>JAUCMT010000032.1:14332978-14360478 GCA_032357475.1 Enteromius thamalakanensis
AGACATTTTGTTGTGTTTTTATGTGCTTTTTTAGTTTTTAGTATATATACTAAAAACTAAAAAAGCATATAAAAACACAACAAAATGTAGAAAAAATATAAATGATTAGCCTCTGTTAGATTATTTTTAATTAACTGCTATAAAAACACTGGTGGGTCCAGTTATTATTACAATTTTTACAAATAATTCCATAGAAGGGGTAAGCACTACATACTTTCTGTATTTATAAACCTATGAATATGTATATATATGTAGAGTATGCTAAGTATTAAATCAGGTTTGTAGATAAACACAGGCTCTTTTAGACGTTCTGTGTGGGCCCAGTTTTCTCACATGAGCATGAAGTGACTGCATAGGGTGAGGGGTCAAGTGAAGGTGGCATCCCCACGCAGCCAACTGGAAAGCTTAGAGTTCAAAGGTCATTGAAAATATGCTTGATTGCTTGACTTGTCATACAAATCAAATCAGCTGCTAGCTGTACTAGTTGTTTAAAATGAGCCAGCCTATTAACAGAGCCAGGACAGCAGATGGCAAACCTGTGTACTACCAGTCCAGAATATCTGCATCTTCAGATATTTTCAGATGGAGTAGATTTTATATTGCTACACTGATTCTAGCTTAACTTTATATTCCCTTTGTAACTTTGACCTTGTCTTCCCCGCTATTTGTAAGACTGTGATTTATCTGTCAGATTAATTTTGTTGGCTGCATTGAAATGTGTTTAAGATAGGGGTCACTCTTCGGGTCAGAGATGGCAGCCAATAAATTGAAGGGGGAAAAGAAGAGAGAGGGTGTTTAAAGCAAATTGTCGGAGGGCAGAATAATTGGGTTAGGGTTGCATTTGCGCAAACATAACAGCATCTCTGAATTATTAAACAGTTTATGTGATTATAGGGCCTGTAATTGAGTTTACAGTTAAATGTGTGTTAAACACAACAATCAATAACTTTGCTTCAAAGTAAACATGCATTGCAGATGTGCGTAACATAGGACTGCTGTCGCATAGGCAATGTGTCTTTTGAATAGTGTGAATTTCAATAAAATCAATAAGTGTTTTCTTAAAGCTCTTAGCTGGCGTTCAGTTTTGCATGCCTTGCAACAGCTATATGAGAGCTATCCACATATATATTTATGCACAAAGTAAGCACATTTTTCATCAGAGCCACATCTAAAGTACTAGCATAGGTGCAACAAATGTTTTAAATCAGAAATAATTTAGACAAAACCATTACTGCTTTAAATATATAATGCAAAAACTAAAATGTAACAGTGTTTAAAATACTGAAAATAATTCTGTTATTTTATATAATTTATATATTCTTAACATTTGTATTTTATTTTAAATTTGTTTTTATTTTCATATTTTCTTTTTTTCTTTTTGTATTTATTTTTTATGTTTTTCTAATTTGTATTTTGCATGTCTATATACTGTACTGTTTTAATTTGAGTTATTTTAGTGCATTAGTGTAAAATAAATGAAAGGGATAATAATACCGATAGTAGCTAGCTAAAATAAAGTTTATCTTATGTCTATTAACGTTTGTTTAAAAACTGGAAATTAGGTCCTGGGTGTCCGGCCCCAACTAAGCCTGGTGTCTCCTAAGGTTTTTTCCCCTATTCTCTCATGGATGGGGTTTTGGCCGCCTCTGACACCTGATTTCTAGTGACTATTATCGTCTTGACTACAGAGACTGTCTCTGCATTTGATAAATAAATAGTTTAATCTCGTCATTATACATTACCATCATTTTAGTCTCCTATTTGATAATGTTCAGTGCTTTGCTACAATCTGTAATGTTAAAAGCGCTATACTAATAAAAGTGACTTGACTTGACTTCAAAGGATAGTTCTGCCTAAAATGAAAATTTGATGTTGATCTGCTTACCCTCAGGGCATCCAAGATGTAGGTGACTTTGTTTCTTCAGTAGAACACAAACGAAGATGTTTAACTCAAACCGTTGCAGTCTGTCAGACATATAATGGAAGTCAATGGCAACCAAACGTTCCCAAGCTCTGAGAGTCAAAGACCAAAAAAACATACACAGATGAAACCCTGCGGCTCATGGCGATACATTGAGTTGTAAAAACATGAAACGATCGGTCTTTGCAAAAAAACGAACAGTATTTAAAAACTGTCCGACCAATGAAATTGCTGCTGTTGTTTGGCCATTTATTATAACAGTATGCATCTAAATATTTTCTAAATATATTTACATATGCATAATAAATGTACAAAGAATGCAAGCATATATTATGTTAACAAATTTTGAATGTGATTAATCACAATTAATCGCTTGACTGCACCAACTATATTATTATATTATATTATATAAAATCTATGAAAACAAAAAAATATATATTTTGGAGCACTGTATGCTAAGTATTAAATCAGATAAACACAGGTTATTTTAGACATGCTGTGTGGGCCCAGTTTTCTCACATGATATTATATTACCAAAATAACAATAAATAACAATAAAAAGCAGTATTAATGTATTTTTGGTAATAGTCGTTTTAAAGACATACTGTATGCACAACTTATCTAATATATCCAAGAGCTTAATGGCCAGATAAAAAGCTCCATCTCTAGATGGAGGCCCACGTGGATGGATGAGCTTATAAGGCAGATGTTTATGACTCGTTATTTACAAGCTCTTTAATCTGGCCAATTTCCTTGCCCTTGGCAGTGGACGGGTCTATGGGTCACTCCGGCTGAACCCACGCCGCTGGTCATTCATCTCCTCGCAGGCAGTTAATGTGGGGCACTCGCTGGAGCGAAAAGCTGTCAGGGCTGTTTTTCATTCATCGCCCGTTTACCCGGGTACATTTCAATTAGAGGAGCTTCGGGATGCTACCGGTCCGCCGAGGGAAGCTCTGGCAAAGCCCTCGTTTAATACTCCCATCTGTAAGATAAATATTAGCCCGTCGCTGCCCGCATCGATTTGCGCTAAGGTTAAAAGCTTTGAGGACCTTGGCTTGAATATAGGCTGCTCGACGACTTCCCTTCACCCCCACGGTCAGATCGAGTCTGACCCAGACAGTTGAATCCTGCTTCTTGATTTCTTCCCCCATATGTGATTAAATGCTGCCTCCCTCCCCGTCACCCCAACCTTAACCCTGGACCTCTCCGCTCCCAGGTCACTTAACCTTGAACCCAATTACAAGATAAGGTTACTTAAAGGTGACCCCCGCTTTGCTTTACTCAGCTAATAGGACGGTCGAGAAAAAGCCCGGCGCAGCTGATACGCTTCTAGCTAATTCACAGGGGTTGACAAAGGTCGCACTCAAGCCATAAAGAAGAGCTTCGATCACTCGCGTGAAATGAAACTCAGCAATACACAAAGACGGTCAGGCGTAGAGCCAGCAGCGCAGCCTGCTATTCAAATAAGACATTTTTGATGCATTACAGTCAACCTGAAGTATTAACGTTCATACGCAGGTCATTTACACTGTCAACCGATTGGAAAAAAAACTACAATTTGGTCACTTGTATGATATACATGTCTGATTTTCACTTGTAATTTTCTTCATTGTTGCATCACTGATGAGCTTCAGTTACTGAATGCATCAAAAAAAGTGTGGGAAATTAGTATTTAAGATCAAAAATTGCAATGCTGATTAATTCAGTGGTAGTCTTAGTGGTTTTGATGTGCTTATAGTGTTAGTCTTACTAGTGTTGTAGTAAGTTAATAGTTTATAAAAACTATAATTCTGATTAATTAAAAAAAGTAAGCACACTAATTATTTATTTATTTGTTCATTCATTTATATGCAATGAAAAATCTACTGTATTAAAATGACCTTACTAATAGTCATGTAAACTGTTTTTAAATTTATATATGAGCAAAATGGGAAGCTAAGCTGCCCTTGTTGACTGCAAAATATATATATAGACACATTTCTATATATTGCCCTTTGTTGATCCGTTTTTACTTGTCAGTTGTTATTCAGCAGCATTCAGAGCAATCTCTAGTGCAGCCGAGACTCTGCTCTCCAGCAGCGGAGGTTAAGTGCAGTGCTAAAGGCCACTGTGTTCACAGTTATACCATGATCCTGATAAGCTTCTGGTTGCTGGGTCACAGTTGTTTGAGTCTGTGTCAGCAGCCATGGCCTTGTTAACATTATATCGGCACCAGCTCGCAGCTAATGATGCAGTTTCTGTAGATTATATATTTGTTTAGCCATGATTTGCTGTTAACTCAAAATAGTTATGATCAAAATGGAACAGTCTTTGCACTTAACCTCACAGGAGGCTATGATAGAATAAGATTCACTAGTAAAAATGATGGCAAAATTTATTTAATATCAATACTTACTATTTTCTATATTTATATATTGACCACAAGGTTAAATGCATTAATAGAATTAATTAATACAAAATAAACAAATAATAAAATAATATATATTAGTGCTGTCAATTTATTATACATAATCGTTACATATTATATGTGTGTGTACTGTGCGTATTTATTATGTATATATAATTACTCACATGCATGAATATATTCATGAAAAACGTTATATTTGTGTATTAACATTTATTTATATATTTAATAAATATAAATATATACCTGTAAATACAAGTAAATGTTTTCTAAATATATTGTATGATTAAGTATGTATATATACATAAAAAAATACACAGTAAACTTATTTATATTTTATGTAAACAACTTTTATTTTGGATGCGATTAATCACAATTAATTATTTTACAGCACTAATATATACATACATAAGTGTAAATTATACTGAATATATAATACAATAATTAGTTTTTTATGTTTTATGTAATTTTATAAAATGAATAACAATTAAATTGCATTGTTTTTAATAAATGCATTTACTACAAATGTATAATTATGATTATTATTAAGTTTTTTATGTTTTTATAATAGCACATTGATAATGCACTACTCAAGTTCATGCAGCCCAGGACTGAAATGTGATTTTCTACTTTATTTATAGCATCAAGGGTTTTATTCACCCTTTTCATCATATGAAGGAATGGGGCTGCAGCTGACGTGCTTAAACACATCAGTTCATTGTTTGTAAATTAAGCCTTGAAATAGGTCATTGCATTTGATGAGAGACAAAGGGACTGTAAAATTGCACAGCAATGCCAGGCCAGTATGTTGAAAAGCTCTGTCTGCCTGTAAAGACCACTTAAATGATACATTAAACAGCCACGAACCATACCTCGGTGAAGTCAAACATTGAGCTCAAGCAGAAAAAAGCACCTGCAACAAGCTGAGTTACTGGTATTTTAACAAACAACCCAGGCTCAGTGTTTAATACATAAAGTAGTTAGGGTTGCCTGATTGCTTACTGCCAGAAAATAAGAAGAAAAGGGCAGAGAGGGAGGGAGAGATGGAGTGAGAAAAAGTGAGAGTGCCCTGGTAGCAGAATAGCCTGTTGACCGCTGGGTGAACCTTTCTCTGAACTGCGGATGAACCTTCAACTTGAGGAGCGTCAGTCACAGATCTCCCTGGGAGCTACAAACCGGGGCGGCCAACCCTGGGACCAACACACCAGCACTTAATACACACATCTCGCACTATTCACCCCTGTGTGCACACATTTTCAGCTTTCTCACACCTTCGCGCTCAGCCATGCGCAAAACGGCAGAGCCAAAAATCAGTAATAGCCATTTTTTTGCTTGCATGCAGGTAGATGCATTGTGAGTTCATGCTTTAAATCTCCTGCAACAGTATACAATAGTGTACGTACACACACACCAGCAACATACGCAACCTTCCCAACATGCCACGCCTAGCGGGCCGATTGCAAAATGGTGTAGGGGTCATGGACGGGTCAGTGTCGATTATACCATTCCTGTCTCTGCTTGGCATTCTGTTGCAAATGTCACAAGGGAGAGACTAACAACGCTAGGCAGCGCAAACACCACTTTCCGAGGTAAAAGCTGAATTAGTGGTAAGTCCCATTAGCAACAGCATTGTGTTGTGAAGTGGGGCAAATGTGAGCTGGAGGAGATGTATAGGAGATGTACTGTACGTACATACTGGACTAAAAGAGTACTTGCAGTGTGCTAGACACTGACATTACACAACCTGACTCAACTCATTTAACCTTTCTCTTGTTCAAAATTAGATTTGCAGTTATTTTGATACTGAGTTACTAAATATAAACATAGTGACTTTAAAAAATATATCCAATTCACTACCAGTCAAAAGTTTGTGGTCAGTGAAATATTGTATTGTTTTTGAAATAAGTCAGTTACTGTACGTCACCAAGGCTGCATTTATTTCATTAGCGATATAGTAAAAACTATTTAAAATAACTTTTGCATTTAAATATATTTTATTTTATTTGGAATAAATGTATTTATTCCTGTGATGCAAACCTGAATTTTCAGCATCATTACTTATTACATAATTTCTTATTATTATCAGTGATGAAAACATCTGTGCTGCTTAATATTTTTATGAAACAGTTATACATTTTTCAAGTTCAAAAGATCAAAATTTGTTTGAAATATTTTTTTTTATATAAACCAGTCTTTATTGTCACTTTAGATCAAATTAATTAATTCTTGTGGAATAGAAGTGTTCATTTATTTTAAAAATCTAAAAACCATGCTACACAGTTGTGTAGTTTTATTGAATAAATAAACAGAATCATATTATTATTATTAAAGCCTATTATTAGCTATGTTATTGTTTTTTAAATGACATTTTGGGTCAAAATGAATTTTGCAAGTATTTGTGATAACTGAATAAAGGATTTTAAAACCATTTCATAGAAAGTAATTTGTATATATATAAATAACTTTTTCCTTTTTTTGAAAATTATTAAAGCCATTTCTTATGACATTTTCAGGATTATTGATATTATTCATAACTGCAGTTAAAATGTAAAAACCTTTCAAATTGCTGGTGGTTACAGGAGCGACACATAAATAATATGCTTTAAAGCAAAAATAACCTGCCCTACAAGACATTGTATTAATTATACTAAATAAAAACAAGTGGTGATTGTCTGTGCAAAACCCAGCACTATGGTGTTGCTATGCAGTATACTGGTTGCCAGGGCGCTGATGTGCAGTTTCTGTAGAATTGCAGATGTAGATGTTGAATTTCCTGTAAAAGACAAATGGGTTTCACTTTATATTAACTATGTGTACTTGCATTTAAATTAATAATGTAAAACAATGCATTTATTGCTTACATGTTTTTACAAGGTACTTACGCTTTTAAAAATACCTGACATTGCATATGCACAACATTATGAAAATTATTGGGTTAGAATGAAAGTAAATGTTTTAATAGTTTTTTGAAGGCCATTGGATAAAGCAATATACTAAAGAAAGCTGTTTCCATCACAATTTTTGAGAATTGTGAGACATAAAATTGCAGTTGCAAGTTATAAAGTCACAATTATCTTGGAAATCTGAATTGTATAAAGTCGGATTTTCCCTTTTTTTCTTGAAATTGCGAGTTTAATATTTTGAATTTTTTGCTAGAATTACGAGATACTGTATAAACTTGCAATTGTGAGAAGAAAAGATAGAATTGCCTAAGTGTATGTGAACTCGGTGAATGTTTTTGCAAAATAACATCATTATCGAGAGGATCGCTGTATGAGTAATCATACACAGCTGATAGCCTGTTACCTAATCATCCCTTGTTCATTCACTACCCCAATCAAGTAATTTCCCCTTCACTATAAATTCTCCCAGCTTTTCATTTCCCTGCTTCCTGCTTTTGTGCATTCTTCAGAATCGCACAACCAAAAGCACATCGTCGCTGCCTTCCTCCATAAGGACCAGATTCCTCAGCCTGCCTTACAACAACCTGCTACCACTCTGACGCCAGCACAGCATTTCCTTCCTTTCCATTTACTTCTCCTCGGTCACTCAGCGAGACTCCCCTCCCTACCAGCCACTGTCTCTACCCAATCCTCCAGCGGAGGTTCCCTGCCTCAGCGAGGCTCCCCTCCCCACCAGCCACCAGTCTCTACCCAATCCTCCAGCGGAGGCTCCCCGCCGCAGCGAGGCTCCCCTCCCCACCAGCCACCAGTCTCTACCCAATCCCAGACTCCCCAGACAGCTCGCCAAATTTGCTTATTATCGTTATGAGGAAAGTGTGAACTCTTGAACAATTTTAAAGAGACATACTGTCCCCAAAATGTGTCTGTGAGGTTTCAGCTAAAAATAATGTACAGATCATTTATTATTTAATTAAAAAAAAAATGCTTATTTTGAGTCGAAACAGAAACACTCTGATTTTCGTGCCTGTTATTTTAAATGCAAATGAGCTTTTGCTCCTCACCCGTTTTTCTAGAAGAGAGCTCCGCCATTCCAGCTTGTGCTAAAAACCTGCTAAAAACATCTGTTTTGGTTCTGGTAAGGTTTATCCAGCTCAAATCAAGCATTAAAAACCATATGTCTGATATATGGTTTTCTGAGTGGTACATTTATAGCACAAGAACAGAAAGCGGCTGTAACAGCATGTGAGTACTAAACTAAGTTCCCATACACACACACACACACACAAGTTTACATTTAAAACACAAGTAACAAAACAGTCGGTTATGTCTGTAGTAAACAGCTGGAAAAAGAAATCATGTTACATGTGTGGCAGCAGCAATACACAGTAATTCAATTAATAAATCCATTGTTCTTTTGTCTCCTCTGAGGCTGGGAATCATATGTGCACTCAAAGACAGAACAGTTTTGCCTTTGCATTAGAACTGGTACGCCTTTGTCGCTTGTGAAATCAAAATGATGGTGCAGCAGGTGGAAGTTTACAGATTCAGGGGCGGTATTATTATAATGAGATCCCTTTGCAACGTCACAAGTGGAGGGAGATCAGATGCGCTCGTTTTTCATGTTTCCTTAGTTGGTAGATGCACTGGGACCTGGAAAAGCCAGATTTTCATGATGTTACCTTTAAAAGTCAGAATAGTGACTTTATATCTTGAATTTCTGACTTTATAACTCACAACTGTGTGATATAAAGTTGCAATTCTGCCTTTTTTGGGGAGTAGCAAGTTTATATCTTGCAAAAATCTTTAAAAAGTCTGAATTTTGACATGTAAACACAGTCAAATTTGTGTGATAAAAAGTCACAGTTAACTTTTTGATTTTTTTTTCAGTGGGCTTCCATACTATACAGATCACACTGGCCATAAAAGGCTTTAATAACTCATAAATCATTATGTTCTTACTGTATAACAGGGCAGCCCAGAGTCAAGGACACCTTGCCATGGCAAAAAAAAACCAAAACAAATGGAGAGACAACTGTCCCTGAGGTCAGAACAGGTGCTGCGGGACTGGCCAGAGTCTGCCAGGACAGCTGTACTATTCCTGTCCGGAACAGAGCTGGCTGACTGCGGATCCACAGAGACTAATGACAGATGGACAGGTGGGGGAGCCCTCGAACGGCCCGGAGGTTTGTGCTTTACACTCTGAGACAATGATGGAGAAAGCTTTTACACAGCACACACAGAATTGATGGCGCTACCGAAGTGTAATTGCTCATAAATACTCCTAAGTGGGTTAGATCAGCATGTGTTTGTTTCTAATAGTGTTCCTCGGTCCTCTGGAAACAGATTTATTCACTCCGATGAGCAATTTCCAAACACACACAGACTCGTGGAAAAACACTGCGAATCATGCAGCTGCAACACCCCGTGCCAATTAACATGACTGCGACCTCACACATCCGGGTCAGTGCATCTGAGCAGGGGAACAAAGGCAGAGCTGGTCCCAGAATGTGAGTTCCCAATTACCCTTGAGTGAGATCCACAGAGCAGAATGCTGCAGGTGAGAAGTTGGATGGGGCTTCTGTGACGGGCTGGCAGAGACACAATCAACCTCTGTGGCACCGGATTGGAATCGCTGCGTGCCTGCGATGAAAAATGCTGAGGGCACAAGACAAAACAGTACACAGAGTAATGAATTCAGTGCATGTGTAATTTATGACGAGCAGACAGGCCCCGTAATATTTTCCGGTGTAAATGTGCATGCTACTGTGAAGCGAAATGTATCAAATAAACTACGTATTTAAGAGCTGGTTATTAAGAGCCAGTGTCAGGTGAGGACATTATACGTTGACTCACAAAAATAAATACTAATATAAAAAACATTTTAAAGAATATTTTAGTGTTCATAGTGGCTATTATCTTCAAGCTTCAAAAATATAATTAAAAAATGGCTAAACAATTAAAAATTTAATATTTCAAAATATATAGCATAATAATAATAATAATATATATATACATACAGTGTATTTATTTATTGTACGTTTTGGGGGGATTTTTTAAGTAAAAATGACAAGCCTAGAAAAATGCTTATACATTTATATGAAGAAAAATATATGCTATTTTACTACATCTCTTAACAATTAGGACAGGTTTTGTATTTTTGATTGGTTATCATAGGCCTAATTTATCTCAGCTTACGTTTTTGACGAAATATTGCCAAAAGTATGCATATTTTCTTTTACTTAAAAATACAAAGGATGTTTTTTTCACTTAAAACCAGAGGCCAATGAGGCCTACAGTTGCTTCCAAATATACAGAAATACAAAACCTGTGTTAAATGAAAGATAACAAGTTGATGAAATTTGACAAGCAAATAAAGGACCTCCAAAGGAAGTCAAAACTGAGTCCTATTTTTAAACATATCCCCCCAGTTTGGGGTGAACTATTGCTTTAAAAATCAGTTAAGTAAACATATTAATTGATGAAAACATGCAGATACTAACTGCGATACTCAAAGCGAATGCGATAGGAAATTTGCCTAAAGGCCTGAGGACTGAGTGCTGTGTCTCATCTCAACTCGTTCCCTTTTTTGTTAACAGTTCAATGGCATGTCATCTCTGCAACAATTACCCTGTCCTTACTGTACTGAACAACTCGATAGAATATGACTGTGATCTAATGTAGTAGATCCATCAGTGCTGGTGTAATGACAGTGGAGTTCACACAGATCAGAAATCAATGTGCAGCTCTGCAAAGGGCATATAGAGTTTGTTAGTGACAGGCATATAGAGAATCTTTTCATGCAAAACTCAAAGGACATTCTGCCAAAAAAAACATTATCTCGGTCCAAAAGTCTCAGATCAAACTTAAAATCTAGGGTTTAAAAACGGATTTAAAACTTGAAATATAAAGTTTTAAGAATTTTAAAATGTACTGTATAACATACAAAATAAATGAATTAATATTGATTTAATACGTTTTTACATACTTAACTCAGGTCACTGTGAGCACATTTGCGCAAAAAAAAAATTTATGCACTAACCACAAGGCCTTAGATAGTTTATTTAATACTGAAATGAATAATAATTTTGATCATATTTTTTTCATTCGCATTTAAAAAAATTTTTTTAGAGCCTACGTTTTGGCATAAAAATTATTATTTTATGCCAAAACGTATGCTCTTTAAAGTAATAATTTTATTATAATTTATTTGGTATAAAGAAAAAAAACATTTTGCCACAAAATAAATATGAAATTAAATTTTTTTTTCAAAATAATTAAAAATTAAGTAATAATTTAGATTATTTATTTAATATAAATTTTATTATAAAGAAAGTAGTATTAGTATTTATTTTATATATCTTTTATAAATGACTATAAATGTCTTTATTGCCACTTAATTTGCATCATTGCTGAATAAAAGTAGTCATTTGTTTTAGAGTAATAAATTAAATATCAAATGATTATTTGCAGTTAATATCATCCAAAATAGAAGTATCTGTTTACATATGTGTACTGTGTATATTTGTGTATATATGTGTGTGTATATAAATAGACACACATGCATATTTAAGAAAAATATGTTATGTATGTATATTAAATATATTTATATATAAATTAAAGTTTATGAATATAAATATATACATATGTATGTACATATATACATACTGTGTAATATGTATGCATATTTATATATGCATAATAAATATACACAGCACACATATATTATGCAAACAAAAACTTATTTTGGATGTGCTTAATTGTAATTAATCATTAGAAAGCACTTAATTAAATACATTTTAGTAGTAAATTAGCATTTGTTTTAAAAATCAATGCAAATTTATTTATTTTTTCAAATACGTAATTAAAATAAGATTTTATTATCTAATATTAATATATTTTTATGCACAGTTTTAGGTTACTAATTAAAAATAAATGAATGTATGACAAAGTCGATTCTTGTTAAACAGGGACTATTTAAGAGTGCTGCTTTTATTAAAGCAAAAAGGGGACACGTCAAATGATTATAAATGATCAAATCTGTTATTTTTTTATTTCAACTTCTTCAAACTTTTATTTCAATAATATGATATTTAATTCTAAGCAGTATTAAACATAAACTTAAAAAAAAAAAGAAGACGACGACATAAGGATTTTAATGCACAAATGGACTTTTGGAAATGCTTAAAACCACAGGACTTCCTGCTAATGGCACACACCAATTCTGGGTAACATTGACAGGCCTTAAGGCCATGTGATGATGACTTTCTAGGTCAAACGCTGCCCAAAGCCAAGACAGCTAGAAAGGAGGGGGGAGAGAGAGACCGAGCGAAAGCAAAACGGGGGAGAGCATGCACAAAGTGGAAACAGACGTGCCTAAAAATAAACCATCTGAAATATTTAACTTACTGACCCAGAAACTGCATCACTGTAATCATATCTATGCTCCAGCAGAGGGGTCGGCAACAGAGAGCGTATGATATCATTAATGTGGAGTATGGAAATCATAATGAAACAGGAAGAAGAAACCCCCTGGGAAATTCGCCCGCAAACATCCAGCCAAGAAAAATCCTGTGAATCCGGGACGCTTTAATCGCTCTGTCCGCTCTTATAGAATTGTCTAGAATCAGTGAACTTTTAACGCAATGTGTGTCACTGGGCATCAGTTCAGTGTGTGACTCACAGAGCCCTGGTGAACACAAATAAACAACTGAGCTAATGGCGAGCAGATACTGTGCCTTACGAGAAACCTTTGGAAATACATTAAAAATATTAAACATATATTATAATTTGTTTTCTATTTGAATATGTTATAAAATGTCATTATTCCTACAATGCAAAGCTGAATTTTCAACATAATTATTTCAGTCTTCAGTGTAATTTTTTTACTATCAGATATTACCATCATTGTTGGAAATTGGTGTTGCTTTATACTTTTATGTAAACCATAATACATTTTTAGGATGCTTTTATTAAAAAAAAAGGTTTTTGATTCTTTTAATACATCCTTGCTGAATAAAAGCCATTTCTTTTAGTCATTTAGCAATTAATTTAATGTATTTTCTTTAAAACAAATGCATATACATAAAATTAAACAAATAAATGAGGAGAATCTATTTTAGTGTTTTACTCCAAAAATAAAAAGACTCATTGTATAAATGTAGATGTTAATTAAGACATTGTCCACCATGCTCAACGAAGCACAATGAAAGCAAAATAAAACATTTTGAAAGATTAGTCATCTGCATTTGTGAGAAACATGACATCAAGTCATTGCCATCTTGAATGATTTTGATTGATGTTCAAATTTGTGTGAAATGTTTCTTTAAGAGACACCTAGTTCTCACAGTCTAGTGAAATTAGAATAATTTATTATTTCGAATCAATTATAGATTAAACAAATAGCAGAATGAGCATCTAAAAAGTACAATTTGGTGGGAGATTTACAAATCATTAAACTGGAGACCTCTATATAATCAAACTCTTGCGTTTTGGTAATCACTATTTGAGAGTTTCCTCGGGGCAGTTGGCAACACAACGCCATCAATATTGATGCCCTGCAGCTTAACTGGGTTTTGGAGGGACTTTCTCCCACATCAATATTGATGCCATTGCCACATATCCTCATCAGGCCCTCTTTAAGGATTTATAACAGCTACAGGAAGGGTGGACGACTTTGTTAAAATGCTGCGGATGTTTCAGGTCCCAGTGACTGTGCTGAAGGAATTTCTTTTAATCACGGTCATTAGTTTTATGAGATTGTGATTTCTCTGGATTTTCGGTTTGGAAAACGAAATGGATTTCATAAATAAACGGGATTTTGATTTCAGCGCCCCCGATTAGCAATCGTCCCAAACATAGTTTTTTTTGTGCATTCCCTCAAACCACCGCAGGGCAGGAGCTCCGCTTCAGCAGCTGGCTTCCTGACAAAGCGCCAAAAATGAGAGACCTCGTATGCACAAAGACTGACCTCAATTCAGTTTGACGTCTCAACTATTGATCTGACTGGCCGACCCTCCCAGAGACAGACCGCTTGCCCTTGTGGCAAGTGTTCAAGTTTAAGCTCTATAGCTGCGGGCGACTTCATTCCTTACATCTGAAACGTGCATTGCTATAGTTCATCCAGGCCTCTTGTTAAATTGAGATTGTCACATCAGTTAGAGGTTAAACGTGTGTGTGACTCAAGCACTGCTCAACAACACCCCATTTGTTTGCTATTGAAGAGTTTGGAACAATCACTGTCGCGTCTGAATGATTTATGTGGCCTGACACCAGATTTGTCATTGTAACCACAAGCCACAGTGACTATTAAAACACGTCAGAGTCTCAACAATGGTAAAACTGAAGCTGGATTTGTATCGAACTGAAGATGTAAAACACAACAAGCATCCTTATATGCTTAAAATATGTATGAGATGATAAAAACCAATAGGCATCTACATTCAAACACATATTTAACTTACCCACGGGGCAAATATATTTTATATTCACAGTTAGGTAATATTGCATGTTGTTGAGGTGAAGAGTTCACTGCTGAACTGGAGTGACAGGTTTGAAATGAAGGTTTGAAATTCATTTTCATACTAGCTGGAAGGGGTCTGGAGACCACAAGGCCAAGGGTATGACTTATAGCCAACAGAGGTCTGAACATTATGCATTAATACATTTTCAAAAAGAAGGTTAAATGTATATTCCATCATCTTACAATTACTACTTAGATGTTGTAAAATGTCTATAATATAAATAATCTTTTTTTAAAACCATATTGGTTAAGGTATTCAGTGATCTTTAAAGAACCTTCCCATAATGCACTAAAAACAAAAAGCATAGCTGCCCACAATATTCATCAGTGGTGAGAAAAGTCACAGAGACCATGAGACAGTACATTAAAGGGATAGTTCACCCAAAAATTACAGTTCTGTCATTGATTACTCACACTTATTTCATCCCAAACCCGTAAGGCAGGGGGGTCACCAAGTTCGTTCCTGGAGGGCCGGTGTCCCTGTAGAGTTTAGCTCCAAGCCTAATCAAACACACCTGAAGCTGCTAATTAAGGTCTAACTAGGTATACTTGAAACTTCCAGCAACCTTTAAAATGGCATAATAGGGGCACTTTAAAATGAACTAAAACAGTTAAAGGTGCAGTGTGTAATATTTAGGAGAATTTATTGGCAGAAATGCAATTATAACATACAAAACTATGTTTTCAGAGGTGTGTAAAGACCATACAAAATAAGTCCTTATGATTTTATAACCTTAGTATATAACCTAATGCACTAATACCTAATACACATTATATACACTAACCTAGTGTATAGAAATTGCAGGCATCAGGGGGACGCTAGTAATGTGCATGGCATTAAAACGGATTTCGTATGCATGATCGCATTTCACTCACTTTTCATCATGATGTTTCACTGTAGACTTCATCCACTGCCTGTTTGGTAGACGTCTTCCAACCCTACTTTCATACAAAAAATCTAACTAAAGTCAGCAAATAAACCTGAGACAATGATCAATGAGTAACAATAATATTCACAATAACATATTGGTCTACTGAATAATTAAGTAAATATAATTCTTTGACTTACCTTTGTACAGAAACCTTATCGCTTGATTGGCTACTGGTGTAACTGATATTTTTGTCAGCTTCTGTAGCTTCTGTATGCGTTTTGAAAGGGCGGGGGACTTAAATTTGGATTCTAACTAATGCTAGATGCCGCTAAAAATTACACACTGCACCTTTAAGAGTAGAAAAATTAGTATACATTAAATACAGTCAATACGTTTGGATGTAGTACAGTGCTTATTCAGTAAATGCACAGTTTATTTCTTCTGGGAGTTGATTTTAATTTTGGGCGGCACAATGCTCTTAGCTTCATAAAATTACAATTGAACCATTGGTGTCACATGGACTGTTTAAATGATGTATTTACTACCTCCGGGCCTTAAATGGTAGTAGTGTTGCTGTCTGTGCAGGGTCAGAAAGCTCTCAGATTTCATCAAAAATATCTTAATTTGTGTTCTGAAGATGAACAAAGGTCTTACAGGTTTGAAAAGACATGAGGTTCAGTCATTTTTGGTGTTTTGGTGAACTGTCCTTTTGTAGTCCTACGGTCTTAAATGGGGGAAACTGCCATTAAGTAATAAAGTAAGTAAATAAAGGAAATATTTTAGCATTTTGGAAAAATCCACTGAAAAGAAAGACAAACATGATGTAATGCTTTAAGGTGACTAGAAGTCATGTTATAAGTCAGTTGATTTAAAAATCCAAATTTGCCTGTGCAATGGTCCTTAACCATCAATTATGGTATTGGGAACACTGACCTGGAAAAATTTACATGGAAAGATTTTTGCTGTGGAAGATTTCAGTCAGCCAGAGATATCGGCATTTTGGGTTCTAATCCATTTTTTTTACAGGCCTACAAAATATTAAGGAGTGGTCCAAACTAGAATAATATGAGAATGTCACACACACAAAAAAAAAAAAAACAGCAGCAGCAGCAATTCTGTGAATGACAGACTTTTATTTCATTAATTCATTTCTCCAAACCTAAAATACAGAAAACATACTTTGATAGAAATATTCTGTGAACTAATACAACAGGTCCTGCTTTTAAAGGTCCCAATGGCTTTTATATCCAAATGCTGCCTTAAAAGCTGTAGTGCCATGTTAAAAAATGTGACAATGGGGTTTAAACAAATTCAAATGAGCGAGAAAGTAACAAAAATATTTGATGAAACCTACAGTATGCTACACAATATACCTGGTCATCAAAGGCAGACTATTGGCATAATTGAGGTCTTGAGTTTGCTGGGTGAATTAGGGTAATCAGGGTTATTTTTGCATGAATGACTGCCACCTCAACACTTTACACAGTCAAATAAGATTTCATCCTATAATAGCCCAGCTAGAATATGGTAACATTAGCATAGACTTTATTGGCTTGGATGCATCATTCCCAAATGTCCCAGAATACCCTATTTTACCCTAGGGTTTTTCTTGAAGCTACAGGAGATAAACACCTGTATTTAACAAGACGCATGTTGTGCTTGGCATGGCAACATTCTGTCTAGATGTGCTGAGTATTTGGATGCAGCTGAGAAAAGCACGGAAAGTGAGGGTTATCTGGCTGGTTTCAAGTGCCTCTTCAAGTCTTCCCACTTAATCAGAGACCTAAACGCAAAAATCAACAAGACAAACAAAATTTCACCTCAGTCATCAGTTCCACAAAATGCTCCAGAGAGTTCAGTTGCCTGTCCTACTTTGGCAATGGTTGTCTCTCCAACGAGTCCTGCAAGAGTCATGCCCTTCTCTCGGTTGTATTTGGGGGGGAAATACAAACCCCCAACCAAACAGACAGAATCTTGACTCTCCCGTTAATACAAGTGGTTTTCGAGGTCCATCTTATAGCCATTCTAGTAAAGTTTTGGCATTAGCTTTAATGGCTTCTGGTTGAGTCAAAATCAGGAATGGACGTTCTCGTTCAGTCCTCGTTCATAGAAAACCTCTGTAGGAAACAGTTCGGTGTCTGTATGAGCGCTGTCCATTCCCCATTGACGGAACAAACGGCTGGTGCTTCAGGTAAGTGAGCAGGTGATGATGTGGCAGAAAGGGGCGTGGCTTGCTGACAGATTCTCTGTATTGGCCATGACCCCATGGCGGTGGGGGTGTGATATGGATTATGCGGGCGAGTTCAGGGCCCGTTCTCATTGTAATGGAGTGAGATGGGTCGGTCTCTCTGGACAGGCATGTAAGGCCAGTTGTAGCTGGATCCGGAAAGCAGCATGTCCCGCAGCAGGGTCTCGATGGGCGTTTTGCCTACCAGTCGCACAAAGAACAGCTGTTCGATAACAGGAGAAGAAACAATGCGCAGGGAGGGCAGCCGTAACAACAGGCGGCCAAATCGGTTGGGTTGATTGGGGTATTGGTTCCGCACATACTCCTCAAGAGCGCACTGGGACTTTTCCTGGATGCTCTCCACATGGGCCACATCAGAAAGACCCATGGCATCTGAAGAAGAAAGGAAAACAGATGGAAAAATTAAGAAGTACTGGACTACAGTAACTATCAACCCATCTATACGTCTTTCTACAAAACTATCCATCAAACTGAAAATGCACATCTGAAATAATCAAGTGTGCAAAACTGCAGGTATTTAAGGTAAGATTCCCTTCGTCATTCTCTTTGTCACGCTACTAATCATTGGTGTACGCGTACACTTAATCCTGCTGAGCTTCAGTTCTGATAACAAAAGATTAATTGCTTCATATTTCTATGAGGGCGAGGATACCCGCTGAGCAGGACACAACCGCCACTTCTGTCCCCTGAGTCCAGATAAAGACATGTATAGTTATGGTAGGCAGCGTTTTGTAAGGGGGGCATTGATGCGTCAGTCTCTGGCGTAATGTCAGCGGTGACAAGCCTTGCGTGCTTCTGCAACAGTCCCTCTCGCTGGCGTCGCACAGCAAAGGCATCCCCCTCTCTCTTTGTGTTTCACAGTGTGAACACGCGCTGGGAGCTGCCACCGCACCACAACGGGCAATCGGGGCGACTGGCTGACATTAGAGGCCTGCCGGGTGATGTGAGGTGATAGGAGGTTTGGGCTGAGGTTACGGGCCAAAAGAGTTTGTCTGTCCCTGTTAGCTCATGCCGGCGGATCGTGGTAGGGGGTGGAGGGGGGCTTTGGCTGGAATTGCAGGATGGATCACATTGATGCCCAGGGCTGCAGAGGTTATGTAGGTCACGACCAGACTGAAGCGAATCCCGCTTGCCGCAACTCAACATGCATAATTCAGTCATGTTGGTGGAAGTTGAGGCGGGGCAGGGGGCTGCTTGCCTGGTTTCAATAATAGATGGAAGCGTGAAGGATTGAGTGATAAAAAAACGAATCGAGAGCGGTGGGTTCAGTCATCCATTTGGAAAAGTGCAGGTCTGGGCTGGAAAAGGGTTTCTGACAGGTAGAGCAGGGAATCAGAAATAATCTAAACCAGTGTGCAAGACATCTCTCAGTTTGAAGCTCTGCACCAAAGCGTTTGACGGTGGCACGGGAAACCCTGCCCATCGTGAATGTTTTGGGTCTTTGTACTGTAACGTACGTTATGTAATCTGGTACCCTTTCTATTTATTTCACTTAGTTAGTAATAAACATGAATGAAAACCTCACAAAACAATCAGAGCTATTTACAACTAGACCAGCAAAACAGGTCCAGGGGCCTGTACCATGAAGCCGGATCAGCTAGCTAGCCAGGTAAGTTTAGGATTAGTTTGCACCAATCCTGGGTTTTAGGTACCATGAAAGAACCTCGGCTTCAATTGGTGTCAATTCCCATGGTAACTTGCGCTGCATGGCTAACCTGCTCCGGGGCAGGTTATGTTCTGGGTTAGAGAGCTTAAAACAGAATTTGACCAATCAGCTTCCAGCAAGGTGACACGTGTTTGATGCAATAAAGCCACTCCCCCAGCTTCTCTTACTCCAAATTAAAGGACGCTGCATTGTAAAACATTGTTTAAAGATAAAATCATCCAATTTTTTTAGATTATTATTTTTAGAATTACTTTATTATTTATGTAATTATTATCTCCTTAATCTATTAAACAAGTTTAATAGTAATATGCTTTTAAATTAATATAAATATAGATAATACAGCAAGTTGTTGTTTTTTTATTGTTTTTTTTTCTCAAGTGTTCCTCTTTCATTAAAATATTGTTTTTATCTTGCTGTGAAAATGTGATTAAATTCCTCATATTGCTCAATCTTTTAATCTTTGGTAGTGGAAGAAAGAAAGTCTCTCACAAGAAGTAAATGAAAGTTTAAAAGCATGTGATTGGCTGCTTATTGCTGATGTCACACTTTACAATAACTCAGGATCAAGCCTGGGTTAACAAAGAAAGTTGATGAGCTTCATCATGGTACCAATAATGCCTGATTGCACCGGTTTGGATTTGTCAACCCAAAACTAATCCTGTAACTTGAGTTTGTTTAGCCACCATCATGGTACAGACCCCAGGTACCCCATCAGTTCGGATCATAATAAAGTCAAAAATGTCAACTATAAATTGAAATTAATCGATTACTTATATAAAACACGCTATGATGTCCATTGCCTTCTTCAAAGACTTCAACAGGAATCCCTCCATTTCTCTAGATAACACTGTGCAATGCTCTTTTGAACACTAGCCCAGATTTGACATTTACTGACAAAGGTTGTCCTTGACAGCACATAGAGCCAGCCAGCCAATAATGACATATGTCAACAACCATTCCCATTGATTTTATTGATTAGCTTTTACAGTCCTACATTCCATACTGGCCTACTTTGTTTCTTACTATTAACCTTTCACTTTTTGTTTTGGAACAAGTCCCAGATCAATCATTTCGAAACAAGAACTTCGGGAGTTTAATTGAAATAAACAAACAGCGATAAGGCCTTTACTGGTGCTTTTTGAATGAACCCATCGCCCCTTTATTTCTCAGGTCTGCAGCTCCGCATCTGACCTTATTATGTGCGGCGTCTGACTCAGACTAAACAGCTCCTTTATTTAATCTGCCTAAAGCGTGTCCCTGCAATAAACTCTGATCACGAGTGGCAATTGCATCGGTGTAGCTATATCTCACAGGAAACAGTGGTCACGGTTAGAGTCAGTGTGCTACTGTGGACCTGTCGTGAATAGACATGGTGTCTCTATAAATACACGGTACAAAGCCACAGCTGCTACATCATAGGTGCTAATAATGATATGGCAAATGCATCCCAGCATAGCAACATGTAAGAGTTAGAAAATACCATCGTCACATGGTTTACGGTTGTTCCATGGGCAAACATTTGCATATTTTTTTAACAAAACAAATAGCTTTAAAATAAAACCATTTTACTTAAGTACAAAATGCAAGATTGAGTATACACTCAAGAAAATAATGCTTTGCAGTTAGCAAGGAAAGAGGAAATGACTTTGCAAACAACAAAGTTGCTCAACATGCATATAGTGCGAACCTCATTTTGCGCACGGCACTTAATACTGGCTTCTTGTTATGATTTCTTAAGTTTATATAACGAAGAATGATGATCCAGTATTCCAAACGATCCCCGTTCGTCCATCATTAACTCCCAACAGTCAGAAAACCTGACCTACCAATCCAAGCTTATCCAACACCCTTTACTTCATTAACAGATTACCGAGAGTTGAGTTAATTGCACGCAGCAGAACAAACGATGCAGAACACCTACTGTAAATTTAAGGATGCACGTTGTTTCCTGAGAAGACGAGAGCCAAGTGTCTTAAACAGCTGGCATCTAATAATGAGCGAAATTAAGTTACTCTGGGAAGTCCTCGTGAACGAATGGACGGATTTTCTAATGGTTTGACATCTGAGACGGCATTTATTATTCCAAACTTATTCCAAAGTATGACTTCTCAGTCAATTAAAAGTCAAGTAAATAGAAAATAAGTTTGCTGTTAAAATAAAGCACTAGCTGAATATGCTGGTAAACGACGACTAAAGGAAGCCTGTGGAGGCGTCTCAACTTTTCCAGCCCGGTTTCTCAGATGGATGAAAGTAGGCCATCTTTCTAACTTGGCTGTTGACCATAACCAGAATCAATAAAAGTCCAAGGCATGCATAAAGGCAGAAACCACAAAAACAGCATCATCATTATGCTTCGCTCTGAGCTGGCCTGAAATAGACCAGTTCTCCATGAAGAACTTTGGAGAGAGGAAGGAAAAAAATGTTCAGATTCTCGCTGACAGGCACCTCATGTGTCTGAGAAAAGTCAAGCACTCCTGAGATAGAAGTGAAAGGCACAGTTTGGACATCTAAAACTGTAATGGATGCTTAGTTGGAACTTTACAGACACGGAAAGTAATAATCAAGCTTGTTGCAACCACTAACTCTTATAATTATCTTCATATTTCATAACTCTGCAATGTTTCTTTCACTTATAAATAAGCTAAAAAATACGTTTGCAAATCTGTTGAACAGAAAATATGCAAGACACAAACTATGAAGGGTTATACTTCCCTGTATATTTTAAGCATTTTAACTAGAAAACAAGCATTAAAAAACCAACCAAGAGCAGAAGCGTGTGTTTTACACTGAAAGTGCATTCAAACTATGCTTTGTAACTAATCTGAGACGTTGTTTCCTTTTTATGAAGCCGTTTTGAGCTGAACGACTGGCATTCATTGTCAGTGAACCATAAAAACCTCCACCAAAACCGTTACTTGATTTCAAAAGATCACCGGGATGGTCCCTCGCGACGGGTTTCTCAGAGACTGGCACCAAAACAAACGCTTTGGCCTCTTTTGTGATTTCTGAGTCTCCTCGAGAGCCAGATCCTCGTGTTTCTCTGCCGAGGCCTCCTTCAGCACTTTCCTCGGATAGAGATACATGCGAGTTGGCCGAGCTCCCGGGGGGAGAGAAGAGAAGAAGAAAAAACAACCATGAGGTAAATCAGTCACAGGTCCTTTATGGAGCACAGATGCTGCTGGAGACGTCATGAATGAAAGGCCCGTTGAAGTGGAATGTGAGGCTGAAACAGAAACAGGGCTTTTGTTTTAATACCACCTCAGTTTAGGAAGCAAGTCTTTTAGCAGACGCGTGGGCCGAGGAAGGACAAACCTCTGCGGGATTCCTACGAGCAACACCTCCGTCGCTCTGGTCTGGTGGATGTGGATTCCTGCCGCTTTAGGCCTACGCTGAATGCTTTTCAATCAGACTGAATATGCAAGAGTCACAAAACCACATGAAAGTGTCTATATATGACTCTTCAGTGCATGTTTGTGGGATTTTATGCCTGTTTGGTCTGTAGATGTACATTTACATTATGCAGTTTGCAGACGCTTTTGTTCAAAGCAACCTACAAGTTTTCGCATTTTCCGGAAAATTGCTGTTTTTAAACTTTTGAAACACGCTATGACTTAAAGGAAAAGTTGACGTAACCATAAAAGTTTGCTGAAAATTAGATAAGTTTCTTACTTCAACAGATTTGAACAAATGTGGCATTTTATCAATTGGAGGCTCTGCAGTGAATGGGTGCCGTCGGAATGAGAGCCCAAACAGCGGATGAAAACATCACCATAGTTAACACCACTTCAGTCTGCTAACATTTTGAGAAGACAAAAGCTGAAACAAATCCAAAGTAAAACTTGCCCACCAATGGATGTGAATGGGTGCCGTCAGAATGAGATTCCAAACAGCTGACGAAAACATCACGGTAATTAACACCACTTCCGTCTGCTAACATTTTGAGAAGACAAAAGCTGAACCAAATCCAAAGTGAAACTTGCCCACCAATGGATGTGAATGGGTGCCGTCAGAATGATAATTCGCAAGTAACCATTCCAGTCCATTATTTAATATTTTGTGAAGTGAAAAGCTTGTAAATAAACAAGTACCCCATTAAAAACATTTATCTGTGCAGATCAAAAATTGTTTACAAGCCAAAACAGTCCAACAAGTCCTGCAGAGCATCCAAGCGATAAAACGCTACACTTCTCCAAATCTGATGAAGAAACAAAATATCCAGCAGTCACCTTTTGGATCAAAACCTTTCATCAAAGTTGTCCTGAACCCAAAACTTTTTCAGTCCACTTCACTCCACATCTAAAGTGACCTGACACAAATTGGTCATTTTAGGATGAACTATTCCTTTAAGAAATAAAGATCTAAAAGCCCATTTTAGCTCTGCTAATGCTTCAGCTTCACAAAAGAAAGCTTGTATAAAGTAAAGAGGCAGAAGTGAGAGCAAGAATTCAACACCAGCCTGAGTGGAGCTCAATAAAACATCGGCAGTAGTTTCCACAGCAGGACGCGATCTCAGCGGCCCAGACCTCCTGCAGCGGCACATGTGCTCCAGCTTTAGTTTCACCATCCTACTTCAGTTCATCACTGGAACAAGCACCCACCGTAGATTCAAAACCCTCACACCAACTCAAAGCACATATACAGAAAACGGCTACAAAGATGCAAATCGATCTTCGATGCAGTCCACGCTACAGGCAAGGGTTTTGAGTTACCTGATTTACAGCTGCACACACTTAGAAAATAAAGATGGCCAATGCTGAGATTTTCTTTTTTGTAATCCAAAGTTCCAGTCTTATTTCATGCATCTTACATTCAAGCCGTAAATCACTCAATATGACTCTTTGCACTGAGTCGCAGAGTTAGCCGCTCTGATCTTAGTGTCTGTTTTGTATTTTATCGAATCGGCTGACATGCACTCCATGCCATTTGCATGCAAACAGCTTTCCTGGACGTGCCAGAGAACACACGGGCCTCCCAAGCGCTCCGGGGCAGAATCTTTGTGCACGACCCTGACACAAAACATGCAGATAGTTAGCGGCCAGCAGCCAGATATACAGGCTCCATATGAACCGCATGACATCAGACCGGGATAACCTTACATTTCCAAACCCCAAAGGTCAGGGCTGTCCGAGGGGAATCGCTAATTATGACCCAAAGCAGGCAGAAAGTGCATCTCAAATGCGAAACCATGAAGGAGCATTTGGTTTTGGAGACTTGCAGAGAAGCATGATTATACGCGTGCGTTTTTGCAGTTAAATGCTCAATCAAGCAGGTCAACGCTGTTTTCGACCACCAATTAGCTTCCAAAAGTCATCAAACAGAAGCCAGGGCTGCGTCGTGTCATCCGCGCGGCTCTGAAAACATCTTGAAGACGTTAACCGCTCCTCCTAAATCTCCTGATATTACAGCTCCAGACTCTGCTTGGCTCTTTAAGTGCTTTCCAATCACTGAGTGTTTCTGTTGGTCCGGCGCTCGCAGTCATTACACGAGCTCTGGGATTAGCTGGCATATCCAAAAGGAATGTCACGTCAGCCTCGCCTCGCCTCCATGACTTACTTTTGCCTGTGTGGTGTTCGGCATGAGAAAGCAACAAAAGACCACCAAAATACACTCTGTTTCTGCTCTTGCTGAGGCTCGATGCTTTCTCTCGGCTGATTTAGGAGCGATTACAGTGGAAAAATTAAAACTGGTTTTGCATGCACTGCCTTTTCCAGGTTTGGGGTTGGTAATATTTTTAATGCATTTAAAAGTAGCCTCTTCAGCTGCAAAAAATACAATAAAAAACAGTAACATTTTTGCTGTTTTCAATGCGATTGTATGTCAAAAAGTAATTTATTCCTGTGATTAAAGCTGAATTTTCAGCACCATTCCTCCAGTTTTCAGTCTAATATTCTGGAGAAACATTATCAATGCTGAATATTTTTGTGAAAGCGGTGATACTGTTTATTTTTCAGGTTATTTTGAGTCATCTGCAAACTTAAAAATGTGTTTACTGTCACTTTTGATCAATTGAATGCAGCATTGATGAATAAATGGATGAATGCATGGACAAAAGTCTTATATACTTACCAAAACAATACTTATTTATGTAAACGTTCAAACAACATGCTTGTTCTAAGATATATTACATATTGCATTTTAAATGAGAAAGAAATCTTACTGACAAATAGGCAAAACATAGATTTAAGTAGCAAATTAAAAAAAAGTAAATAATTACTAAAATTATTTAATGCATCAAATAGATTTTTGTAGAAAATATGCATTACAAGATTGTTACACTGCGTGACTTTTAGTGGCTAAATTGAGTAAATCAGGGGGAAATATGTGATATTTAATTTTGGCTTAGAAAAACAAAAACAAAACTGCTTTTAATTCGAACCGAAAACTTTTTGGAGCAGTATTACACTTATTCCCCCAGAGGTGTGCTTTACACAAATATATAAATAATAGTTGCAATTATGCATATGTAGATAAGAAATGTGCATAACTGACATGAAAATAAAGTCAAAATTAATATATCTCTCACACGTGGGATCATCGTGTGCCCATTTCTCAAGCTTAAACCTCCTGCGGCGTATTTACATCAGATGAAGTGGAGAATGGCGCAATGTTTGCTCGTGCACTAAACAAACGGCGTCGCACATCAAGCAAAAGTCAACAGAGCCGCGCTCCAGAAACCTCGCAGCTGCGCGGCTCCGCTTAACGAGCCGCTCCGTCCACTTTCCACTTCATACCAGACAGGCCACTTCCGGCATGAGATCAATGGGCGAGTGGGTGGACGGCCATCACAACCACACCATTACCAACGACTGGAGACTCCCATCCAACTCCAGGACGCGCGTTAACACCATTATTCACACACCAAAAATCAATCTAACTTTGTTTAGAAAGGGTTAACGCTAAAACAGACTCGTTGTTCTCTCACTCTGTAATTACAGTTATTTATAAACTCGGATGGAGCGCGCGCATTGGGACGCGGAGAAACCGCTGGAGACGCTCTCCAACAATTTCCGTCCGTTCCCGCCGCGCGCGCGTCATCGCGAGTCCGCACCGCAAACTCGCTTGATGCGAAGCAAAGCGCCTTTTATCTCTCCCCTCGCACACCCAGAATGCATTGCTGTCAGGCCACTTTGGGGCACCTTCTAGATTAAAAGCCTGCCTTTACCGCAGCGAAACAGATGAGTGACCGGATCACGGTGGATGTTTCAGTAAATTAGGGAAGCATTCCGCTGCCATCTGCAAGTCTTGCAGATTTTGGAGAGGAAGGCGGCTTCTGTGAACCTCATGCAGGGGAAAACGGATCTAATTCTTGCCATCTGCTCGTCAATACTCATTAGTGGACGAATATGAAACCAGCGGCTTCATGTTCATCCACTGCAGAAGAAAAGATGTAGAACTAGGCCTTCAATGTAGGACTGGGAATATGCACTGAATGTTCGGCTGCAATAACAAAGCAACATCATTCATATTGGGATTATTTATCCACTTTTAATAAGCATGTTGTAGAAGATATGCAGTCCTTATCTCACGAAGCAAATTATATTTTTTACATTTAGCTTCAAAATATTGCATTAGGTTTCACATGTTCTGGTATTTAAGCAACTGCACCTCCAAAGTGGATTCAATTAAAATGTTGCAAAAAACTGGTCACAGATCTTTTGTTTTTGTCTAAAAAAAGGAAGAAAAAAAGTTTGTTATATTCACAAAAAATAAGGTATATATTATTCATTTATTTATAATATTAAATATTTATATATGATATATATAAATATTTTTGTATAAATAATAAATGTAAATATTTTATATAAATATTAAAAATATATATATACATTTTTCCTTTTTTGTAATTAAAAATATATGTATTTTTTAAATAAATAAATTGTATGTTTATTATTATTATATATTTATATTATATAGATATATTTTTACATTTATATATATATATATAATAAACTTAAAAAATATTATAT
>JAUCMT010000032.1:14374034-14399080 GCA_032357475.1 Enteromius thamalakanensis
GATGTTAAGTTATATTGAAAATGCAACATTGAAGATGACTTTGTTAAACGTGTGAATTCAGCTAGTGAAATATAACAGACATGGGGAAATTTTTCTTCTTCTTCTGTTCTAATGTTGTGCATTAGCAACAAATTAGTGCACTGCTGCTTCTCACTGCTTTATTAGTGTCATTGGTTTTTTATGGCTACTTGAATATTTTAAGTAAGTGTCAGTCAAAGCAATTAAGTAAATTGTTTTATTTGCCTTGAAAGTCGCTCTAACTTGGTAAAACCTAGTGAGTATAACAACTACAGTAAGTACAGCTTACAAACTATATCTAAGTAAGGTTTACTATTCGGTTTTACAGTGTATTAATCAAGATTTTTTTTTTGTTTATACAGTATAGTCACTAGTGGGTTTTTTTTAATGCTATTTTTCTAGTTTTGCTACTTTATGAATTGTTTTGCTACAGAATTTGTTTTACTTAAATTTTGCTGCACAGTTCATACTGTGACTATACATATATAATGTGACAACATGCCCATATGGAGTCAACATGTGTTAAGTGAAATTTAATCAAGTATTTTTATTAAATGGCTGCCAAGACCTAAGCATAAAAAATACTGACAGGAGCAAAAGTGTGACATGCGGCCTATTAATTAATAATTGAATCCATCGCCTGCAGAGGGAAATGAGAATATGAATGGGAAATACAGAAAAGTGGTTGGTTTTCTACCTTCATCGCACTGTGTTGATCTTTTAAACAGGGAAGTGGACTTTGCCACTTGCTGAAATTCAAAACGTGGCGCTCATGTACAACACGTCACCGGAGAAAGATATTCGATTATAAATTATCAAACTGGAAGACTGTGACCAATGAGCTTAACAAGGCAGAATACTGGGCTGTAACAGATTTGCTAAACACCCCCACCAGCCTTTCTGCCATAATGTGATGTTTATGGCCATTTTTACCCCTGGACTTCAGTCATGCGATGGAGCAATAAATTACTCAAGCAGGCCCGCTGGAGGGAAAGTCCTTGTGACTCTGTGCTGCGGCTCTAGCGGAGAGAGCGTGACATAGAGGGTCATATCTGCAGATAACCTTGTGTTTTCTCACTGTTTTTCTCCGACATGGCGGCCGCCTAGAAAGCACACATTCCCCACCCATGGAGGGCTACGTTCTGCTCTGGGGGGAACAGTGCTGACACGTACCATCAATACATCTTTAGCGGAGCGTTTTTGTTCGTGTCATTTTCGTGTCCAGCAGCAGATAAAGAGGCCAAAAACAGGAAGTAAGCTGGAGCGTGCGGAATTGTGAAAAATTACACTGCTGATCTTTGGAGCAGATTAAGAGTCAAGTTATGGTCAAGCTTATTATAGTCAAAGTCTCATAGGACCATGATTGGAACACATCTTTATAATATTAGCATTTTTGGTCAATCAGTAAGGATTTGAACAACTGGTTGCATCCCGACACAAAGAAAAATCTGTAACATGGTAAAGAAACAAAGAGTTTATTAGCAGAAACCGATAACTTTGTGTTTTATTGTGTTAGTTGGCTAGTATTTTTTTTTGTACCTACTCAAAATAACTCAACTGCAGATAGATTGAGATTAATTTAAATGCACAAGGAAAAAACATTGTCTGTTTTTGCAGATGAATTCTTCAATTATTAAAAATACAAAAACATCCCATTAAGGCTATAATCACTAAATGTCCCTTGCTTTTTTTCTTATTTCCTAATCTAGCGTGTACACTGCAAATATTGTGGGATCTATTTCAAGCTGCTTATGCTATCTCTGTTGAAAGTTATTTTGGGGAAAGTCATCTGCTAAGTGCATATAAAAAATTGCAGAAGATATTTAGTGATGTGGTGCTTCTTCGGTATAACTTCAAGTAATCATTCAATAATTGTACATTTAGCATTCCTGTAGCTCAAAGCATGGCGGTAGCTATGCCAAAGTCACGGGTTCGGTTCCCAGGGAATACATTAAATGTATACCTTGAATGCACCGTAAGTCCCTTATTTGTTTAAACCTGTCTGCCAAATGCATAAATGTAAATGTACTGTAGTTCAACAATGCCAAGGTCATGGGTTCGATTCCCAGCAAACTCGCAGATGCAAGCCCAGATTCTTCCGTAAAGCAAAAGGTGCATGAAGAATCTGCGTTTGCATCAGACACGGTGTCCAAGCAGCCTGGATTTCACATAGAAAGAAGGCCAAATTCCCTGCAGTTAAAATCTCAGACGGTGGTCTTTAACACATTCTCTCTCCCTCTCCCTCTGCCTCCCAATCCCAATAAAAACCTTCTGACCACCGGTTGACCTTTCGCCGTTCTTCCCCCATCTAATGCTCTCTGTTCACTCCACCACCGCAGTCCAGCAGAGGCCAATGGGGGCCAGCAGCTGCGGGGAGGGGGATATGAGGTCACAAAGGTCACGGTACTGGTAAAGTCATCGGTGAGGCTCCAATGTGGGGCATCATTTCCCCCCTTCAAAGGCAGTCCTGACGTCCACGGGGGCCGCCCCAACGGCCCCGCTGTTCCTGAGCTTTCAAGACCTGAGACGGACATGGGTAAATAAAGTGATACCAGGTGCTACTGTAGCTAGCCCCCTTCCCAAAAAATCCACCAAATCGGGGGCCCCATTTCACACTAAGGAACCTGGTATGGGTGCGTGAGGCATGGGAGCGTGGCAGCCCAAGCCAAAACAACAGTTTGGTACCGCCTAATCCGTTGAGGATTGCATATGCATCAGAGGCATCAGATCTGGTATAGAAAGAGGTGGGGGCATCAGAGCCCACGACCACCACCGAAAAAAGCTGACACCTTGAAAAACTGTGAAGATCAAGCCAAGTGAATGGGAATCATTGTGGCGAAAACAAATCAGCTCTGACAATGAGTGAAGAGCAAACAGAGAGACACCGTCAGCGCACAAGTGCTTCTTCTCTGGTGTTAGAAGCAAAAGAGGGGCGGCTTTGAAAGCTCCAACATGTGCAGGTCGGCCCCTCTTCTCTTTCTGAAACCCTCTAAAACTGTGCAGGGGCCCCAATTAACGCTAATTAACATCAATGACAGGCAAGAGGTCATTAGTCCATCTAATCCGTGGTTTACATTTTCCTCCTGGAACCCTGCTGGCCAATTCTCACCCCAATCATAGAAAGGACACGTTGTTAAAAAGGCCAGCATCAAAGCTTTTCCACTCCACAAACTGCCCCATTAGTCCAAGATCTGGACTCGGATGGGATGGAACTCAAAGTCCCCCCCGAGGGCTGGGTGTCAAGCCAAGTCTCTGTGGTTTGAATCGTCAACAACTTGTTTGGGTCCATCATGATCCACGGCCATTTGCAGAACAGGTGGCCCATGAAAGAGGTTGAAGATGTGATACTGTAAAATGCCCCATTATGGTCGATTAATTCTGGCAGGCTGTACTGTAGAAGAGGATGCAAGGGCTGGAGAGGAAGGCTCTGTTCCAAAACCTAGTTAGCTCCCTATGTAGGCAGCACTTTAAGGCACCATAAAGCTAGTTAAAACAAGCTATTTTACTATATATTTGTATGTTTTGGATCTAAAAGCAAAGTAACAAAAACATTCTAAATCTAAATTTAGGTTACACATGGGTTGCTGCTAATGTAGAGCATTGCAAAAACAGTCACTTACGAGGTTCCACTTGAGTTAGAATGCTTCCTTAGAAGGTATATAGGCAGTCGACAGCAAGGCAGCTCGCTAAGATTTGGAACAGAGCCGATGTCGCTCTATGATAACATTACACTTTCTAGAAGGGGCTGAGAAACACATTATACAGGACAATGACTCACAGCAGTGGGGTTAAGAACAGTCAAAGATGATGAAATGCTGAATGATGAATGTATTATTCTGTGAATATTACTTAAAATTAAATTAAATTAAAATATCAATATTAATAAATAATTAATAAAAGGTAAATAATGATAAATAGGTGGTCTGGCAAGAATAATTAATATAGTATTACATAAAAAATTATTTATTTTTATTAAATTATAATTATAATTAATTAACAAAAATTATTAATACAAATCAATAAATAGACAGCAATAAATCTTAAAACTGGAATACATTTATTCATTTTATCACTAATATTAATATAATTCATGCAAACTCAAGTTTGTCGTTTAGTACTTAAATACAACTGCTTTTTTCCCTGCTTTTTTTAAAGCAACTTCAGGTGAAACATGTACATAAAATAACTGGCAAATAAATGTGCAGCAAAATATGTATGATTTAAACACCTGAAATGTTATTCTGGTTAGAGAGTCACTCCTGAGACACAGAACACATGTTGGTTGACGATCATTTACAGAGTTCACAATAGAGAGACTAGCAAAGAAGACTGAAACTGTTTATCCTTTATAGAGCCCAAGACTAAGCTTTATAACAAACAAAAAACCAGGGTGAGTTACAAGATTGATTTTGTTTGCCTCCGTTTGATGTTCCAAAACAGAAAGGTAAAAATTAACCCACTAATACAGAAAGAAAGAAAAAACTATTAATCTAGAATTAATTTACACGTAAATAATAATAATAATAATAATAATAATAATAATAATAAAAAAAAAATAAAGTATCACATTATTTGCACAGAGTAACGGATTCGGCAATGGTTAAAAAAAAGTTAGTTTTTTTCTAAATGATTCTGAATACCAAAAATATACGTAAGATTTAAACTCAACTAAATACAACAAAAATGTATTTTTAGCTCACAATGAAATGCTAACCTGTAACACACTTTTAAACTAATTACTTGTGTTGTTTTAACAGAGTTCATCACATAGCGCAGGGGTCAGCGGTTATTGGGAAATCATGCGTTCATAGGCAAAAATGTTCTTGTCGGGCGAAAATATGTGCAACTTTGAGTGAAACCTCATAAAGCCTCAGAGCTAAAAGGCAGTTTGGAGATGTTTTAAATAAAAGTTGCTCACACATATACTAGCACCTATTGCTCTAGGGCTGTTCCCTCCCCTCCCCCGGCCCTGAAACCCGATCTGTCGGCATGCAGTTCGGAATTCTTCATTCACCCTGACATTTGACCTCTGGCCTTTTTGGCAGCGCACAGAAGAGAAGATGAAGTGTCCAAGGCTCTTTTTCTCCAACACAAAAAATCTCCTGTTCTTGCAAGCCTCCCACACACTTGCGCGCACGCACACACACACACACAGAGAAACACTTTTTGGATGACTGTCCGATGTATACCCCTTGTTCCTGTGATCCGTAGAACACAATTACGTATAATATCTGGCTAACAGTCTGTGACATCAAGGGAGCATTTTAAAAGTGTGATTCCCACTCTCCTGTTCAACTGCCCACAGTCCAGTGCAACTTAAAAGCTTTGCACAATGCTTTCTGAACCATCTGACCATTATGAGTGGTGTACTATGGAGCTCCTCTGTCATTTTACTCTTTGATTGCACCATTACAATGTAATCAGTGTTTGAGCTTGAGTGAAAAGGCTTCTTGTACTGCTTCTGAGTAATTCTTGCCTTGCTAGTGTGTGCGCACAGCTTTAGTTCCATTCATGCGCACCACAACAAACTGACTGTTGAGTGAGTGTCGAGCCATTTGATATACTGCCTCACTTTGTCAAGCGGTTATCTCGCTTTGTTACTTTTCCCTTTTACTTGAAATTCGGCCGGTCGATGCAAACACGTATGAAAGAACAATGTCAAATGGGATGTCTTTTATCTCAGTTGCACAGCATTAAGACTTTTGGTCTTCATGTGCATCTCCTTCAGAGTCTATCAAACTGTTTTAGATTAAATTGCAAATGTCATTATGATCTCTGTACATCTTAGATACAATCTCTACCTCTAATACTGCTATAGAAGCTCAAGAATCGTCTCATTTGCATATATTTATATTTACTATTTTATTCCAGGAGAAACATCAGAGACCAGGTTAACACCCAACAAACCAGGCATGTATTAATCCTCTTGTTTCTTACTTTTGAAACTAGGGAAAAATGCTTCAGTAATATTAAATGGATCTTAACAATGTGCTCAAATCTTCTCAAATTTATAGTTTTTTGTTGTTACGGTATGTCAACAGTGGTCTGAAATTTTAAAGAAAAAACATCTGAAAGCTGATAGCTCAATGAAACTCAACTGAGAAGATCTATAACTAGTCTTTTGTGAAAACAAATAAACTCAAAAACAGTAGACGTTATGGATTTATGAGAAAAAGTAAAGTAAAAATAAGACACAAATATACACATAAGTATAGATTATAGAGAAGAAACTGACATGGACAGCAGCTTAAATTACTTCATGTTAATAAAAAATATTTGAAATCCCACTGAGATTGTTTGACTTTTAATGGAAGACTTTCAAAGCTATCTGAGGACTGTTTGTGACATTACTGAAATATCTTTTGAAGCTTGAAATGCCACATCACAACATTGTTTTCAGATTTGTGAAAGATGACTGTTAAACCTTGAAACATAACTGAAAAATGTCTTAAGCTGTGAATGAGCAACAGTTGATTGACTAAACCAAAACAGTCTGTCAACTAAACCTGAAAGAAAAAAAAAACACTCCTTAAATGATTTGACCTTAAAGTTTCAGAAAACCATATAAAAAGTGTTTTTGGGAAAAGGTGAACGATAACTGAGACCTCCTAAGTCCTCCTTTTCATTTTTCATTTTTGTCTGATATGTTTCTCCTGAAAAGAGAAATAAAAATAGACCTTTGACCTTAATTTGCAGATTGCAACAGTTTGAGACATTGTTGAGATGTCTTCTGAAACCCTAGAGACACTTTTCAACAAAGTCAAACTGTGCTCAGAATTGCCATTGCAATTAAAACCCACATTAATTTTATTGCTCAATACTGTCTTTGTACTTGTGCCTATTTTTTAATTCAATATTTGAGAAATGTTTTTGGCAAAGTTGATACTAAAATCTAATATAAATAAGAACTTAATTAAGTCTTTTGAGCTACGAATAAACAACTGCAATAAACTTTTCCTCTTTAAACGGACTAAAATTGGCCAGCAATGGACCTGAAATCAAATGAACCATAAATGGTTTAATCTCTAAGATAAAAAGACTTTTTGGAAAGTCTTTTTAAATTATCTTGTCTCAGACAAGGCTGATATTTTAAAACAGTTACATTAAGGTATGAATTTTTCCTCTTTGTCTAGACTGAAATGACCTGTCAAGCAAACCTAAAACCAAATATTCCTCAAAGGCTTTAATCTTAAGAATCTAGAACCTTTTTAGGTTTTTTGGAATTCTAGAAGAAACATCTTAATACTTAAAATGTAACATAATTGAGAACTCAATCAAGTCTCCAGAGCTATGACTGAGCAATAAAATGTACGCCTGCATTGCTTTAATTATGCTGTTTGGATTAATAAAAGTAGAAAATCTGTAAAGACAGCATGTGGTTTCATTTACTCCATTATTTGAGGAATCCTTTCAACCCCAGTAACCAAGTGTGGTGGATCCTTAACTGTGGAAAATCAATGAAGGAAAAGCTCTCCTGATCCTCCACACCGTGTCTGATTAAATGTAGCCGATTTCTACGCCTGTGCTTAGAGAGCCACGGCATGAATGGAGAGCCAGAGGGAAACCAGTGTGTGCTGTTGGCTCGAAAGCCCCGAGGGCAGAAGGAAAACTGGTTATTATGGTCACTCCTGATCACAGAAGGCATTTCCCCCTCTCAATATCATCTATAGCCGGGATCACATCGACACATGGCTACACACGTCTGTGCATCATAAGCACGCAGAAGCAAACACCAGGCCTCACAATAGGAGCATCAGAACCTGTCCTAACGCTCTCCCCGGGGAATCATGGGAAAGCAGCTCAGAGGGGGAAAAGCCTCCGCATCTGTCTCCTGCCTAAAGGGAGAGTGGGAAGGCATTCCTTCATGAGTGTCCCACCCGCGACAGGCTGCCTTATGAAGCCATCAGTCACCCGATCAATGGCTCAGCGGCCTGAACCAGCCTCCCCAGGAGCAAAAGAATAGGGCGAGGAGGAGCTGCGGGCAACAGTGGGCCGGGCGGCCTGCTAGCGCTGTGATCTTTCACTCGGGCTGGTGAAGAGGCAGAAGGGAAAGTGATTAGCTATCCTACTCTCACAGCCAGCCACAAACAACAACCTCCACTGAGGAAAGGTGCAACCTTTGTAATAGAGATAAGACACTCAATACACATCTTATACACTCACAGGTGTGACATTTGTCCTGTATACAGTGTGTGAACTTTTCAGTTGAGCTGCTTAGTGTGCAATATAGATTTTGAACTTTATATGCATCACTGAACTGTGGAAGACTCCAAAAAATTTTTTCCCTCACAATTCTGACTTTAAAATTGCTAATTTTTAAAGACAAACGTCTAAATTTTAAGATACGAACTGAAAAATGCGAGAAAAACATATTTTATTATTATTTATTATTATCCCAAGCTTGTTTCAGCCATTAAAAAAAATAATAATAAACAAGGTCCTGAGTTATGTAAACTATTCCCAGATATGAACTGGGAATTCTGGCAATTCTGGGAAAAAAGTTCACATTTTGATAAAAAGTTGCAATTCTGAGAAGAAAAGTCCCAAATGTAAGAACAAGTCTGAATTGTGAGTTACTATTGCACTTTTTATTTGTATTCAGTCCGACACTAACTTCATGTCTCGCAATTGAGTTTATATCTGTCTTTTATTTTGTCACATGCTTAAATAATTTTCAGTAGTAACCATATGGCTTGTCACTACAAAGCTTCACAGGTTTTAAATTCTCCCAAAAAAAATCACCACATAATGATTTAAATAGCTTACAAATACATTTTTACTTGACCTGACATTTCAGCATGTCGGCAAACTTAAAAAAGCACCATAGTTTTTTAGCGAGTATTCATTAACCAACTCCGCCAACCATCCACTTGATCCTCAATTTGTCTCTGGGTAATTCATCTACAGAGCACAAAGGTTGCCATTAACAAGAAACATCGGAGCATTGCAAGACTCAGCTGCCTTTATTTTGCGTGATGAGAATGCTGGCACTGCATGATGGTTGAAATGGGCTTTTGATGACCTCAGCTTCTGCTCTCTGTAGGAGCAAATCCTGATCAAGCTAAACTGGGCTTTTATTGAGCTACTAAAGCACTGATTGCACTAGCACTGAATGAGCGCCATTCAATGGAGTCACTAATTGGCCAAACAGGTTTATAAGGCAAGCGGGTGCAGAGGGAGGATAAGCAAGTGTGACCCTAAATGTTAAACCAAAGCCTCTTTCGGAGGAGAACAGTTAAGGGAGGCTAAATACATTTGTGTTTCATGTCCAAATCAACTTCGTTTTCTCCAAGTTATCATCTATTTTTTCTACTTTAACGTTTCAGGTTTCATTTAACAGCTACTTTGTAATTATTTGTTTCAAAGTGTGAAAAACTTAAGCTACGTTCATTTTTGGACTGCCTGGTGCATCTTTATAAATGAATTTAGACGAATTTTGGGGTAAATGTCGAGATTTCAGTCCCAAAAACTTAACACTTCTTATGCTAATAAATTTAATTCAAAAGTAATTTAGAACAATAAAACCCATCCAAACAGTGCTCAAGAGATAAACACACAGGTTTTACCTTTTTACTTCTAAATGCAAATGTAAGTTACATTCAGAGCATGAAAGACATTGCAAATGTAGGTTTGGACAGAGCCATTCATCTAATCCTGCCAAGTGATGTGTGACAGTCCCAATCCATTATCCTTTACAACTCCTTGTTAGATTTGGAGGGAAAAAGCCTCTCCATTGTGCCAAATGTGTTTACTCTTATAGATTATGTGAACTTGTGAAACACTTTTTTTTCACAAAGAGGGTCAAGTTAAAGCGGATATGCCAAAATATCATGGAGTATGGCTTTCAAAAGCGAATGAATCAAAGCTTTGTGAAGCCAAGAGATGTTCTGCAGAAACTGAAGGAAGGCTTGTAAATGTAGAGGCTTGCATCTATATGCACTCTTTTGCAGAAACAAAGCAGAAGTGTGTGAAAGATGTCTGCTAAGTGGATGAAATTAAATGAAATGTAAAATAAATGATTTTTTTTTTCAGGGAAACATACTGGAATAGATAAAAATATGCAATTTAAATATATATATATATATGTGTGTGTGTGTGTGTGTGCGTGTGTGTGTGTATTAGAAGGGTTTAACTAAAACTAAAACATTAAATGCTAAATACATAATAATAATAATAATTATTATTATTATTACCGTAACAAACATCAATTAAATAAAGTAGAATAAAACAACTTTCTTTTTCAACTAAAATTACTAAAACAAAGGAAAATAAAAATTATTAAAAAGGTATAGAGACATAGACAAAATATTAACAAAAATGGCAAGAAAAATGTAAGCCACTATGATGAAACAATATTACTATTTCTAAAACTTTAAATAAAATGAAAAATATATTAAAAGAACAAATTCAAACGAATGATTTTAATAGTAATGAAAATGTATATATTTCATGGTCCATATATTTCGCAGCTGTATATATAATTCAGCATGAGTGCATCTTCCAAACCTATAATTATTTTGGCTAAAATGGCTCTGAAAACAGCCAGCTAGTTAATGGCATACACAAACACTAAAGAACAGCACACATGACTACAATGGACCCGTGGCACCACAAACCCAACGGAATTGCCTGTGTGCATATTTATGTACGTTCGTTAGCTCGATCTGATTTTCAGTGGTTTCTGAAGGACGTCATTATGACGGCACTCTCCAATCCAACAGATTTCTGACCCCAAACAGCCTTTAACACAGGGATGAGTAAATCTCTAAGCCGTGCATTGAAGGGAGGCTTAAATGCGAACTATGCATTCATTCAGGAGCGTTTTTCTCAACACAAGGGAGCGGAATCTCCCGAGAATGAACCATCTCAGGGAGTTTCTAAAAAATGCAGGTTCTGGATGAGCTGCTAAGAAAGAAAGAAAAACAAGAGATGAAAAAATCCCCAAAGGTCCCTGTCCTCCCCGTCAACCCCCACTGTGGCCCGGCCTACAGGGCTTTTCTCTAGCGCCGGGGCCTCCGTTTGGCCCCCCTCTGTCTCTTTCAGTCCTCCACAAAGCAGCAAGCCATGTTATTTGAGGCACTAAAGAGTTAACCCTCCTCACTGCTCCAACACAATGGCCTCCCCATTGAGGGCTTTCTTCATTTAACCTTCCTAATGACAGGTTTCATCCTCTTTCCCCTGACGAAAAGGAGGAGCAGGAGCTAACCCACCACCTTTCTCTTTTACCTCTTTCACGTCTCCTCCCCTTTCCACACCTCCCAAATGCGCCGGCTCTCACTTTACGCTCTGATGTGACAGCTCTTTACAGTAAATGACACTGTCATCGCTTCGGGTGACAGTTTTGTGCAAGCTAGGCATTTTGTGCTAACTTTCACTTGAGGTAAATACAGTTGCTTATTAAAATACTTCCTCTTATCCCGGTTTAGCATGCAGACTTGACTACAAATGAACAATTCGTAGGCTGAGTCACCTGAAAGTCAAAACAAAACACTGCTTCGCTTTTGTGAAACAGCAGTATACCTTAACCAATGGCGTGTGTTTGGGGCGGGGCCATCTGTTTATTAGACCTATAGGCGGTAAGCGTTTGGTAAACTTGTTTATAAACAATAGTTGCACATACATTTCTCAATTTACTACACATGCACCTATTAAATATGGATAGATATTAATTTGCCAATTTCAAATTTATATAACTGTTATTAACATTGTATATGGTCTTTCCCAATTAAAAATATTATTTTTCAATAAATTGTATATGTTTATATAAAACATACTTAAGTATATATAAAATAAAATAAAATAATAAAAATGTTACAAATAATTTAAAATGTTACATATAAGTGCTGTCAAATAAGTATTAGCAATTAATCGTATCTTTAATTAAAGTTTTGTGTATGGGTATACTGATTTCATATAAATACACACACATGCATGAATATATTTTAAAAGATATGTTACATTTATATATTAAATATATTTATATATATATATAATGTAAATTATATGAATACAAATATATACATGTAAATATTTTTAAAATATATGCTGTATATATACATAATGATATACACAACACACACACACATATGTACTGTAAACAAAAACTTACTCGCAAATAATAGTTTGACAGTACTATTATACACACACACACACACACACATATATATATATATACATATATAATTAAAATTAAGCTGTAAATTACATTTTATATAAATATTGTATATTAATATAAATTACATAAAACAGTTGTACGTATGAATTTATTTATTTATTTATGTGTGTGTTTTAAAATTCCTAATATAATATAATATTTTACATAAATATAGACTACATAAAAATAATTGAATACATTTAATTTTAGGGGAGGGACAACTTGAAAATCTTCAAAAAAAAAAAATTTGTACAAATGAGTAAAAATGTCTAAAAGTGGATGGAGCACATATTCATCATATTGACTACACCCTTCCGAGGTTGTAGTTTTGTAGGAAAATATGCAACAGTTGAAATTAGGAGTTTAGCATGGGTCAGTTCCGCTGGGATGAGAGGACACGCTTCCTGTTGTTCAGACTCACGGTTAGTCATACTGTAAGCTGCTGCAGACACAAAGAAAGTGCGAGAAAGTGGCCCGCTGCTGCCAGCTCTGAGCAGGGGAGCGACAGGGGTGAGCAGTTTTGACTGGGGGTCGACAGAGAACATTGACAAGAGTGTTCGCTCTAACTCAGCCTCCATGTCTCCTGTCTCTGTGTCCCACCCTTCTCCACACCGAAGTGGGGGGGATTTTACGGTTGACCTTCTCCTCACGCTTTTGTGAACCTCTTCACCTCATGTCAATTCTCTTGACCTACTTGGTCGCCCCGGAGCAAGCCACTTAAAAGAGCGAGATGAAATTCTGTAGGCCACGCTCACATATGTTTCTTGTTGTCAGCGAACACTAATACTTTAGGATTTTGATTTGTGCTGTTGAAAACGATCGAAGGGAAAACAGAGGAAGAGTTTGTTATTGTGCTTATGAAATGTATGCAAAAAAAAAAGCCACAAGGGGAGACCAAATTCACTCCAGTGATGAATCTGAATGATGCATGGTACATCAGTATGATACTGAGAGGAAGAATGCATGAAATTCAACAGTAACACTTTACAATAATGTTTTTTTTTCTCTATATGCAAAACAAGAGATGAACTTCTTAATATGACAAGAAGTGCATAGCTTCCATGAATAAACAAATAAATGCAGACAATTCATCTCTTGTATAATTAATTAAATTGTAACTTTTTTTTTTTGATGAACTGTACCTGTATTCTAGTCAGCTTCAGACAAAGGACCAAGCCTACTACTCCACATCTTTCTTTTCTTTCTCTTTGCCATCATCACTGACCTGGATTAAACATCTGAACTGCTAAGATCTGTCGGCCGAGCTGATGAGCCTCAGGTATAAGACCAGAGAGAAGATTGCAGGCTGTCAGAAAGCTGCTCAGATAGTGCACTTAAGAGCCAGTCAAAGAGCAAGATGCATTTCTGCTGGTAGATGCAGGATATTTTATGGTCAAACGAGTCCAAACAAAAAGCAATGTGGGGAGGTTTCGTTTGTGTGTGTGAGGGGGTGGAGGGTTTCCGAGAAAAGCCGTTTGTCTATTTTGCAAGCGGTCAAGAACCTTCACTGTCATGTCCAAGCGTTAAGAAGAAATCTAAAGCAAACTAGATTAATGTATTTTTATTTCTTGCTCATGCAACACGTGCTGAGATAAAGCTACACTCATATAAAGGCTCTCCGGTTCCTGAAGAATCAACATTTCACAGCTTCTTTATAATGGAAAAAGGTTCTCCAGATTTGGACCCTTTTCCTTGGTTCTCAGAAGAGAATGCAAGTACGACATTTGAATTTAAGCTTACTTCAGGACCATTCAAAAAAAAAAAAAATACTATAAAGTATGAATATGGCTTTTAATGTTTTTTTAATACTATGCATTTGGATATACTCATTTTTATTTATTAGATCTTTTTGCTGCATACTGCATACATACTAGTAACTCATGTGGCAGCACTAGTTCTCTGTATTTTGATGCCAGTATAATGTCAGTGTTGTAAATTCAGATATATTTTTATAAAGCTAGATTTACCTTATTAATAACTCATTACCAGAATCTATATTAATAGATGATATTAAGAAGAAAAGAAAAAAATAAGATTCTTTAAAGAACTGTTCACTAAAAGTTAACCAAAGAGGTTCTTCTATTACACTGCTGCGAATACTAACCTGAAATGGTTGTTTTCATTCCTAGAGAATTAAGAGTGGTTGCTAAGATGAATTAGGTGGTTGCTAAGTGCTTGTCAAAAAAGCCCACACTCAAATCTCTACAATAATCAGGATCTCTACACATTTCTCTCTCTACATACGGGTTCCTTAGTGACATCTATATGGTTCCATGAAGAACCTTTAACATCCATAAAACATGTCTATTCCACCAAAGGTTCTTTATATTAGGGAAAAGAAAAAAAAGATCTTTCCAATTAAAAAAAAAAAAAAGTTCACTGAAAATGGCTTTGGGAAACCGAAAACGGAGGCGCTGCAAAAATTATTTAAAAATTATTTATTTTTGGCTCAAACAATAAGTATACTTGATTTTATGGTACAAATGGTACAAGCACACTTATCCTCAACTGGCTGCTCGATTTACGTGCCAAAGTTTAATGCTTAGGGTCAGGGGTTGCGGTGTGGCGTGAACTACCTCAGGGCTGAAACCAGAGTGGACCTGTTCCTTACCAAACCAACACTAATGTAGTAACAGGAGATGCAATTCACCTCCACAAAGCCATTGAACACTTTTGACAATCTCTACATCAGATCAGCTGCCAGCACAGAGCAGAAGATCAAGTGTTAAACTCAAAGCGTCGAGAGGAAATGCTGTAAAACCTCAAGGTTTGTTTGCTCAAATGTTTTATTTAACCTCTAATCACCACATTAAGGCTTTCTTTCATTTGGCTTTTTACGCTCTCAAAGGCCTCGTTTTAAAGCACTAATGAAAATAAACCGCAGGGCCCCCGTCTCTTTATTTTGAGAGGGAACACTGGAGCCTTGGGTTCAGAGCGGGGTGAAAAACAGAGGGCATCTGGAACAAAGACCAGAAGACCTAGAGGTCAAACGGCCTGGTGTCCAGAACTTCTTCAGCGGACGGAGAGGGAGCGAGGCACTTGTATAATCACAAATCCGTTCTGTCCATGCGTGTAGGATAGAATATATCACACGCCGCTGACATGCCAACAATAGATCACGTTTTTTTGTCTCAGGCTTGTGAGGAGCTTTTGACTCTTTTCATCGGGCCACGCATCTGGACCGCTGCAGTTTAACCCTCCATTCTCTGGCCTGCTTTCGGCAGATGACCTCCACAATTAGACCCTGAGTGGGAGATTTCCAGGTGAAGAACATTATCCTGGGCTCTTTAGGGTCAAAGTTAATGAGGGGAATTAGAAAGCATCACTAACGTGCTGCAATTTTTTTCTGGACAGTCACTGTTTGCGTGCTCTTTATTCAAATAGAGGTCATCGTTCGTCTTTTGTGTTCTTATGAAGTGTGCTTGTATAACGAGATTTCGTTAAAACGGTGGTATTTAAAGGCCATTCGACTAGGCGGTGTTACTTTGACCCAGAGTTCAATTAGATGTCTCTCAGTACATTGTAGACCGTTCTGACTAATGAACAACCTTTATTTAGGACATTAGAGTAGAAATGATTTTCATTTCATAATAGCTAGAATATTTCACATGAAATGGCAAGTAGCATAGTGAATTAAAAACTAAGTACTTAAGTAGAAATACTGAAAACTTTTATTTGCAACACTGAATTTTTTTTTTTTTTTAGGATTAGTGAATTTTTTACTTCGATGCGCAACTCATTCAGTAAAGTTTGTGATATGAACATAAATGATTTGAGAGATTTAGCTAACTTTCGCCAAGTAGAAATAGAAACAAATTAATAAATAATCCAATTATATTGAAAGAAGAACCCTTATAGCCTTTGACTAATAATTCAGCAAGACAGACATGCCATGGAAAGACAAAAAAATGGGCAAGCAACTTTAACAGTTTTTTCCATTGATCTAAATTTGAGTGCGTTTCGAATGCAACTGCTATTTTTTCCAAACATATTTTATAAACTCTTCCTATGGATTGTCTTAACTTTTAAAGAGGTATTGTGTTTTAACTACATTTTCAGAAAGATTTACAAGTGTTTTGTTGTTTTTATTAGCGTGGTATGCTTCAGATCGTGTTTCACTGTGAGCCGTGTCATTAAATAACACTCAAATATCATCCTGTCTTACTCACTAATGTCCCAAACGAGGTAATGTCCTGTCATGTGACCCCCATCACCCACCTGTGTAGACTTTGTCTTAATCCCTGCTGATCTCCTCTCTGCTTTGAATACTCGGACTACTGAGTGTAACTAATTCTCCCACACAAGGATATTGTCCTCCCCATTTCAGCTTTGTCTTTCCTCTCTTTCACTAGTCTCATTCGTTTGCCGAGCAGCCGGACAAAATAAATCCTCTAAATTAAGAAGACTTAATGAGCTATTACTCTCACCTTAAATCTAATTGTCTACTTTGCCGACAAAACAGATAAACAATCAGTCCAGGGAATATCCTCTCTGAATGCACTGTTTCAACTCTTTGTTTGAAATCTGAAAACAATGCAAACTTTGCTTAGAGCTCATGTATTTAACAGTGGCCTGTTCGAAATACAAAGATATACATGACTGGGATGGAAAAAAACGTCCACAAACTCATTTTAAAAGAATAGTTCATAAATAAAAAACTGTCATAATTAACTCCCCCTCCCGTCGTTTCACACCTGTGTGACTTTGGCTTATGTAAAACACAAAAGATTGTTTTTTTGCAGAACGTCCGAGCTGCTCTTTACCATGCAATAAAATGGATAATAATAAACATCTAAAAGGACACAACCAATTATAGAATTAACACAGTTTATTGCATGTAACATGTATAGCTATGCACTCATGCTTGCATACACTACTGTTCAATTTAATACATTAAGCCTAGTTCTAGACTTGTGTGTAAATCTGAGCTGTTTCAAATGAAGGAAACTTGCACTGACTGATCTTAAAACATGTTTAGTGACTGTTAAATGTCCTAACTGAACTATGGCCTAATCCTGGTCTAGGCTAAACCCTGTCTATGAAACCTAAATTTAAAAAGTGAGAGTAATGACATTTATAGTCTTAAAATAAATGCTATTCTTTTGAACCTTCCATTTATCACAGAATCCTTGTATTATAATCCTAATAAGAAATGTTCCTTAAGCAGCAAATCATCATATTAAAATGATTTCAGAGGGATCACGTGACACTGATGACTGATGTAGTGATCTTGAAAATTCAGCTTTGCGAGTTTATAGTTACTACAATTTTTTATAAAATTTCTCAATATCAGTGATTTTTTTTTTGCCATGGCAACTTTTAAAAGCAAAAACAAAAAATAATATCTACCTTAAAGGTTTGAAAAGTAGCAAATACATGTATATTTTGCTGTACCTCTCAAACCTTAGTACACTTAAACGTGCTGTTTTAAACTTGCCCGGTCATAAAACACACATGAATGAATGTTTATTGCGTCTTGTTATCTTAAACCTGTTGCAATGTGTTTAGAAGAGACATTTACTATCTGCATACGAAGGTGAAAGAGATTTGAGATTTCTCTAAACATAACATATAAGCAGTATAGAGCACTTTTTTTTGTTTCAACTACAAATTAAAACAAGATAGGGTAGATTTGGAATTTTTGGGGGAACCATCTATCCGAGCACTACAGAGTTTTCTGCACATTACATGTGAACGTTTCCCAGCAAATGGTAAACGTGTCACCCCCCGCAGTACACAAACAGTGCATCAGACGGAGGAATGGTACAGACGACTATTCCATAGAGACGCCCCGGTCCCTATAGGAGCTTTTTCAGACGACCATTTGGTGCTCCTATCCCTAACCTATTGACCCTCAACCCTAGAGAGGTCAGCAGTGTCAGGGAGCCCAGATCCAGCACAAGCCTGTAAATCAAACGCCGGCGGGAACGGCGCACCGTCCAGGGTCCCAGCCAGGCCTGGCACCATCACTCTCCCAGCTCTGACGCACTACCAGGCCGGTTCCCACTGAACCATGCCACCCTGGCAGACCTCGTGACCCCGTTTGGGATACATCAGCCTTCAGCTGCTCTGACGCCCGGCCGTATAACCCCACCTGTGTTACAGGCCTTCCTGTTCTGGCTTGTATCACAATCATGCATCTCTCAGGCATCGCCGCACCTGGAGCTCCAAACAAATCACTTTCAGGAAGGTCCGTGCACTTCTGAGACGCTGAACATTAAACACACTTTGCTTTGACCTGTGTGGGATCACCCCGGGGCTCTCTCTAATGGACAGAGCCATAAAATGGTCATGTTGCTGTTTTTCCAGCCAAACGACGACACCAGTTGTTCTGATTCCTCACTGGCTTTGTGACCGGAGTCATCAGTTCCGCATGGAGGAACTCAGGAGGGAAACCTATTTTACCTTCCATTGACTCCGTACCTCAGTGATGAAGCACAGTTCTGGCCACTTCTCCAGCAGAGACCCCTCATGGCTGATGACAAACCATCTACCCATCTCAGGAAGACATCATGTGAATGGTGCAATAACACTTTAGGGTCACATAAATTAATTAAAAGTACAGTAAAATCATGCATAATGTTTCAATACATGATGTTATTGTGAACGGAGGAAAATAAACCAGCCACAGTCAGTTTCCATAAAAATATGAAGCTGCACAAGTTTCTTGAGCAGAGCAGCGTATTCAAATGATTTCTGAAGGATCATGTGACACTGAAGACTAAGTAATGATGATTAAAATATTAGCTTTACACCACAGAAATATAGTACAATTAAAATCTATGTAATCCAGGACCACAATAGCAGTCATATGTAGCACAAGTATATAGGAAAAGTCCAAAATACACTTTATTTGTCAAAAATGATCAACTTCTCTTTCATGCCAAAAATCCTTAGGTATCATGTTCCACTGAGATATTTTGTAATTTCCTACCATAAATACATCAAAGCTCAATTTCTGATTAGTAATATGCATATGCAACTTCATTTGGATAGATTTAAAGACAACGTTTATTTGCACCTTTAAAATTCCAGATTTACGAAGAGTGGTTTCTCGATTAAATATTATCCCACCCTTATCATACACCAATGGAAAGCTTATTTATTCAGCTATCAGATGATGTATACATCCTCATTTAAAAGCTGACCAGTATGACTGGTTTTGTGGTCCAGGGTCACATATCTAATCGTTTTCTCATTTCATAGGGAGATCTGTCTCTCTGCACATCACCTACCTACCATATTTCCTTCACATCTATAACTTGTTGATATTTAAATTAGGTCTTAGATTTTAAAAATTGACATGGTGAGCCTACTTATCTGTTGCTTTAAAGAATCATTTTAAAATAACTTCTTTCAGAAGTGTTTAATGTGGAAGATTGATGCCGGATCCAGTACTGAAGGTTTCAGAGCTCAAATTGTTTTGCCACCAAATTAAGCTCTGCTTACATTCAATTACATAACCAGAAGTGGTTCCCCACAGATATCGCGTTATACAGACACAGCTGCACTCTGATGATCTGTTGCCCTCTGGTGGTACCACTCCTGTACAGATGCAGAGATTAAATAATCCAGTTTTAGAAGCTAGAAGGACAAAACTTCCTCTCTCAAACCCTTAATTCTGATTGGCTCACTTTTTTTAATAATGACTGACCATAGCAACACAGTTTATATTCTGTTTCTACATGGTCTCTTTAAGCAAGAAAATAAAACAATTTTAACTAAATATTATACGACCATGCACGCATTTGCTTGATTGAAAAGTAATCATACAATAAGTAAATGAAACATCACACTGCATCATATTTGTGAAATTAAATCTAGTGCACACTGTGCTGATTTCCAAAACAGTGTGTGTATTGCTTAAGCTTGTCACTCTTTTTCCAAAAATATGATGTTAATTTTGTTTAATTTTGCTTTTCATGACCATTTGTAATGTTTACAATCAGACAAACGCGTGACTCCTCTATTTATATTTCCTAAGCCAGGTTACAATTCCCAGATTATTTTAAAATGCATGAATGATTTCACGCCAGTAAAATATATAGAATTATGGCCAGTGACAGAAGAAAAGGCAAACATGACCCAGATGTTTTCTGCTACATCTGTGGGCGTTTTATTTTTTATGTGAAAAAGCTTATACATTTAGATATGTGTATTTAAACATATTTTTCCACTCTTTCCCAAACTAAGTTAAATATTATATAACATTTGTTTTTTTCAATAAAACTAAAATGTTTGACATTTTAATGTTTTTTTTTTTTGGTCTTGATAATTGCATTAAAGCTGATCCATAATCATTAAAAAAGTCATTATTATTCTGTTGGGGAAAACAAGTCATTTATGGAAAGTTTTTGTTAATATCTCTGATCTAAGCGTTTTCAAAAGAGGATATTTGATTTTGATCATTTTAATTACATGTGATAGAACCATAGACTTTAAAAACTCGTAGGTTTCTAAAGAGCGTTTTTTAAGCCTAAAGTGGGCGGAGCCGACCGCCGCCATCTTGGCAACGCGTCACCGCGCGTCACTCCCGTATGACCCAAAATGGGCAATGAGGCGGGACGTAGGCGGCAACGTGACGGCTAACAGACAGCGGATAGAGACATCAACCTGTCACTCAAGTGGCCACGCCCCTTAATTATGCAGAATTTTAAGGCTTAATATAATTTAAATGGATGAGTTATAAAAAATTTTGACCCCCTCACAGTTGTCACGAAGGGCAAAATTAGTATGTGTACCAGGCTGTAAACATGTTTTTTTCTACTGTAAAGTTGGGCATTTTAACATGGAGAGTCAATGTGATTGACTCCCTTTTGGAGCCAGCCCCCAGCGGCTAGTTGATGAATTGCAGTTTTAATCACTTCTGTGTTGGTTTCACTAGAGGGATTGGGAGGTTGCCCCTTAAAAGACTGCAATTTTTGTTCTGACCAACTGAGGAAAAAAGCATTCAAATATATTGCACTACCAATTAGATCTAATTAAATAAGATAAGATATATCTTACTAGCCAGGGACAATTTTTAACATATAAGTTTACCGTTATGAATCAGGCTAAGGTAAGGTGATAGATTTGAACACTGTCTGGTTATGTACTTAATTAAAAAAAATCTAAAAAAAATATTATGGATCATTTTTAACAAAAACAAAACAAAACAAAACAAAAAAGTTATTGACTGCAGCTGTACGAAAATAAAGGGATAGTCAAGTCCCCTTTATTTATATATAGCACTTTTAAAAATAGAGATTGTGTCAAAGCACTGAACAGTATCAAATACTTCATCCAAAATACTCACAATGCAAAAAAACAGGCTTAATTTTATGTTTTAGTTTTGATATTGGGGGCAAATATGACCAGCATATTTTCAGTTTTCAGGAGAATCATGCACCAAAAGCTTTCTGTGATGACGTACATCACAGGCTCTTCAAAACACAATCCTTTTACTTGTGAGTGAATTCAAAACACAAAGGCATACAGTATTATACAGCCTCACATCCCATAAATTACAAATGTATTCCAGAAAAGCAAAGCTCTTGTCATTGAGCACAGTCCTCTGTGTTCCTGGTTGACTGCATTGCCCTTGACCAAATTCACAAATGGCTAAATCCGTCTCTGTAATAACTTCCCAATTGTGTTCAAATTAAGTGAAACCCATTACAGAACATTTTCTCCCCGATGTGGAGGACAGAACGTCCACTCATTATTTCGCTTTCCATCGATGCTAAAAGGTATGAAAATAAACAGCATAAACCGTGTGGAAATGCTTAGCGACATACTGCTCATGTACAATATGCACCCCTCAAGACGTTTTCCTTCACGCCAAACCCAGGCACTCGTCACTTATAAAAATGCTGAGCTAATAGATGGCAGTTTGCTGAATCTTTTAAATAAATACAATAGCAAATATAAATTATTTGATGACATGCGCATTCTGCCAAATCAATTACATTTAATATGACAATTACATCACCCTTCTCTCCCACTACACTCACCTTCTTTCTCCATCTCTCACTGTTTTCTTTCTGTTTTGTCTTACATCTGTCTTGCATCAGTATGCTGTAACAGTACGGTGTGAAATGACTCTACTAAACCCTGTTAACCTCTTCAGGTGTCATCATACCCTGCTCTCCATTAGTCCCTGTTCTGCCGCTGTCCGTGGTGCTGAAGTCCAGCTGTTTTATTTTATAAAATGTCCTGTTGAAATTAACTTTTCTTTTTCTTTTTTTTTACATTCGTGGTCACAGAGACTTTTGATATCAACATCTTATTTTTACTTCAAATTTGTTAAATCATTTAATCCAGCAGATACTGAAGCCTGTTCTCCACCATGTGCAACCATAATGCACATTAGAAAAGTTCATAACATTATTTGGGTTTATGGCCAGTGTGTTCCCTGCAAAAACTAATTTTATATAATTCTTAATTTGTTCTTAGATATATTCCTCTTTCACACATAACCTACAAACTATTTTGTACACTAAACAATCCACAGTATAGGTACAGTGTGTACACCAATCATAGAATCTAATCATGCATATTCCAGCATTATGAAACTAGGAATCCTTAAATTGATTCATTTTGACATTTATAATGTTGCAAAAGTTTTTGTTACAATTAAAAGCTGTAAAAAACTGCATCCACAAATTGTATTTTCCACAAAAATATTAAGAAGTTTTCAACACTCATTAATTAATAATAATAATGTTTATTAAGCATGAAATCAGCATTTTAGAATGATTTCTGAAAGATAATCAGAAACCAGCCATTTTTCCAGGACTTGTCCTCATTAGGAATTCTATATTGTCTAAACCTATAGGAAGTATAGAAACCCTGGCCAGGATGCGTCCAGGAAAAATGGCAAATATGGTCACCCTACACTGAAGACTGTGGTAATGTCTCTGTGGCACCTATTTTAACTACATCACCATGCAAGCTAGTGTACCATGAAAAGTGGTCATTGCATACCAAAATGGAACAAAACTGAATACAAATTTGCAACAAAAAAGTGTATTTGATTTTTGGTTAACGATACTCATTAAAACACACAGCATACAAATGATAAGAAAAATTAGCAAAAATCTTTTTTCTTTGAAACACTGTGCACTGATGAATTGTTAACAATAAGACCAGCAACTTGCATTTAAAAAGTTAACAAGCTCCATCTTTATTTCATGTTGAATTAAAGTGTTTTTTTTTCCAGAGCCATTAAAATATTATTATAGTATATTTTTCATTGCTGTGAGGTCCCTGAGACTCCAAACAGAACAAGGGGTTTAAATTTAAAAGAGTCTATGAGTCGCAACACGCTAATAACACAGTCAAAACGAGATGAGGCAATCACACGGCCATATTAAATCTGAACGCATTGACCAATAAACTAAGAGGTATGTGCCTATATACAATAGGCCTTTGGCTCTCAAAAGCACACATGCAATCATACAGTTAGCTTTGGTTGACTGCACATTACGCAATGATTTCCAGATGTACAAGAGCTTAGATATGTAGAGACAAGCTTCCACTCTAATATCAGGTGCACTTTAAATGGCTCCCCACCGCTATCGGAAACTCTGACCTTTTTATGTAAGCAAAAGGGGGAAAGCAAAAGAATGAAGGAGAAAGAGAGATGTTTCATCTGTATCTCCAGCTAAGAACCCTGTATTTCTTTGCCCGAGCGATGCTAACAAGCCAAGCTTCCCTGAGGCACTCTGGGTAACAGATAAAAGAAACGAAATGGAATCAAACTGGAATCAACTGCATTATTTTCTCCCTTCCACCCTTTCCTCTCTTGGAACGCTCCGATCACTCCCGCACCTGAAGCCTGCTTCTTTCCCCCAATGCCTTTTTTTCCCTACATTCACTTCACAAATGTATCCCATCATTCTCAGTTCCTCTGCATGTACATGCTCTCTCTCCCCTCTCCCTCTGCATTCCCCATTCTCTTTTCATCCTCTCATCTACCCCCACCCCATCTATCTATCTTGTTTTTCACTGCTAAATGAACGATAACGAGGTCGGTTGTCTCTGGGGTGAGGTCCCTTATGTAAGCCTATAAAACATTCACATGTTCTCAATCCTGCGAAACCTACTGCACTAAAATAGTCAGAGAAAAACAGGAGCTTGAGAAAATGAACGAGAAGTTGATTGAACACTCCCTCTCTTTCTCTCTCTGCACTCCCCTTCCTTCCCATTGTGTAAGATAAAACAACCAGCTTGCAAATCATTAAGATTTTGGATGCATTTCATGCAAATTACATCTGAATCCCTCCACGCACACGCACACAATCCTATCTCAGGTCTCTATAGCGGTGCACTTTCATCTCTCTCAAGCTCCGTGTGACAGGGCTTCGTTCACGTTGCAGCCGAATGTGGCCCAAATATGATTTCTCCTCTCACATGTGACACAGATCTGTGTTTTGTTTTTTTCAACGACAGTGTAAACAACAATCTGATGAATATGTTTTTAATTCTGATCTGGCCCACTATCATATGGGGGAATAATCTGTAATACATGTTGTCATATATATATGCACAGTGAGGTCAATAAGTAATTGTTCACCCTGTGATTTTGCAAGTTCTCTTTCTTAGAAATCATGGAGGGGTCTACAATTTTCAGCATTGGTGCATTTTCACTGTGAGAGACAGAATTGAAAAAGAAAAATCTGGAAATCACATTGTATGATTTTTTTTTACAATTTATTTGGGAATTACTGTGTTGATCACTTGAGTAAAAAAAAAATGGTACAGAAAACTTTGTTAACAATTACATAGGTCAAACGGTTTCTGTAGTTCTTCACCATGTTTGCACACACTGCAGGAGGGATTTTGGCCCACTCCTCCATACAGATCTTCTCTAGATCTGTCAGGTTTCGGGGCT
>JAUCMT010000032.1:14405786-14424646 GCA_032357475.1 Enteromius thamalakanensis
AGTTTTGGGTCCTGTTGACTTCTATAGTGTGGACTAAAAATGATGCGACATAAAAAGGTCTGGTTACCAATATCTTTTTTTGTGTTTCACAGAAAAAGAAACACATACAGGTCTGGAATGAGTAGATTATTGCAGTCTATCTAATGCTTTGGATAAAAGCATCTGCAAATACATTTATGTAACCATTAAAATGCTGTCTACATAGGCAGAGTGCTCGGTTTTGGCACAAAGCCTTTGTTTCTTAGCCTCATCATTTATTTGCAAGCTGCTCAGGGAAACAATCATAAACGCCCAGCACGACTGAATCAGGAAAAGCAGATTGTCATTCCTTCACAGACAGGCAGAGGAATAATCTGAGCTGGTGTTGCTAGGATACCTGAAACATTTTCAATGTATTCAATAGCTCTAGAAACAGGAGCCATTTTACCCGTAGAAAAACATGAGCGCCTTCTTAATAAAGGATAAAAGCTTTGAACGACTACAGATGGTATGCAAATATTTTATACGTCTAAAAGCTGTTGAATGCTAATGCTATATCTGTTTTTTTATACCCGGAAGAGTGAAACGTGTGGTTTTCTCACCTGTGTTGTAGAAGAGGGTGGAGATGAAGGTGCAGTTTTTGAAGAAGGTGTTGCTTGACGTGATATCCTCAAAGTAGCATTCCTCAAACAGGGAGTCTTCAAATACCATAGACTTCATCTTAAGATTCAAGAACCTTTAATGACAAAAAGAAAACATTCACTAAGAAATCTGTATTGCTTAGAGCTATTCAGAATTCCTTTAGCTTCTACAACAATAAATGGATAAAGGATACCACCAAAAACACATTTTGTTTGTCCTGCGGTGAATTTGAAATATTATACACACAAATCCGATACAAATATGTTGTGCATGTTGAGACAAATTTGTATTGAAGGTCATGAAATTAAAAGTGCTTTGTAACTACAAACTAAAAGCATTAGCTGATAAGAGATTCGCTTGTACGTAAAACCACAATCCTGATTAGCTGAACATAAACTAAGACTTTAGATGAAGTGGAACAGCTGCTAATAATTGGGACACATTATTAGAATAAAACTGTAGGACATTGGCTGATTACAAACTCTGTCTGCGGACAGCCACCTACATGTCTGACAATCTGCCAATCTACACAACATGATTTTTAGCAACACACTTTTTAGCCTTTCTAATACATATGCATACTGTGCGATTGTTATTGTGACTAAATCTAAAACTAATGCAAATATTTGAATATATATTTTTATATTTGGGTCAAAGACGTTAAGATGTTCGCATCAAAGAAATGTTTATGTCCATAGAAAGCACATCAAATATAAGTAAAGTGGCTACTTTTAAGGTTTCAGGTAAGTTTTTGGAGAATAAAAATGGTATAAATAAAATAAATAAAATATTTTTCACTGTCATTCAGTGTTACACAATATTTATTTATAAATTCAAACTACATGCTAATTCTGACTTGTTCATATTAACATATATAAAATAATAAGAAAGCAAATTAAATTGTATTATTTTTAAATGAGTAAAACAACAATTTAAAGCAGTATTATTACACTAATTAGTATTTTGGTTAAACCCTTTGTAATTTATGACCCATTTATATAAAAAAAAGATTATTAGATGAAACACATTAATTTAAAGTTTAAGTTTGAAGCACTTAATGACTAAAAATAAAATAAAAATGTAAAGCTACAGTATACAGAAATGTTCTTAATAATATTTTAAATAAAAACAAAAAAAAATAATAAAACAGACCATTTAATATATATATATATATATATATATATATATATATACACATACATAGATACACAAATCTAATGCAACATCATATGCATTATTTATTAATAGTATAAATAAGCGCTAAGCTGTTTTAAAATATGAATAAATAATGCATATGATGCCGCCTTAGATTTTGGCTGCCAAAAATGAAAGAAAACAATGACAAGCTTAAAAAACATAAGCTTGGTGTGTCATTATCTCACACTTAAATTGCATTTAATCTGGAATATACCTTTAAAGCAAGCAAATGTCACAACGCAATTCACCTTTCATAGAAAGGTCAGGCCTATTTAGTGAAACATGTCTGGCATGTTGCCTTTGAGCAGCACTTACTTGTTGTTGAAGTACTCTCCATTCCGGTGGATCTGGTTCTCCAGGGTGAAGTTAAAGGTCACATGCTCCACTTTCTCTTTGATGAAGACCTTTGTGCGAGAGGAGTACTCTTGTTTCTGTAGGTATTTGATCATGTCAGGGAACCAAACAGTCAGCCCGTAGTAGCTGGAGACAGAGAGCAACCAGACGTGAAACAATGCAGAGACGCATTCATACAGCAGGAGAGTGGTTCAGGGTAGTTTACCTGAAGGACATGGAAAACCACACAGCCATCATCATGTAGGTGGTCCTCCGGTACTCTGGATTAAACACTGTCAGGAAGTTACTCCACACCTGGAAACCCAAAATAAAGCAGGATTTTATATGAGTCCAGTATACTATAGACACAGTGTTTGGAATTAATGGAAAGCTGCAAATACATGCCAATAAAAATCGCCATGGTCACTAAAACATAAGCATGATAACATATGCCCACCCACATTTTCATATCAACGCCTATTCAGTACTCAGCAAACTGGTGAGGGCATTATTATTTATTTTTTATAGTTTTGCTCTTTTGTCATGTTTATTAGTTTTTGTTCTTTTTAATTATTATTTTTACATTTCTGTTTAATTTTAATTTATTTCCAGTTAATAAATAATTTTAATTAGTTGCAAAGAAGATCTGCTGTTTAGCTCTTCACTTAATAATTTATGAATTATTTTGAATTTTGTTTTTAGGTTAACAAATTAGTTTTTAATAGTTTTAGCCCCAGTGCTGCTTAATATTTCCGTGGAAAATATGATTTTTCAGAATTCTTTGGTGAATATAAATCTTTTGTAACAATATAAATGTCTTTTCTTTCACTTTTTATTAATTTAATGCATGCTTGCTGAATGAAAGTGTCAATGAAAAAAACATGTCCATTTGAGATGACATTTTCCTCTGGTAGTTGCTGTTTGAATATTTTTTGTGGTGTTTTGGTACTCTACCTGATGGAAGAGGTTGGTCAGCTTGATCCTCCAGCGCTGATGCCAGGCTGTGGCCTCTCCACCCATATCAACCAGCTCATCCATCTGTTTGACCGTCTTAATAGTGGTGACCTGAGGATTTCACAGCGTGCTTTAAAACGTGCAAGACTTCACTGATATTCTCAGCTTTGTGTGGTTATTCTTTAGGAATCTGCTTATGAATAGTCTATTTTAACTACAGTATACTTTGCACACTTAAAAAACATCCATAATACTTACAGAAAGTTGTTTAAGCTCTCAAAATAAAAAAATAACTTTACTGACCTTCATTAAATGTGCATGAATGGCAATTTAACTCTTAAACCTATTAGCATGGCTGCAAAATTAATTTTTAATTCATATCACTCAATCTAGCAGTACTTACAGAGAAAACCCTCTCTGGGTAGCCCTTGGCCCTCATGTTGGTGTCATGGACCTGCTTCAGAATCATCCAAGCTTCATCGTGTTTCCCGTTCTGTTAAACACACACATTGCAGCAAAGTCATCTTTCATTTAGGAACTGGCTCTGCACTTCTACTCGCAGCATGAACCAGAAAACAGTTTGTGGGACGCCGCTGACCTCCAGGTAGAAGCGTGGGCTCTCTGGCATGGTGGTCAGCGCAGCGATAGCAGCAACGGCCGGGAACGCACACACCAGCACAAACACTCGCCAGCTGTGAAACTGGTAGGCTGAGCCCATCTGGAAACTCCAGCCTGAATATGAGATGAATGTAAAGAATAGCCTCAAAAGTACATAAAAAAAATAAAATAAAAAACAGCACGATAAACGTAACATCCTTTAATGCATTTTCACATTTTAACAGGGGATGCATTTGGGGGATATTTTTGTGATTTTTGTTGCATTTTTACCCCAAGCCCTTGCTAATTTCTGTCCTTGCTCTAAATGAGCATTTACAAAGTCATTAAATATCAAAAAGAATTCAAGATACCATATAAATACTAAATTCTATAGACTTCTGTCTTTCAGAGACAGAGAAACCGCACTGAAAAAATGGTAAGCTACAAATGTAATTCATGTGGTCAAATCTAAATGAACTGATTTTATTAAAAAAAAAAAAAAAAACTACAGTATTTGTAGCATTACTGAATCAAGTCTGAGTATTTTTGGATAAATCAACAAAACTAAATTTAAGGGTAAGATCAATACAGTATACTGTAAAAAGCTCTTTAATATAACGCAGGTTACCACTTTACATACTGGATTATAACTTATAGTCACAAATAACATAATTAATCAGCTGGAAGAGTTTACTTTGACAACTGCTGCCGTCTCAAGTGACTGACATTGCTGGTATTTACTATTTACTGTCATACTTTTGAAGATAAGCTGATAAGATTTATAACCACTTTTCAAACTGCCTGTAAATCCTTTATTGATCAGTGCATGACACGATAATTGGTGGAATTACTTTCGGGGGACATCTGGATCTTAAGTTACCGGTTCAGTCCCCTCCAGAGTAATCTGAGGTTAAGTGTCCCGCTCAAGGGCACAGCGGTGATAGTTAATGGAGCTACAACCTTTCAGCTACCAGCTGAGATCAATTAACTATTAAGCTACAAAACACCACCCAAACAATGTGAACGTGATGGTTACCATAGTGGGGAATGATGGCCCAGGCCATGGCAGCAGCGTAGATGCCTCCAATCATCCAGAACATGCAGAGCCAGCTCAAGTGCTCACCACGCTTCTCTTGAGCCAGAAACTCAGAGTAATACGAGAACACGATAGGAATAGAGCCACCGATCCTGCAGCACCAAACACAGACTCTATTATTAGGATATTGTGCATCATTTTTAAAATCAAAAATTTAAAATGAAACCTGACAGTGTAATATTTAGTGCACATTACAGTGCTAGTAGAGTTTAAATGGAATGAAACTGAAAATAAGGTACTATTACTGATATATATTATTTCACTTTTTTTTTTACATTTTAAATGCCACTTAATTTTATTTCATTAAATATAACATTTGAATGAATAAAATACATTATATGGAATTTTTTTTTTTGTATATTTCATAATAAATTTACAATATATGCTGAACACAATGGCTGTGCAATTTACTTCAGTCGGATCTGCTATTTATGAAACAATTTTCACAACTTGTTTTTAGCAAATTTTACCAAAAAATACAAAGAAATGGCAAATTCAACATGAATTTTTAAAGAAAAAAGCCAGATTAAGTATTTTCTTGTAAAATCCATCATTTGTTTAAAATAATTTACATCTTCCAAATATATATTTTATGTGAGTGTATATAATTTATATTAGGAGTGTATCATAATTTGTATTGGTAACAGATAACTAGAACTATTAAAAAACATTTAGCTAACTGAAATAAAGATTAAATAAAATAAAAACAAATACATAATGCATATTAATAAGAAAAACAGAAATGCTGCGACTTGACAACTAACATAAATAAACTAAAATGAGCAAAATTATTAGTATTACTAAACCTATTACCAAAACTAATACTTCTGACACATTATAAGTAACTTGTAAAAACAAAATCACATTTAATCACAAACTTAAATCAAAATGACTGAACAAATATATATATATATATATATTTATATGCTCTAATTTATGTTCTGAAGTCACATTGATTTTATCTGTATGGGAGTCAAATTTTGCCTTATCTTATCTTTTTTTTTTAATATACATATAATAAATGTAAAGGAGACTGTAGGTGGTGTAAACTGTGCATTTACCCCACACCGGAGAGCAGACGGCAGAACAGGAAGGAGCTGTATCCTTGGACAAAGGAGGAGAAGAAAGCAAAGACACTGTTGATGGAGAGAGAGATGAGAAGAGTCTGTCTGCGGCCGATTCTGTCAGCCAGACCTCCCCACACAAAGGCACCCACCATCATACCCAGATACACAATCAGACCTGCGAGAGAAAGACACAGAGTGTGGATCAATAACTATACCAATCAGCACGCTCCACACAGACAGAAAATCAAAGTGACCGATAGTGCAGTATGCTGGGCAAAATGACATTTCTGAAACTCGAGCCAAAATACGATTAAAATGTCAAAGTTGCGCTTCTTTTCTAGAAGGGAACATTTCTATTGTTTTGTTACTAAGAGCTCAAATTCATTTAGCTCTTTTGTTTGTGTGAGGATTTGGTGGATTCACACTGACGGCTCTTTCAGAGCTCCAGCACCATCTGGTCACGTGACTGCGGGTGTGAACACAGACGGGTGTCAGCAGCACAGCAGACTGCCACCGCTGCCACAGACAGAAAGCAGGGAATCTTCCATGGACACTATAAAAATGACCCGAGGAATCGTTATTCCTCCGACGTAGCTCTTTCACATCTGATTAACATCATTTTACACCTGGGTCTTGTTGGCTCAGCTAGTTAAGCATCTGAAAACACAATGGCTCTGTTTCAAAACCTACTGAGCTGTCTTACTGTGAGCAGCCTGTTAAGGCAACAGACTAACTGAAATGGAAATCTCTGTATTGACATATAACAAATATGTATATTGGTATATATATACATATATATAATGGTTAATTCCATTCCTTGACTCTGAGTGGTCAGCATCTGTTTATTCATGATATGCCCTTAGCATATACTGTATATATATTTTGAAATTAATGTAGATTAAAATGGCTCATCTGAATACTGCCAAAGGCATTCAGAATATGTGTGCTATCTAAGTAATGATTAAAAGTAAAGCCCTATTTGGATGGGACTAGTTTACATGGGTTACATGGTTTTGCTGCACTAGCCATTTAGCTTCACCATGGTATTTGTGATTATATTAATTGTAATCAATCTGAATGACGATAGCAGTGCACTCATACAGAGCGTGTGATCTCTGTGATGCACAGATGTACAAAACACACCCTCTCACCTCTGTAATAAACACGGAGATCAGTCCCGTCCGAAGTGGTACATGAAGATCACAGACGACAGGTGAGAAGAATCGAAGCTCACACGTACAGTAGTTTAGAAAACTAGTCCCATACGAATAGGGCTACAGTGTAATTCAGCTAGGTGTACATACGCGCTAAAATATCAAGGTGAAAGTCATCATAGCTTGTGTAGTATAGACCCAGCTCCCAACACAACTTTGTGAATAGATTTTATTCATTTATTGCGCGATAAGAGTTTCGCGTTAACGCCGTTAACGGCCCACCACTAATATATATATTGTATATAACATATTAGTTTAATATGAATATATATATATATATATATATACTGTATATATATATATATATTTTTTTTTTTTGTATTTTTTTTTTTATTAATTTATTTTTTATTTATTTTATTTTATTGTATATATTGTATATTGCATTGACCTAAAACCCCCCAAAAACGATACTTTCTTCTATATATATATATATATATAAAGAGAGAGAGAGAGATTTAAAAAAATATATATACTGCTATTAGAAGAAGCAGATGTTTATCTATATTTTAAATGTGAAAAACTAAATATTTTCTTGCATTCATATGCTAGATACTGTATTCATCAAATTGTGTTTTGGCAAGAACTATAGTATTAAAATAAATAACCCCTTAAAATGTTATGATTATTAAAAATATCAACTGCACATACATATTTGTATGTAACTTCTAACATTGAATGAACTGCATTTCTAAACGTTTCACTTGTTTTCACCTCCGAACCAACAGTTATCCTGTGATGAGCATCTGTGCTGGTGTCTGGTGTTTCTGCAGGAACTGCAGGTGTTGGTGCTGCGAATGTTGAAGAAGCATTAAAGTTGACTTTGTGAGGCAGCTGTCAGCACTACTTTTCTCTCACCTTGGCCTCATAATGGGCCACTATGGCAGACAGCCCTGATGATGAGCCTTGATAGGCATCACTGCAATGCAGCACAGGGGTCTGTTATCTCAACCCCTCCTCTCCGGGGCCCATCAGCTTACACAGCACAAACCCTGCACAGGACAAGCCTGCGGCTGTCAGCACCTCCTGACTGAAGCACTGTGTCCACCAGGTGATGCATTAGCAGAGAGGAGCAGCATTGAGATTAAAATATGACAAGACTGCTCTCTTATTAACAGCTGAAAGTTGTGTTTGCAGTCTGGGTTGAATTTGACGGGATATAAAATAGGTAATACAAAACAACATTAAGGTAATGGTGAATCTGTCAACCATTTACTGGCAATAATAGTCTTACTTGAAGCCATTAAATATAAAAGCTTAATTTTTTTAATCATTATGAAGTGTTTTTAAAGTATTAAATATGCACTGTTATGCACCTTATAATATATTGTGTGATCTTATGAACAGTTGTAACCACATTTATAATATATTATAATATTAATCTATTAATTGTTACACCTTTAAAAATATTATGCATTTCCCTACATTGCACAATGCCTGCGTTTAATACAATTATTAAACTATTAATTATTAAATATTTAACATACATTATAAATACATTTATTTTATTATTTTTTACAGTAAAATATCTGAACATCATAAAAATAAAATAAATATAATTAAAAGTAAATACTAAGACTATAAATTACAAATAGTCATTTTGGTAATCTTTTAAAATACAATATTTAAAGATTATAATATTTAAAAGAACGTTTTTGTTTTTCATAATACATGTGTATACTGTGTATATTTAGCATGTACATATTAATACAAACATACAATATATATATTCAATTTCCTTGTATATATTCATAAAATTTATATAAAAACTTTTATTTTGGATAATTAACGGCAATTAATAGTTTTACAGCACTAACATATAAAATTCAAATAAAACATTTAATGAAATATTTTAATAAAATATTTTTGCATATTTTTCTTGTATTAAACGCTGTTTTAATTGTCAAAGAACAACTTCACATAAAAATATATATATAATAATACTATAGACTAGGTGATAGCATGATCAAATTCTTAATAATATTCCATAAACAATGTGCGTTTGCATTCTGTGCTTTCCGCTGAATTCTGCTCACAGGCCTGTTTACGACCTTCATAGGCAATGATGCAGAGCACATTTGCTAACAAGACCCGAACAATAAAGATGACAACACCGAACACATGTGCTGTGTGATTTTACACAACTCGCTCACCTGACAGCATTAATAAACACGGCAGCGCTCGCGGTTAACCACGTGTCCTGAATTTAAAGGGAAGGTCTGTGGTTTACATTTCCACTGCTACACTGATGCAACACAACCCTGCCAATTAGGGCTCAGGGATGGTTGAGTGGGCAGGGCCGCCTGCATGATGTCACTGGGGTCTCAGAGATGCAGGAGAGGGGAGGGGCGGGGCAAGAGCCTGGGGACAGTTGACCTCCGCCTTCTCTTCCTCCTCAGAGAGAGAGAGAGAGCAGAGGGGGAAGGGCGAGAGAGGAGGCTGTGATTCTCCAGCACAGTGACAGGAAAGCACACAGGCTCCAGGGCTGAGGAAGTGAGGGAAAAGAGAGAGAAAGCGGGGGAGGGGCTGGGAGACTATTAATAGAGGCAGTTTTTCCTTTCTGCGAGTGTGTCTATGCGTCACAGATGAGGGGAGCGCGATGGACTGTGGCAGGTCTGTGTATTCTGTTCTTCAGTTTCACCCGGAGTAATGTGCCGTTTGGCACCCGGTGAAACAGACTGAACATGTGCCGTCAAAGACACAGCAGCGTCACCTTTCACCCTCACCACTGAGCTGAGCAGAAATCTGACATAACAGCTGCATCCATGCCTATCTATCTATCTATCTATCTATCTATCTATCTATCTATCTATCTATCTATCTATCTCTGTGAGCCACTGTAGCATCCCTCCAAACAAATGTTTAAGACAAATCCATCAAGCCATAAACCACTATTTCAGTGCCAAATAATAATAGTATTGCATTAATCTTATTTTCATATCACGCACACACGCACAACAGTTTCTTGTCATCTAGGCCTCATTCGTTGCATTTAAAGCCATCAGTAGAGAAACACGCATGTTGACTGCTGGGTGCAGTGAGCAGAAGCAAACCCTCCGCGGGACATTTCATCCCACACATCCACGCGCTTGGATTTGATTGGAGAGTGTCATGTGACTGTGGCTGAAGCATTTCTGCTGCAGAGCTGCAGCTGCGTGTGCACGGGAACGTCGGAGTACTAGGACCCAGCAGAGATGCAGACGGCACTCCTGCATGAGTCAGGGCTGTTTTGTAACAGGGGAGAGACCAAGGGCCCTGCTCCCCAATGGTACTCACATACACACGCTCAGTTGAGACCCACGCGAATAAATATATATCAATGAACGAGCACTGGCATGAGCACACAAGCTCACATTATAACCCAAGCTGTGAACCTGAGCAAACACATCAGAAATGTCTCATTAATCACCTTGAAGATCATTTAGCAAATGGCTAGCTAACACAAAATGAATTTAATTTAAGAGCAGTAACACCTGTGTGCAGGCATGAGCAGAGCAGTTAAAACTACAAAAATGTCTGTGAATATTGCATAATGTTTTTTGGACATGATATTCAAGGACTCCATCCATGCAAAAGGGCTACTAGAGTATAGTATCACAGACCACAAGGAGACAGAACAAGCCAGGAAAGCACGCTGTGCTGTTCAGCATGTCTATTGTCAGTTAATTATAGCTCAAACTGCGTCAATGCTGCGTCGGGTTCGACCAGGATGGAGAATTCTGTGTCCTTGCTGGATGGACTGACAGATGGTGAAATGGGCACAAGATGACAGTGGAAACTGGCCTTAAGATATATTTTGTTTATATATTACAGAAAGCTATTTTTCTGTGACGACTGTACAGAGATCTAATACATTTCTGCTGAAAAAACAAAAAAAACTAAACGATCTACATCTACCTAATCTGTTTTGTTGGTCTTAATTATTTTTCCTGCATGGTCAGGCTGGTTTTACAGGGGTTTTAGGCACTTAGACTAGATCACTGGTATTATTGGTTTTCAAACATTAACATTATGTACATTGTTCCATTCTGACATAAGATCTTAGGCAGAATGTCTGAGGTTCTGTTTTACATATTGCATTTCCAAAAAATGCAGATACTACAAAGCTTAAAAAAGGACCATGAAATATAATTAACAAGAAGAATATGCTCAGCCAATTTCATTGCAGGACACAGTAAAAAAGTTTACTTGTAAACTACATATTTATATATGTAATATATAGTATTTATAAAAATAAAGTGAAGACTAAAATAACACATCCTAGATCTGAATTAAAGATATATTCTTATTAAATACTTTCTGTGAGACATGATATCCCAGATGTGCTCAATTGGGTTCAGGTCTGGGGAATGGGCGGGCAGTCCATAGCATCAATGCCTTTATATTGCTGGAACTGCTGACACACTCCAGCCACATAAGGTCTAACATTGTCTTGCATTAGGAGGAACCCAAGGCCAACTGCACCGCAAGGGGTCTTAGGATCTCATCTCGGTACCTAATGGCAGTCTGGCAGGCACATGGAAGGCTGTGCGGCCCTCCAACGAACCTGAGCAGACACATGCACATTTGTGGCCAGCTGGAGATCAATTTGCAGTGCTCTGGCAGCGCTCCTCCTGGTCCTCCTTGCACAAAGACGGAGGGAGTGGTCCTGCTGCTGGGTTGTTGCCCACCTACAGCCTCCTCCACGTCTCCTGATGTACTGGGCTGTCTCCTGGTAGCGCCTCCATGCACTGGACACTACGCTGACAGACCTTCTTGCCACAGCTCGCATTAATGTGCCGTCCTGGATGAGCTGCACTACCTGATCCACTTGTGTGGGTTGTAGACTCCATCTCATGCTACCACTAGAGTAAATCACCGCCAGCATTCAGACGTGACCAAAACATCAGCCAGAAAGCATAGGAACTGAAAAGTGGTCTGTGGTCACCACCTGCAGAACCACTTCTTTATTGAGGGTTTCTTGCTAATTGTCTATAATTTCCACCTGTTGTCCATTTCATTTGCACAACAGCATGTGAAATTGATTGTCAATCATTGTTGCTTCCTAAGTGGACAGTTTATATATATATTATTCACAATTGTTTGCATTACGTTACTTTGCCTTCATGAATTTAGCAGAAACTTTGTCTTTTTGCCTATTTTATTAAATACATTTTTGTAGTAGAGGTCGACCGATGTACCAGTTTTGCCGATTAATCTGCACCGATAGCCGTTTTCCAGAACAATCGGTTATCAGCAAAAAACTTTGCAGACAGTTTTTATAGCTTGCATCTGCTGCTGGAGTGGCTGTGAAGGGTTTGTGATCATTATACAGTGCGAGAGCCAACATATCTATGGCAAGAGCGTAAGTTTTGTTTTGAAACGTGATACTGCACGCACTGTCTTGAGAGAGCACAGTGCGGACAGCACTGACATCTCAGATGCACATTTAAAACACAGACAACGAAAAGTTATGTATACAGTACACTGCAGTTCATGTTTTCATGTCAATATAAAGTAATCAATTTGTAGAATAGATGCTGCTTTGGAGAAAGAACACCAGTTTGCCGAAAATGCTGAGAGGATGCTAACATTAGTAGTACCCCAAGCGCTTAAATTAATGTGGCAAAAATACACGCAAATGTATTGGGAAAAAAAAAACCTTCGGGAATGGTGGTGAAAAGTAGGTGGGCAGATTGTGCATTAAAGCACTTTATAATAGGAACCACAGATAAAAGCTAATAAGCTGCTATCGACTTACCCAGCATCCCTTTGTTGGGCTCCGACAAACACATGTCTTTCTCAGCACTGGGCAGAACGAAGCCCACCACGAAGATCTCCACACCATCAGCCATGAGGGCCAGACCCAGCACAAAGTACAGGGTCCACTGGAAGCGGCCGTGGCCACACTCCTGGAGGATGGTCTCGTACTGCTGGGCCAGCTCCTCCTGGTCCTTCCTCCTCTCCCCCTCGTACTGCGACATGTCCCGGAACTGAGACTGTCCCACTCCGCCCACCGGTCTGTCAGCCTTCTCAACGGAGTCATTTCTTGGAATGCCCTGGTACTCGCCCTCGTAGATCTCATCGTCCTCATCGTGGCCCTCTGTGGAGTCGCTGTGAGCCCCTTCGTCGTCGTTGGCCCTGCTGTTGCTACGGTAGTAGCTGCCGTCCTGGGCCTGCACGGGGTAATCATCATCATCGTCTTCTTCTTCGAAGCGGGTGTAAGAGCGTTTGCTGTACTCGTCAGTCACCCTGTCCATGTGGCGGCCCACCTTTTTACCTGCTTGCCTTTTGACCTCTTTGGCAATGTCCTTAGCACCTTTAATGAAGGCCGAACGGTCTCTGTACCCTTCCTCCATGGTTCAAAGTAGTGTGCTGATGGAAAGAGTGCTGGAACTGGATGTCAGGAGCTGCCTGTTAGCATGTAGTAGAGTGAGGCCGGGCTGAAGAAGTTCAGGACCTTGGACAGCAGCTTCTCCAGAACAGAGCTCTACACGGCAGTCTAAAATAGACAATAATACACACTGTTATTCAAGATAAAAGACTGAGGCACTTTACAAACATCATTCAGTATAAATTGTGATAATCGTAATTAATAATCGCTATTACAATTTTGAGAGAATAATAGACAATTATGATTTTTGTCATAATCGTGCAGCCCTGCTGTTTATCTGTGCAGCTTGCAAGCACGTATCAATAAAAATAAATAAATAAATAAAAAAGAAAATGTCATGATGCAAAAACTCTTTATGAAAATGCAAAAGGTCCAAAAAAGCTTTATTGTCTTAATATAAAATGCAATTTAAAACAAACAAACAAAACAAGATTAGCTCTTAGACCTTACTCTTTACTGAATCATACAGGTAGTCTATATTTTCAAAAACAGGCCCATCAGCTGCTATTCTAACTAATCTGCCAAATTTTTTCTATATGGACTTGCAAAACACATATGAATTTTTGAACAATGGCTTTGTTTTGTGCACACTTTACCTATTAATTTCATTGTATTCTTCCCACAATATCTAGATAAAAGGATGGTCTACCATGTCAAAACCAAGCATCTTCTGCTATTCTAGTTAATAGAAACCATCTATACCAGCTTAGACCTAGTAAATGACATGTAAAACCAGCTATTACACTGAGCTTGGCTTCAGCAGGATGGTGGTATTACCTGAATAAACTTGGTTATGATTAATAAGCTTTGTGATAACAGCAAAGTAATACACATAAAATTAAAATTCTTGTAAGCTAAGAGCGGTTATAAATTACTACTTGGATAATGCTGACAGCATGTAAATAGGTACAGCAGAAGCTCACGGCGACCTTGTTTCGTCCAGTTTACATTCAGTAGGAAAACACTTTAAGGAACCAATTGAGCCTCCCTGAAAAAGGGCGATTAAACTGTTCCCGGGGGAAATTCACAAAACCATCAGTCTGTGTTGCCTTGTACAATCTGTTGAAATTGGTCTGGATCCAGTTATTGCATTAATAATCTAATATACATAATTGAGCCACATTAATAATATCTCAGGGGTACTAAGGAGCTCTACAGCACTGATAAAGATCTGTGCAGAAATCCTTCACTGAACAAACCTGAAAGGGATGAGATTTAGGGTTATGAAACAAACAACAGAGAGGTTATGACACTATGTCTTGGCCTCTTTCTCACAACAGAACAAGCAGCGTAACATGACGTCTGATCAAATACCACCTATGAGCTGTTTCTTATTAACTAAGTGATGTGTATATACAGATAACAATGCAATAATTCAATAATTAACAGTGTTTCCCCTACTGTAGGTTTTCGGGGGCTCCTTTTTTACATTTATTCATAAATGTAAAAATTAATTAATTCTCCATATTCATTTATTATTGCAATAGCCATGTTTGTCCCCTCAGAAATTCTGTGTTGTGTATTTATACAAATTTTAAGACATGAAGCATTCATTTATCTAATAATTAATGAAAATTAAACAAATTAATCTCTTTGGAAAATAAACAAGATTTAAAAAGTAAAGAAATATTGCATGATTATCCCTTAAAAAATGAGGTTTTAATAACTTTAGTAGTAGACTATTACATACACTTTACTGAAAAATAGTAATGTAGGCGTTTTCTGGCACAATGATTTCAAGAACTTTTATTTTGACGGGTTGCAGTGTGTATGCAAGTCATAAGTCACATTTTTTTCACATTCTCTTCTAATTTGTCTTTTTCTTTCCTCTCTCTTTTTGTGTATTCCTCTCTGAATAGAGCTCATCAGCCAGGCGGCCGCCCCGTGCCTGGTCAGCTGGTCAGACATTCAGCCTTCTCTGTGAATCTGGGATATCTGTCAGCACGGCTCTTCTCAACACCTCGCCTCAAGTCCTATTACGTTATCATGTTACTGATAAGTGAATACACGGAAACAGACCAGTCATGTGGACTGTAGAGCCAATAAAACGAATTGGCGTGCCTCTCTCATTACTCCAAGTAAACAGTGTGATGGTTGTAAAGCTATAAATGTCTGTAAAGGTGAATCTGGGGCGCTATGAGCTCATCAGCGGATGCGATTGGTCCAAGGGAGAAATGGCCCAGTTGGCGGCAGCAGGCATGGATCTGCCTTATGCTGTCCTCCGTGGCCGTTTCATTCTCACTCGTACAATCCCTGCATGTGCTCTCTGCATGTGCACGCGTCTGCCAATAGAGACCTGCACCACCAATGTGAAAAGCATTTTTAATATTGATTGTTTTCAGGGCTGATTAGACTGTGTTTGTTATAGAAAAATCCATGCAAGTGGGTTCTGATGAGTTTTTAATCGATACACCGCTGACACATGATGAAAATATATCACCAGCGCTGCAGCCGCGCTCAGGAAACTAAGATTTCATTCAAAATACATCAATACGAATGTTTCTTTCACTTATTCATCATTTACTCACCCTCATGTCATTATCTGTGTAAAACAAAGCATTTTTTTTTTTAAATCTTGTGTTTTGGTTTTAGTGTGTTTTGTTTTGATGTGTTTTATTTGCTTCATTCATGGTAATTTAATCCATATATATTTTTATATTTTATCCATGAACATTGGTGGGGTCCACAAAACATTGGACCCCATTCAAAATATTTTTCTTTTTCTTCAACTATAATTTTGGTAATTCTTTTATACAGTTCACTCAAAAAATTAAAAAATTTTAAATTAAGTTAAATTAAATTAAATTTAAATTTTTTATTAAATTAAATAAATAAATGTTGCTTTAGTAACTAACTGAAATATGTTTAAGTTGAAGCTCTTAATGTATTAAATATAATTAAATAAAACTAAAACTGAAACCTGAAAAGTAGTCAACCTAAATAGTAATAATAATAATAATAAAAAACTGAAATATACTGAATAAAATATAAAAATATATTCAAACTGAAGTAACAATAGAATAATAGAAACTACAAAATAAAATAATAATATAAAATACAAAGTAAATGCTAATACTATGACTATAACAGTATATTAATAATCATAAAATAACATTTACATTTTTTATATAATTTTATTAACTAGAACAAAAAGAAAAGTGAAATTGCCATACAATGAAAGTACTTTGTAAATGTGGTTGCCAAGCTCGAAATAGTACCACTATATCACTTTATTTTAGTTTCAGCACAACACATATATTTAAGTCTTCTGAAACCATAAGATAGCTTAATGTGAGACAGACTGAAATTGGGCCTGTTATATGCTCCTCCTCTCCCCAAAACACCGTCAAATAGATTTGAAAGACGAGGAGGGGATTTGGGAGACGAGATTTTCAGTCTGAACCTCACACAAATCCATCCTTAAATACATTCAGGTGAGTAAATGATGACAGAATTGTTTATTTATGCGTGAACTATCCCTTTAATTGCTCTCAATGACATTCAATGATGATGTGTTAAATCATCAAGCCTTCTAACCGAGCACAGCGGCTGGGTTGCATTATCAGTTCCCAAATACGTCTCATCTGTATTCAGGTCTGCAGACAGGACAGCAATAGTGGTGTGTGTGAGATGGCTCTGCTGGGAACTCTTTATGGAACACCAGTGTTTCAATTAGACTGGTAGAAAAACACACGTCACCGCTACAGAACAGGGCCTAAAAGCTCTGTGAAGCAAAGCCTAGCCCAGAGCTCTCAAATCTACTCGCTACTGATACACTGCTCTAATGCAATATGAGATTACAGGCCTTTTAGATGTGATTTAGGACTGTGGTAGATCAAAACAGACAAGGAAGACAGTGCCCTTCTTAAATATGGTAATAAATTAGATTTCCTCAAGATCTGTTACAAATCAAGAGAAACAACAAACTGCTAAATACTTGTTTCTTTTATTTATTTATTTCACTTGCATATCATTGCTCTATTGTAATTTTAATTTGCTTGCTTGCTTGCTTTGCTTAAAATCATCTGCTAAATGACTAAATGTATTTATAGCTTGTTTCTGCATAAAAAATAAATAAAAAGATAAGGTTGTGAATTCATCTCACAATTTGTCCTTATTTTTTACTTTCTTTCTTTTTATCTTTATTTATACTTTATCTCAGACTTTTTTCTCAAATTTGCTATAAAATCTAATTCTGAGTTTAAAATAAAATACATAAATCAGCTCACATTTTATTTTTTTTAACACTTTTTTTACAATTGCATGTATAATTCCGAGAGAAATGTCATATTTGCAAGACGTCAATTAAGTTTTATTATTTGGTGGCAGGATTAATTTTCAATTATTTCATCTGTTTCCAATTATTTAGGATTATTATTTATGCTGCAGCTATTTAGGATGCACAATTATGACTGTTTTCAATGTTTATTTTAATATTAAATTTTTTAGAGTGATTTCTTGTGGCACTGAAAAATTGAGCAATGAAGCTAAAAATTCAACTCTGCATAGCAGGAATAAATTACATTTTAAAATAAATTCAAATGCATATGTAAAAATGATTTACAGAATCAAATCAGAATCAAATAAATGCAGCCTTGGTGAACAAGAAAACACTTCTTGGGAAAAATAAATACATTTACTTGTATGAACCCATTGTTCATGATGCAAAAATATTTTAATCTGACATTTTTTTTCTCATTGAACATCTTGTTGCACATGTGCTGAACCACGGTTAATGTTGTAGCACTTGTCATTTCTTGAGAGGTTGCAATGTATCAGTAAAAGATCTCGCTTCTTCCTCATCTGTATTATTAACATCTCTTTAGGATCAAGCTAATTGTGAATTAACTCTGATATAAGGGGTGGGCAACGGCTTCACCTCTTGTTCACCAGTGATGAAAGACCCAATTATGTAATTCAGTTTTTGAAGCCGAGTCGACGCCAGAGGGAGTGTAGATCATCATTCAACCAGAGACGACAGCAAAGCAGCGCATCAGATCGAGTGTGAGGACACACACGGGACTGCTCCGGAGAGTCTCAGGGTTTGCAGAAATAAACACAAACCTCTGACAGTCCTGAGGGGCTCATTTCTGTTCTGGAGTACATTTTCACATGCTCACTATATATATCTATACATTGTGAGTTCACCCCAAAATGACTTCTTTGTCATTTACTGACATCCAAGTTGTTCCAAACCTGTATGAGTTTCTGATTCTTTGTGGAACACAAAAAATAAAAGACATTTTGAAAGTCTGACTTTCGTTTTATGAAAAACAAAACAGAATGATTTTTTGCATCCAGATTTTCAAATGGCTTTATCTTGGCCAAATATAGTAATATCATAATATTGTTATATGTGTATATATATATATATATATATATACACACACATACATATACACTCAGTATGT
>JAUCMT010000032.1:14424746-14435258 GCA_032357475.1 Enteromius thamalakanensis
TGTCATTTTGCTTTATTTGATCTTTGAATCATCGCGGGTTCCCTCATACGTCATACTCCGAGGTTCCCTTAGCCTTTTTTGCGCATGCACACTTTTCAAAAAGCGTTTAGAATGGACGTGCAAAAATACATAATGAAATCACTTTTATATTTAGATAGAATGGAAGATAAAGATGCATGTTAGTTTGCTTCTTGTGTCTTAATATATATTTAATAAAGCCTATATATCTTACTAAGAAGAAACAATGCGTCTAACCATCAAACCGTGAGCGTTTGTGACGTTGACTGCGAATGTTTGTTTGAACTATGCTTTCGGGAAACACCGAATCGTTGAACTATGCTGGTAACGACTAACATTGTGACCATAGTAGACTAACTATGCCTTTGGGAAACGCACCCCAGGCTTGTTTAATGGTGAAAGCAAGTTTACAAATTCTGGTTTCAGATTACAAAAAAAGGATTATATTCTAACTAGATTATATTCTGCACTATTTGTAGTGATTTACTGTATCTTGGAGAGAGCTCAGGTTGTGTTAATCACTGTACGTTCCTGGTTAATCTGTTTGTCTGGGAAACACCACCAGGGATTATAAAGTCATGTTTGGGTGTGTTTTCTGCTGATCTGATATCGTGTTACAATAATTCCATCAAACAGCTAATGTCTATGAAAATCCCTCACACAGATGTTTAGGATCAGAGCACTGATGGTTTGCTGGGGAACATCAAATGGCTTGACATTCGCTGAGATAAACAGGGTTCGTCAACCCAGCGTGAGAGCTTAAATTTCTCTTTCTTCACCAAAAACATGCAAATAATAGTCACATTAAGGTTCATCTGCACCCATGACTACATTCCCATAAATCATCAACCCACGGCATGTTCATCTCAGCAAAATACACAAGCAGATGCCCGTTTAGCATTTACAGGAAATAATTATGCTGTCTTCTAAAACACCTTATTCTGACTGATTTCTAAAGCAGCATCTTTCACAGGGTATTCAATTCCATGATGCCCTATTAAGAGCTTAGTAAAACATCCAATATAGCAAAATAATGATTATTAATATGATTCAAGAGCTAAATTGACCAATAAAAAATGTATTCAATCTAATCAGGTAAGGTTCTTTTAACAACTGTTCACTGAAAAGTTCTTTGTGGAACACAAAAGCCCTCTTTTGGAACTTTTATTTTTAAGAGTGTAGCCTAGCAACAGAATCAACTGTTAAGATGAGACTAAACATTGCTCAAAAACAGTACTTTCTATATCTCTACTGCACCGAAGGACACGTAGCCACCATGTGTTGCTCTGAAGGGTCACTTTGGCAGAGCCAGTTAAATGCCAGCGGTCGAAGGTTGGCAATGAGCGAAGAGACCTGCTCAGCAACAGTGACCTACAGAGAGAGCGAGAGAGGAGGAGCCAGAGCCTCTTCATGACTAACGACAGCAAAACAAACCACACAAGGCAAAAAGCACTTACTCTTGTGACTGTTTAACTGAGATGAAACTGAAATGAGTTTGTTTCTTCATGGGTTTTAGAGAAATAGCATTGCATCACTTGCTAATTATACTGTCATTTAATGGATCCTCTATGGTGAATGGGTGCCGTCAGAACGAGAGTCCAAACAGCTGATAAAAACTTCACAGCGATCCACAAGCAATCAACACCATTCCATTTCGACAATTAACATCCTGTCAAGTAAAAAGCTGAATGTTTGTGAGAAAGAAATTCATAATTCTGACATTTTAAATTGTTGTTTCCAAGCAGTTTTCATAATATTGCTTTCATTTAGTGAAATTTTTAGTTCTAAAGACATTCACCGATGGACTGGAGTGGTGTGGATTACTGTGATGTTTTTAGCTGCTGTTTGTTGAACTCTCGTTCTGACGGCACCCATTCATTCACTGCAGAGGATCCACTGGTGAGCAAGTGATGTAATGCTACATTATTACAAATTTATTCTAATGAAGATACAAACTCATGTAAACATTTGTGATGACTCAAAAAACTACAACCTAAAAAAAAAAATATCACACGTTTGGATCCAAGGAAAATATGTGTTTTCTTATTGGATAAAAGCGGGGCAAACAATTACAATCAAAAAGACAATCAAAAAAATGCGAATTTAAATAATCAAATATTCAAATGAAAGCATATACTATTCCTACAGTTGCAATGCTATTAATCAATACTTGTTGTTAGTCATTTTAAGCCTGTAATTTACATACAAGGCATTATAAGTCATATGTCATCCCATATAATAACTCTATTACACTTATCGCGATAATTAATTATTCATTTAAATCATTTGAAAAGCAATTTCAGCCTTAATAGTGTGCCCTTCAGGAACAATACATGTTGAGTCGCTTGTCTTAACGGGGAGTATTGAAGCCATTTTCTGCATTGTGAATGATTATCTGAACAAAGTGTTAAATAAAGCTATCCATTATTCACCAGACAGATGGAATATGTGTATGGTGGTCACATACAGACACCGCCCAGGGGTTTTCCAAAGGACAAACTGTGTATACTATCATAATAGTGACTATATTGACATGAAGCAGTAAGCTGACACAAACAAGTGAATTTATTTGTGGGTGAATCTCCAGAGGTGTGGACTCGAGTCACATGACTTGCGACTAGTCTCCAGATAACTAAAGAAGACTTGAGACTCGACAGCAATGACTCGAGACTTGACTTGGACTTGAGTCCTTTGACTCAGAAAGACTTTATGATCAGATCAGAGTTGTTATCACTCTAGACCATTGGTTTTCAATCCTGTTCCTCGGGACCCACTGCTCTGCCTTCCTTATCTGACAAACTCATTTGAGTTCATGGAGAAAATACATTTTATTTATACCCAACCGTTCCTGATAAATTTAGGTTTCCAGAATCTCACGTTTACATTTTTGCTAAATCGAACCTGTAGCAGTTATTTCTATTAAATTAATTTGTCTTTGATATTCTGTAATAAACTAGTGGCACAATCCCTAAATTGAACTTCAGTAGTTTTGCTAAAGGCACCCATCTCGCATGAAATTAAACTGCTATGTCAAACATATTCTACCTGCACTCCTCATATAAATTATTATCAGTTTGATATGGCTATTAATACTGATACACTAATTTGGGCAAATAGCACTAATGACTTGTTCAAGACTTGAATCTAAGTTAATGACATGGAAAACAGGTCGAGTGTTTGGAATTACTGTAACGGCTAAGAAACAAAATACACAATTCAGCTGTAATATACTGTAGGACCACTTTTAATTAATAATAATTAAAAAAATCACTACCATTTAAAAGCTTGGGGTCAGTGAGACTTTTGTTCAATTTAGGATGCATGAAAAAGTAAAAGCATTTTTACTGTTATGTTTAAAATAGTTGTTGCTCTTTTAAAATTTTTATTTATTAATTAAAAAAAACTAAAAAAATTTATTGTAGAAATCAGTATAATAGAATGATTCCTAAAAATTACTATATTTTTACTGTATTTTTTATCAAATAAAGGCAGCAGGTAAGCATAAGAGACTTCTTTCAAAATAAAAAAATGAAATTTAATTATTTTATAATGTCTAAATATCTGTATTATTAAAAACTCAACGATTTATATAATTAATAATTATATTATTATATTATATAACTAACCCGTGATTAAAAAAAATATATTGATTACAACACTTTATGTTGATAATTAAATAACGTACAATTTAATATTTAGCTATAGAAAAGCTATTTTAATGCTGTTATGCTCCAGCCTCTAACCATTTCTTCATTTTCTGTATATTATATCTTTTTTTATTTGTTTGAAGTCTAATCTTACAAAAAGTATTAATTTGAACATAATTTTAAAGCCTTTTTTTTCTGTCATATGCTTTGGATGCTAAAGTGTTGCTAACAAGACCGAAGCTCAATGCATCTGGTGTATATCAATGCGCGAGAGTGACAGCAGAATCCTGGAGTTAATGGATCTGGGAATGAAGAGGGAGGAGAGGAGGATGTTAGCGGATGGTTAGAAGCATCTCGACAGCGGTCTCTCAGGAAAGGACAGAGCCGATGTGAGTCACGTTAGCCCTGGAACAAATCTCTCAGTGTGCGCTGCTGTCACCATGGCCACAGTCACTCCTGCCCCACCAGCATCCTCTGCCCTGCCTCCATTTTAGCCCAAAAATATTCCAGCGCAAACAGGACTGAGCCACATTTGGATGGGTGTTGTCAATGCAACATTTCATGACTAGCACTTCTGCTATAGTGCAAATGTTAATTACCACCGAAATATGAAAAATACCTTGTGCAACATAAGATTAAAATTGACCTTATGTGCTTTCTTAATATGTTGTTTTGCATGATTCATTACACAAATGAATCCACAGAAATTAGACATTATTTTATTTTCACATTACAAAATATAGTAATTGATCATAAAAAAAATCACTGATATGTCAATATGAATTCCAAATCAACTATTCACTATTCCTGATCTTATTGTGAACCTTAATTTAAATAAAACAAAGATTATTGTAGTAGTTTGTATCATTATTTCAGCCATTCTACTGCAAACTGTCGTTTAATTCAATACATTGGATATTATTATTATTATTATTATTAATGGTATTGTAATTAGCAATATCTGAGTGAAAACTGTTTTAAGAGCTACACCAGATATATAATAATATAGTTTCATCCGACTGTAAAAATGTCCTCCTCCTCTGAAACAACTGCCCCTTTTCCGCTGATGTCACATAATGTTTACAGACAGCAAACCATCTTTCGATCTAGATCCCTCCATTTTTAGCAATTCACTCAATTCAGAGCTGATAAAGCCAAGATTTACTCCATTTTTCTTGATAAATATTCTGTTTCACTAAGAAATATACAGAAAATGGGTTACAAATGACTTACATAACAGCAACTCAACAGGTTTAAATGACAAAATAACAGTCACGGCACATTGTGCCTATATAGTAAAGTCTAGGGGACATGAGAAGTCCCTCTATAAGAGCTCATATTTAACTGCAGGGATTAATGTGTGAGAGATTAGCGTATGATTCAGTTATATGCAGACTCATGCAGTATAAACCTAAGCATACTGCAGTCCCAAAGAAACATTTACATTACTGTGAAACTGAGGACTTTTGGATGCAACATCTAGAGGACTGTGATGTCACTGTTATTTGCTACACTTCAAATAGGCTTTATCAGTCTCTCTCTGAACACATGCTGGGAGAGTAATGTATAGATTTTTATAGATGGCTCTTGACACGTCTTTGGAGATTCTGCTTCAATTTGGCTGAATTCTGATCCTTTGCATGCCTTTGATTTCACTCTGAACAGTTACTCAGGCTTTGACCTGGATCGCTGCTGTTATGCAAGACTATTTTGAACTTTTGTTCGAGCGAATTTACAAATGACTAACAGATGGGAAGTGGGTATTCAAAGACAGAGAACACTCTAAACTACCAAATGTACCAACAAGTCCTCCCAAGAAAACATTTTTATTAGAGAAAGAGGGAAAAAAAACCACCTAGAATATTTTTTAATAAATTGGCAGTTATTTATATTAGAGGTCAGCGCAGCACCTGGAGACATGGAAATATCACATCAAACTAAAAAATTAAACTATGCTGAAAACGCACTTAGCCTCCAGACGTAGATGAGCTTGTTTCTTCATTGAAAAGCATTTGGAGAAATTTACCAAGCCTAAAATGAAATTGTTTTTAAAGCGTTGCTTCCAGCTAAAACATGAATCCATTATTCATAATACTTCTTATAGTGAAAAAATAGTCTTGTCTGAATCTGGAGATAAATAAGCACAGATCAAGCACCGTTTACAAGCCAAAAAAAAACAAGTATGACAGTGGATTTTGACGTGAGAGGACAACAGTGGATGGACTTTATTACTGGAGGAAGCTTAATAATGAATTATGGACCGTTAAGAATTAACACCCCTTAATAACAGATTTGTTTCCTAAACATGCATCGTTTTGCTGATTTATTCTGATGCTTTAATTAGCTGTTTGGACTCTCATTCTGACGGCACCCATTTGCTGCAATGCTATTTTTTTTCAAAGTAACAAACCCATCTGAAGGTTTATCTAAGAGTAAGGACATTTCCAGCAAATTCAAAATTTTGGGTAAACCATTCCTTAAATTGCTAAATTGCAAACTGAGTTTATATTTTAGTCATGGATGTGAAAATGTACTGCACCAAACCCAAGTGATAATCCTATTCCAGATCCCTGAATGAGTTCTGAACGACGGCCCAGTCAGATAAGACATCAGCACCCGCACAGATCAATGATAAACACTCCTGCCGTTAAACCCTGTTTCTGACCCTCTTCTCTTTCTTCCTCCTTTGCCACATCACTCCTCTGAGGATTCCTCTCAAGGTTACTCCGAAAAGAGCACTGCAGCGCACAGAGCACACAATGATTGAGGTGCAAATGCAATCCTGAGCAGCACCACCACTGACGGAGACACCAGAAGCTGCGTACCAGCAGCCTGCAAATCAGTTCACATTAGGAGAAACAGTCCTGAGTTTGGACATTTTCAAACAGATCGGATCACAGCAGCTCATCTTACCAATGACCTGTGTTCATTGCAAATCAAGCTTTTAGATATTTGCATATCACATTTCTCTCTCTCTCAACTCAATACCAAAATAAAGCTGCATACCAAATATACAGCTATACATGCTAACATAAATCTCTACATACCATAAAGTGTACTATCAGATAAAAAAAAGCTCTATTATCACCAAAAATGAATGTGCATATAGCAATACCAACATTAAAGTCTACATAAAAGGCACTGTATCAGCACTGTAATCCCATCAGACATCTTTGCATTCAAACTGTAGGCTACTAACAACATTAAGCTTTGCATATTACATCAAATATCTAGCTCTACATAGAATTAAAGAGCACACTTATTTGCATGCACTCAACAGTAATGGTTGATCATTTCCAGCTCAGAAACGTTAGTTCACTGAAAAGGCAGCAGTGATACAGGCACATATAGTAGATGCACCGCTGTAAATTCAGCCAAGCCAAATGACACTAGCTGTCGTGACGAGACTGAACGCAATCAGCAATGGAATAAATTATGGAGGAGATTCACACACGCTCGCGCGCGCACACATGTAGCAGGTTTCCCTTCTTCATGTCTGCTGCAAGGTCATTTTGATGCTTCAAGATATAACGCGGTACAAATACAATTTTAATCTTTAATTCTCGCGCTTTATCAGTTCTACCAAATATGAAACCCGACGCCAGCCCAAAATCAACCAGTGAGGAAAATGGAAAGCCCAATCAGTCTTATTCTGATGGATATATTAGGTGAAGGGGCGAGGCTTAAGGTGCCATATGTCTCTATGGGAATATGGCTTTTATCAATTACTCTTTTAATCTATTCCTTAACCATATGGCAAATAAAGATTAATATACACACAGGAAAAACGCAATTATATGCTAAATCGTTCTTGATGCAAAAAAACACCGCATTTCAACGAAAAAAAATACAAGTAAACGAATTTTTAATGTCTTCAGATGATACATGAGCCGTATTAAATAGCAAAAGGTTGCCTTAAAACAGATTTTATATAATTGACGTTGGATGTTTGGTTTAGAAAGCTGTATTTTTTGCATCCATCACTGATGTGCACACATTATTTTCCAAATGAATTAATCCGATGACACAAATGCAAAATCAGAAATGTTTGCATTGAAGATTAAAACACTCACTCAAACATAAATGTGGTATATTTAAACCTCTTAAATCATATTTATGTGTATGCACGCTAATTATAAATGAGCTCCTAAACTCTAAATAATTAGCAAGAAAGGTCACTTACCAGTGTAATTCGGTTATTATTTTTCCAAATGCTGTCAGGAATTGTTGTATATAAGATACGGTGAATTTTTAGTCGTGATGATGAGGAGGGCTGTGTGACATTGCCTGTATCTTCACCCTGTAACGAAGGCGCGTGTGACGTGCAACGGGGTGCAACCCTACTACACAGGCAAAATCAACGATTCCTACTATGGCGAATGCTTGACTTATTAATATTAATCGGGACGCTGACGTTGCATAGTAACCTTCCTAGAGCGTCCAGTTACGTAATCTAGTTAGTATTCCTAGCCAAGCCTTCTTCGTACTAGAATTCGTTGATAGGTCAACACAGTGAGGCGAACGTCACGGGGCGTCATTAATATTCATGACCCCTTCATTTGCGACCTGACCTGGCACGCTTTACGAACGTGCCTTCCAGCCAATCGTTTAGGTTTACTGAGCGAACGTGACGTGACGTAATTAATATTCATAAGATATGTCGTGGCCATAGTAGGATTAGCTAACTCGTATCCCTTATCTCGAGCGCATCGTTCTCCAACGTGCAAGCGATCCGATATTAATAGGCTATCAGCATCATCGCCAATGCTTAACTGAAACTCGTTTTTATTATAATCAAACGACACAATAGGTTTAATCCAAGCCGCCTACAAAAGGTTTTACGCAAATGCGTGAATAATTCATTGCCGAAATGGTCGTGTTTCTTTGTAATTAATGTCATATCGTGTGGTTAACATATAAGCATTTTAAGAAAATAACTGGTCTGTGCATGATTGCACACGTGCTCTAACTCGTGCACATAATTGGCCAAAAGGACTGAACCATGATGCGCTTTTCTCTCCCTCTCCATCGAGTGTTATAAATGTAAATTGCACCTAACCTGCCGTTATCAAAGGTTAAAACGCTGCTAGACTGAAGACAAGGTTTAGATTCCACAATCCCCTAAATATGACTATGCTTGTGCATCCTAAAATCTCAAATGCAAGTATGATTTTTAGTACTGTGAAAAATGTATAAATATACGCAAAATATATCATTTAGCCTATATAATGTTATATTAGACGTTTCCCCTCACTATACTGTTGTACAGTAACCTTTATTATTGCTTGACTGATTTAAATCAAATCAATAGTTTAATTATGCATACATTTTTTATTTATTTCCCTGATGCCAGTTTGAAAACTATTCAAGTGAAATATCAAAACAGAATGACTTTATCTTAATAAAAACAAGCTGAGGTTTATGTTAAGAAAAGTAAAAAGCCACAAGGCTGCAATTTCTTCTCACTGACAGCGTTTTAGAATAACGATTCAGTCAGATAGCAATATATATTTTTAAGTGATAGACCTGCTAGCACTTCCAATATGGAACAGCAGTATGATATTCAGTTACAATACTATTCAAATGCTAACAAGCAATGTTCAGCCACATAAAGTCCCATTAATTTACACACATCAAACAATGCTTGATACACTAGCATGTAAAATGGCATTAATGGGTACTTTAATGTGTATTTTACAACAATCACATCTCATCCAATCAGAATTAAGTCAGAACTGTTAGAAACAAGTGTGTAACTATTATAAACAATTATATCTTTTAATTGCCAGCAGTTTATACTAGCCATGATGAGGTGCTTTGGTTATGATGCGGATTCCGACATCATTTATTAAAAAAAGCTGTTGTTTTCAGTACACCTTGTATGAATCATAACACCATCTGCCTATAAAGATGGAACATGAGCACCGCAAAACTGGAAAATTCTGGTTCCACGTCATTTTGTGTTATTTGTTAGATGTGATTGTCTGTCTCTTGTGGAATTACTAGGTATCTGCGATGAAACCTGCGCTGCAAAACCTGTGCCTGTCAGACAGAGTTCCAGAAGTGCCAGTATTATTGGACATAATGGGCTAATGCAGTGCTTAGCAACAGGCAGTATGACGATGTGACTGGTTTTCAAATAAGGCTGCAAGTCACCATTCTCCTGCTGACAACAGGAGCATGATGTACTGATGTACAGGTCTCTGAAGAAGCTATCATACCTCAACACTAAAATGACAGGCAACTAGCCAAATATGACAGAAATATAATTATTTGGAATAGTTCAGTTTATCGAAACTTTAGAAAAAGGTTTGATGAGTATTAATACAGATTTAATGGCTCATGTGGTATGATATAATGAGAATATTGAGTTCATTGAGGAGGAAAAAATATCAGTTTCTGATATTTAAACTAAGAGCAAAATTTACTAAAAAGTAATTCTCATAGCTTGAAATGCAATAAAAATTTACAACAGCACTGCAGACTAATTACATAAAATGCATATAAATATAATTTTGTATTTTCCAATAATAAGTCTTAGTAAGATGGTATTAAAATGTTGTGATCAAAGCCCTGTAACATACTTCTGCAATGCAATACGATGATTGATTAAAAAAAAAAAAAAAATGTATGGATAATCAAGTTCCCTCTTTTTAATATTATTAAAAACATGAAAGTTATTTTTACGTTTACGTAATAGAAATCAGTGAAGATTTCACAGCATGATGCATAAACTGAAGTCTGATGTTTTTTTTTACAAATGATCCTGAAAGCACTTGTACTTGTTAAAGGGGTCATACGGTGGTACAGGCACTTTTTTTTTTTTTTTTTGTGGTACATGCACTTT
>JAUCMT010000032.1:14436343-14451655 GCA_032357475.1 Enteromius thamalakanensis
TCATGATCCAGCCTCACCTACAGAAGCAGTGAGTATAATGTCTTTTAATGAATCTTTGTAAATCGCCTTTCCTAATAACGCGCTAATTAGCAAGTTTCACTATGAATGCTGCTAAAAAAAGATCCTCTGAGTGCCTTGAAAAGAGGGGCGGAGTCAGCGGAGCTCGTGAAGATTTAAAGGGGAAGTACACAGAACAGAGTGATCTCAAAAGAACTGTATATATCTGAGAAATTTAAAAAAAAACTATTTTACAAACTTTCCATAAGACCCTAAATAATCATATTAGCTTGTGGAAAACTGGGTTTGTATGACCCCTTTAAAAACAAAATGCACAACAGCAAAGTTTAGCCAAGTTTTGATCATGCTGATAATTCAGAGGCCTTCAAAAATGCATATCAAATATGATACAGAATAATTGCAATGCATTCCAGCCATCTGTGTTTGCTGTTATTCCATCTAGGTAATTTATTTAGCAAAATAGCAAAAAGTGAGCCATATGGCCTGGTTTCTTAGACTGGGTTTAGGCTTGGGCTTTCAGTTAAAACAGCTCAGGTTTACATTTAGGGTAGTACTAGACTTAAGTCTTGTCTGTGAAACCGAGGGAATGTGTATCTCTTTCCGAATTAAAAAATGGTTTAGACACTGCTTTCCATTATGACTTTATAACAGTCTGCAAAGCACTCAGTTATTTTGCGGTCCTTTAGAAGAACGTTTTGCAAGCAAGTAAACAATTTCATCAAGAACATTGTGTTTATACGATGCCATGAATGTTAGGAAAATGAAGAAACCAAATCAGCCATATGCTGCTACACCCTTACAGGGTAATCATCATCAAGCTGTAATATGCCATTAGAAGAGAACGACAAACTTATTTGTTCTATTTAATTCCTCGAAACCTTGTCACAACAAAGGATTACTTCATTAATGCTAAATTACACCTTTCAGCCTCATGAGGATACGGCACCTTTCAGCTATGAAAACAGAAAACCTCCCGCTCCAGCAGATGCTTCTGACTCAACATCTTAATTTGTGCATTCGTGTCGCCGTTCCTAAAGAAAGAGGATGTACCTAATATTGTTAACTGCTCCCTGGAGACTGGCTTTTAGTGCCTTCGAAAGTGCCATGCTGCACTTGACAGGAAAGCAAGCTGGATTTTTCTGTTCCCAAGATGTTCTCTGCTCACATTCATTATTATTTTTCAAAATCATATATACATCTACACTGGGCCAAAACTATAAAAGTTGTATTATTCTCCAATAACTCAAAAAAAAAAAAAAAAAAAAAATCAGATCAAATAAAAGTGAACAAATATTTTAAGAATTACATAAAATATATTACTTTATTACTATGTACATATTTAAAATGTAAATGTACTGAATACACAAATGTATAATTTAAAATAAGTTTTATTTACTCATAATATAAGTTATATATTATTATAATATATTTTATTATATTTACTGATATAAGAACTATAGCAGATGCGTCAATAATTTGAAAATCAATAATTTGGTCTCTAATTGGTTCATTTCTATTTACTTAGACAGATATTCAGAATTCACACTATAGTAATAAATATCAAATAACTAGTGCAATATGTAGTACTAGAATAGTTTTAGTAACAGGATAACATTAAGACTCTAATAGTGAAATTATTAGGGAACGTATTGTTTTTTTTTTAATTTTAAATAAAAATGGCAAAAACGGGTTCCATAAAACAGCTCTTAATAAACATATGTTAAGTTAAGCTTTAATTTGCGCCTTTTGACTGAAACTTTCAGAAGACAGCTAGGATCCTGAAGAGACGCTCGCGCACCGCTGGCTCCGCGCGTGATAAACAGACATTGCTTTCTTTCTCTCGCCCAGTTTCTATCGGCATCTCATCGGCGCTGACCATCGAGAGCAATCGCCTCCTATTGATTTATCGACCTGCTCCCACCTGGAGAACGATAAACCGCCCTTCGCGTCGTGAACTGCGTTTTAATGACCTATTTACTGGCCGCGCGCGTAAACATGCTCAGAAACTATGAGTCGGTCGTACAGATGTCACATCACTCCAGTCGTTTACCATGAGAGAACTGAACATGTGCTGGAAGATTATTGCGACATTGAGCTTGGACTGTTTTAAAGGTTCTCCGTCGTCTTCTCACAGGTACGTCACATTTCAATAACTGTGTCAGTGTTGCGCATCTGTATGAAGATGTTTGCGGGCAGGAATCGTGTTGGCGGACTGAACAATGGCAGACTATAAATGGGTTGCTATGGCAATGGCTGCTCTGAACATCATCTTTACAGAGATTGTGCGATGTCACTAGAATGCATGATGCATACAAATCTAATGCAGGAACAATTGCATGCTGACATTAACAATAAAAATGTTGTAGGTTATTGGTAAACGTAAAATTCATCCTGGGGTCACAACACTACCTTCCTTGGTGAGCATGTCATGTTTCTGCTAAATGGAGGGGAAGGAGAGTTCTCAGATTCTACTTTGCCTCAGATGTGTCTCCTAAAAGAAAGGAAAACAGATATACAGATATAAAATACATGTGAATATCAGTTTAAATAACAATTTGGTGTTCATGTGATTTCAAACCTAAAGGTTTAAAAATGTTTCTTAATTTACAGTTTGAAATTAATACATTTAATTTATTGAAATATGTTTGTTTATTCCAGAATTAAATTATAATTTGATAGAAATTTTGTCACTGTAGTCTCAAACGTCTGGTTATGTATTGAAAAGACTTAAAAAAAAAACAAAAAAAAAAACACACACACTATATACATTTATGATAGATATTTAAAGCAAATTTCTAAATTCAAAGTAAAAAAATGCATTTACTGTAAATTTAAATCAAAATAATTTTAACAACCATCAAGATTTGAATGAAAAAAAAAAAAAAAAAAAAAAAACGCAATTAAAAAATCATGTGGTATTTACATTACACATTACATTAATTACTGCCCTAATTAATTAGTTAGCTATACATTATGTGCATAGTCCCTCCATTTACCAGTTTATCAGCAGTACAGAGAAATAATTCAAAAAGCAATTCCAATCTCTAAACAATCTCTTTCTTCCTTCCCATGGTCCTTCAGGTCATCCACGAAGCTGGGCTCGAGTCAGGCTGCCAGCATGGAGAGCAGTTCTCTGACCGGTAGTCTGTCTCTGAACTCTGATGTTCCTCACTGCCAGTGCTGCATCTCTTACGAAGCCCGGCTGAAGCGTCTCTCCTGCGGTCACCTCTACTGCGACCCCTGCTCCGATCAGATTGTCAACCTGGCTTTTGAGGACATTGAGGGTCTGGCCGAATATCCCTGTCCAATGTGCAAAACCCTCCGTCACTTTGGAGGCTTTGCTTCAGTCCACAGCTGCCAAGGCATTACCCACTGTTCGCCCTTCGGAAGCCAAAAGCAGCAGCTAGTTGAAAAGAAAGGAGGCCTGTGGGAATGATGGTGTCATTTAAAGGAATTGTTCACCCAAAAAGTGCTGCAAATGAACTCTACCCCAGGCCAACCAAGATGTAGATGAGTTTATTTCTTCATCACAACAGATTAGGAGATATTTATCTTTAAAACACTTGCTCACCAATGGATCCTCTTAAGTGGATGGGTGCCGTGAGTTTAAACAGCTGATAACATAATAATAATCCACACCACTTCAGACTTTTGAAGTGAAAAGCTGCGTGTTTGTAAGAAACAATCCTATCATTGAGGTTTCTTTTAAACTTTAAACCTTTGCTTCTGGCAAAAATAGTTCATAATTCATAATAAAGCTTCCTCTGATGAAAACGTCCATCTCCTGCGGTCACTCAAATCAGCTATTTTAGACTGGTTTTGCTTGTAAATGGTAAATCTGTGCATATTTATCTTTTGATTGAGAATAGAAGACTTTCACTGGAAAAAGCAATGTTATGGCTGGCGGACTGGAACTGGAAGGTTTGATGATGTCTTAATAATGGATTTGTTTCTTAAAAACATGCAGACTTTCACTTTGTAAGGCATTGATTGATGGGAGTTGAGGCACGTGGATTACTTACTTAATTGGGATATTTTATAAGCTGTTTAGATTCATTCTGACGGCACCCATTCACTGCAGAGGAGCAAGTGATGTAATTTTTAAAACAAACTCATCAACATCTTCAATGGCCTGAGGGGGAGACCGTGTAGAGCAGATTTTCAGTTTTTGATTAACTACTCCTTTAATGCAGCGGTTCTCAACTGGATTAGTTTCAAGACCCAGATTTTACATTATTCATCCTTTATAAGATTATATAAACTTACTACCGCAATTACCAAGACACATCCATCACTCATTTTCAGGTCCTGACCCACCAGTTGAGATCCACTGCGATTGAGCTTCATATCATGGTTCAATATTCTGAATCTATTATCTATAAAATGAGAATACAATGTTAAGTGAGACCTGCATCGTAAGTGAATCATTTAATAGGTTTCATATGCTCTTCAGTGCCATAACTGAGGAAAAGTAAGTTGATGCTAAGAGCGTTTTATTTCATTACTGGTGGAAGTGATTTAAACAAACTCATTCGGTTTGTATTTTGTTGTGTTTGTCGTTTTACATGCCAGACGGTATATTGTAGTGAAGCTAGTGTATTTATTTTTGTAACGAGTGCTGTTGATGTAAACATTTATTTATTGGGAAATTTACAATTCATGAACTTCTTGTAATGTGCTCATGGTGTAAATATCTATATTTTGATAAGACACAAGTATGTCAGGCTCATTTGTCATATATTTTTAATAAGCCAGGATAACAAATGTTAAGAAAAACAATCTAACAGTTGTATTTAGGGACTATAAGGTGTATTTATTTATCTAAAATGTGCCAATAAAGGCTGTTATAAAAGAATAAGGAATGAAAAAACAGGAGAATATGTAATGATTGGTCCCTGTGGCAGATGCAAGGATGAAAAATACAAAACAACTGGAATCAGTTTTAAGGCACAAGCATTGGGTCATTTCCTGAAATGCAAGCAATTCTTGTGCCATCAAATAAACGTTTGCTTCAGTTCATTCTTGTGAAATATGTTGATGCAAGATATTTCAAGTCCATTTCTCCTGCTGATATGAGACACTAGAGTGAAATCTCAACACGGTACCGTATGTTAATGTTTCCAGCACCTTTTCCCCGTAGGGGAAATAAAAGTAGGACACAAACCTCTGGAGCTACTCTCTCAATTTTGGAACATCACTGTTGTCAGACATTAGTGGCGTATCGCTTTTTGAGGAAGACCGTCTCACAAGGACAGATATGAAGATGTCTGTCTTGTAACCCACATCAGTAAAGAGCTTCAGAGCTTACAATCAAAACCTAAAAAAATGAGAACGGTCACATTTATGTTCTTCAAAATGCTGTTTTTTTTTTTTGTTAAGTGCAAAACTACAGCATTGGGATGAGAAAATAATGACAGTTTTCATTTCTGGGTCAACTATTAACAGAATGAGCAGTTCTGAACACTGTAACTTGTAGAAAATCTGCCAGTCTTACAAAAGAAATCCACAGGAAATGAAAAAACATGTTGAAGGAAGTACTCCACCGATTGAACACGGACAGAGAGAGTAATGCGCAGAAGATACAAATATAAAAATCAGCACGAGTGCTACTTTTTGTCCTTCCTTATACACAAATTGACTCTTCAGTTGAAAAACATTATATTATGATGAAGTAACACTTAAATATCCACTTAAAAGGCAGAGGCAGCATATAAATAATCGTAATATCACTGATGTTGCATCTAGTCTCCATTTCTCTTTTCTTTTGTATTAATACTTAATAAAATACAAAAATGCATAACACACTTGACAGTATTGTGCCGTTGCATGTAAATATAAAGAGGCAAGACAGCGTTTTGTATTATTTGCATTCATCACGGAGGCTGAAGATTATTGTGTCCATCTTGTGGCCTTTCAGGGAACTGCAAAACCTTATATTATTAGCGCGATAGCAGCCATTTTCCCGCCTTTTAGGTTGAGGAAACACAAATCGCTATTTTCCTAGCCTACCGTACCATGAACTACTGCTACATGCACAAATGACTTAAAGCTAACTGTTTCTTGACCAACACAAAAGTTATCAAATCAATATTTTGGCATAAACCTCAGACACATAACATTTCACATGCAGCCATATATATATATATTCTAGCACTTTCTGCTTCGCTACAGTTTTTCATTTTTATTTCAATGAATTTTGTTATTTAGCCACCCTCATGTTGTACCAATGTCTTTTTATTTTCTTTCTTCCAATGTAAGAAAAATATCACAGTTTCAAATTACAAGCTTTCAAGCTTTAACTCAAAAAAAAGCTTTCAAAGCTTTATCGATTAATTCACATAATTGCATACTTTTAAAGTATTATTCATTATTCACTTTTTTAGTGAATAATGATTAAAAAAATTTGTCTCCACACAAAATCATGACTTCATTAGAAATATTCATTCGGATGTAACAACATGAGGATAAATAAATAAGATCATTTATTCAGGAAGAACTTGTTGACGCTTTTTTGCTAGTCTGTTTTATGCTAAACTAAAGTAAAAAGCCCGTGTCTGTGCTTTTTCAAGTGCACATGGATTTCATAGTGAATTTCTGCTTTGTACCCTATAACACCAGAGGGGGGCGTTTGTTTCCTTCCTCAAGATCAGTGTGAGTTTCCGGGGCGTTTGGGAGGTTTGGCACTAGGGGAGGGAATGTAACGCTGCCCTGATTGTGGCTCTTGGTGGCCGAACAGAAATGTGTGCTTGCCATTATTCCTCTGTGCAGGTCTGGACGGGTCAGATGCCGTCCGCTGGGCTCTGGGAGGGACTGAAGACTGGGCCGCACCTCGGCTGGACAGCAGTGGCTGTTGTTGAGTTGTTCTAGAGGAAGAGGAGAACAGGAAGGTCCCATTGTTGACGTTCTGGTTGAGGTTGGACTCCAGCCGGCGTGGCTCTTGTTGTCTGGTCTGGTTCTCGGGCCGTCTGTGAGAAGCCTGAGCCACTTTCTCTCGGAGCTGCTGCACTTCCCAGGCCAGCTGATCTAATGGATGCTGACTGCAGGAAGATGTGGGGTGTGAGAAAGCCTAGAAGAAGTGGAGAGAGGATGTTATAAAATTGACTTGCTGATTACAAGCCTTCAAGAACAACATGAGGATGTTAAATAACATATTTTCAATAATGAAATACCCATCTATCCATTTATCCATCCTTTTACTCACATATGCATTTAGCCATCTATTTATCCATCCTACCATCTTTTTAGCCATCCTTCAATACAGTATATGGTTTAGCCATTCATCTGTCTATCCTTCCATTCATCCATCCATCCTTTTATTTATTCATCCATTTATCTTTTTAGCCATCCTTCCATATATTATATCTACCTATATTTCATCTACCTGTTTAGTCATCTGTCTGTTTATCCATCCTCACACAGCAGTCTATCTTTCCATCTATCCATTCACCCATTCATTTATTTAACCATCTATCTGTCCATATATTCATCTCTCTTTTCATCCAACGATCTCTTCATCAACCTATATATCCTTCTATTATATTATATCTACCTGTTCATACATATATACATCCATCCATCCCCACAGTGGCTTTCACAGTACATATAAACACAGCTTTGCGATTTGCTTTCACTGTATTTTTATAATTTGCATACCTTTAAATTTGCAACCTGTTGGAAAAAGAGCAAACAAACCCCATCCCAGAGTACCTGAGCATGTAGTGCGCCGCGTAAATAGCAGCCCCTCCATACTCTGACGCAGGGCCCCAGGAGCAGGGGCAGCAGGGGCTCGTATGGGTCGTGGAGGATTGAGCGGTTCTCTGAGGGCTCCGAGAGCGAACAAGCTCTGATGAGACGCTCGAGTCCAGACAGACTCTCAGATGAAGGAGCTCTGCGGTGGCTCTTCCAGTATGAGCCAGAGTTTCCGCTCCTCCAGGGGAGTAGGTTGGAGGGATGGGAGAATGTGCCACGGGACAACAAGAACACAGATCCCAGCAGTCCATCATTGTGCTGACAGAGAGAATAAACAGCATGAACACACTCTTTAACAGGCTAATGAAGCGGTATAGCCAGTTGACAACCCAATTAGAAAAGTGACCTAATTTCAGCATAGGTTTATTAGTTGGCCTCATTTTTAAAGAACCTCCTTTTTGATTTCCAGCCATCTAGGGCAGCCCAGAAAACATGAATCAATGATCATTAACTTGACACAAGCAATGCCTGTTAGTGTGTAATTCATTTCTCGGTCCTGTACTACCAATTCCCTACTCAATATTGTTTCTCTCTATAAGGGAAGAAGGAAATTAATAGTCATATCTGATGCTATTATAAGTGCAGTTATTACAGGGATGATGCCTCTGGAGAAACCCGAGATTAAAAGAAGAATCCTAACTAAATATGAAAAGTCTCTCATTGTTTTCTCAGCCTCAAGTTATTCTGACCCTATTTTAGTATTGTTATTGTATTGTCTTGGAAGGTGACTTGTCCAATAGCATTCAAAAGTTTGGGGTGAGTAAGATTGTATTAATGTCTCTTAGGCTAACCAATGCTACTTTTATTTGAGAAATTACAGTAAGAGTAATATTTTATAATATTCTATCTAAATGTACATTAAAACAATCTATGCCTATTCTGCAAAGTTAAAAAATCTTCAGTGTCACATGATCCTTCAGAAATCATTCTAATATTCTGATTTGATACTCAAAAACATTATATTTTATTCATAAATAAATATTAATGAAAATTTGATGTTTTTTAAAGCTTAGCTGCTAATTAAAAATGGACAAACAAACAAAAAACAGGATAAGATTGGCATGAGGCTAAATAATGTGAATAAAAAGTTTAAGGGTCTTAAATTGCCACTATTAGGATTCAAACCCATAAACCTTTGATTAGAAGCCCAGATCTGTAACCACTGTGCAAGATTTCTATTTCTCTTAGTTAGTGTCATCCTCGCAGCAGATCAGTCTTACCCAGCTGCGGTCCAGGTTGGTGTTGAGGTTTCCGTTGAGGACGGGTGGAGGGCAGGCAGGCTGTGACACAGGTTGGGTGAAGCGGGCTCGTCTCTGACCGCTGTACTGAAGGGCCCAGTCCCACACCGGAGGGAAAGGTGGGTCTACCAGCTCCTCTGGGGCGCCCATGGCCAGCTCCCTCAGACCGTTCACTGGGGTATAGCTCTGAGGAAGATGCTGCAGGGAAACAGAGTGAAGGTACACACTTCACAACTGCTGCTCAGATCAGCAAACTTCTAGACATAATATATATGATATTTACACACACACATATATATATATATATATGCGCAATGCTTAAATAAGTAGTTCACCAAAAAAAAAAATCATTCTCTTGAAAATACTAGGACTAAAACACTTGATTCATATGGATTTGTTATGGCTTGGATCATCTGTGTTGGTTACCTGGATTTTCAGGTTTCATGACACTATCCAAAGTCTCATGAATTTGGAATGACAAAAAAAATGAGTAAACAATGAATTTTTTTTTGGGTGAACTATCCCTTTAATAATCAAAAAGGATTAAATAAAGAGAAAATACTCTGTGCTTTACTATAGTAACTGTTTATAACAGTTTCTCACATCTTTTGCATCACTAAGTTTTTTCTTTCTTCTTAAATTATAAAATAACTCTATTTTATATATATATATATATATATATATATATAAAATATAAAATATAATCAGCGCTTTTAGGATTCTTTGAAACTGATTTTGTGTGATGTATTTAACATTATAAATGTCTTTACTGTCACTTTTAGTCAATATAATGCGACCTTGCTGAACAGAAGTATTCATTTTTTGAATCTAACTGTTAGTTTATATATTTAGGCAGGTGTGCAAAAGGAAGATAATATACAATTTTTACGATGTCTTATTGTAAAATTAATTCTTTAGGGCAAAGACATTACTGTATTAAATAAAATGCATTTCTAAAAGGGAAATGTTTTAAGAATATAATTAGAATGGAGAGTTCTAGAGTTAGATGGTCAAATAAAGATGGAAGAGATGATTGACTATCAAGGATTCAGCTGCTTGGATTGAGTTGGGCCGGTCATTCCACCAGGAGTAAACATTTAATTACAAAGTCTGTGAAAGTGATAATGGCACAATAAAGCGCTGTTCACTTACAGAATGCAAGCTTCTAGAGCGAACACACACTTATTAGGTAGAGCTTTTTGTTTGTGTCTTGACGTGTTTTGTAAATACTTGTGAGCGGCGACATCTCTCTCTCTGACTGTTGGCCAGGAAGCTGCTGAAGAGTGGAAGGTGCACACTGTCGTGCAGAGCCAGCAGGTAGTCTTCAGTAAGCTGGAAGCGTGCGGGATACTGCGCCCACAGCTGCCACACGCAGTCTAGAAACAGCAGGAACACAGGGGCCTGCCGGAGAGCAAGGCACATCATTCAACTCATTTAGAACAGGACTCTTTCTGTCAATTCAAACTAAAATGAGGACAAGTTCAGCTAAAGTCAATTAAAACAGCCCATTTAGTTCATCACATGTGTGCTTACAACCTCACTTTGGAAAATCACAGGCATACCAGAAAGCACTTTAACAAGCGTCCACCCATATTGGTGTGCTGCATATTTTCTTTGTCCACAACCACATTATCATAAGCTGTGCAACAAGTTTGATCGGTTTGTTTATCTGTGGACATTGTTTCATAAGGGTTAGGATGTTGAAGGGAAGGTAGATGATAATGTATAGTATATTGTTTGCTGAAAGAACAGACCTTCTGGGTGTGTCCAAACCCTAGCGATCTACCTTACTCAGAGTACATAAGCAGCTGCTTTTTAGAACACACTACAATACCATTTCAAACTTAAGGTTAGTAAGAGGTTTTTTTTATTAATGAAATGGATACATTCATTTAGCAAGGATGCATTCAATTGATCAAAATTAAGAGTAAAGACATTTTAATGTTATAAAATATTTTTACTTTAAAATACAATAAGTTTGAACTTTCTATTCATGAAAGAATATATATCCCCCAGTTTCACAGACGAGGCTTAAGCTAGTCCCAGACTAAATTGCATGTTTGAGCAGTCTCAGATGAAAATATCTTGCTCTGATATATCTTAAAACATGTCAGTGTCATTGTTCTGTGTTAAGATGCACACCTGTAATATTTTCTTATAAAAGGCATTTTTGTAAAAGTTGCTTAAATATCTTAATTAAACTAATGCATGGCGTTTGTGAAACCGGGCCTAAGATTCAAACTCTTGCCATTTTGTCAGCAAAGTGCATCATATGATCATTGAAAATGAATAAATATTAGGCTTGTGCTTTCTCAACAAATTCCTATAAACCTTTACTCTGGCTTTCTTGGCTATTTATTGTACGGTAATGTATAATTTTATGTGTTACAAAATGTCTATCTTTGGACTTTCAACCAAAATGAATATTGTTTTGGATTGGTTGCTCTACATCAGTATTTGTATTTTCATATTTTTCTATATTTAAACATTATTCATTTAAAATATAATGGAAAATATATTAGGGCTGTCAAACGATTAATCAGAACCAAAACAAAAGCTTTTGTTTACGTAATATATGAATGTGTATTGTATTTATTTATTATGTATATCTAAATAAACACATTTGTAAATATTTACAGATATATACATACATAAATATATTTATATTATTATATTTTGTGATATATAAATACATTTAATATACAAACATAACATTTTTCTTAAATATATACATGCATGTGTTTGTATTTATATTCACACGAGAAATATACAAAGTACACACTCATTTTATGTAAACAAAAACGTATACACACACACACACATTTATTTGTTGTATATGTATATAAGAATAAATTTCAATTACTATTATAAATTTAAAGTGTTTTTTTAAATTCTATATTTTATATACATATAAATAAAAATATGTTAAAGTTTTCAAAGTATAAATTAAAGGTAATCTTATTGATTATTTTATCACTTAGTGTTATTATTGCATTATATTTTATCAGTCCACAAACATCATTTTTAATCAATCAATCAATTGTTTTGTCTCAGTATAAAACGACACACTTGCTCTACACATACCTGACCAGGTAACTCTTGAGCTGACCACTGTAAGTGATCACCAGCAGCTCCGCTGACCACTGGGCACTGGCGGTGTATTCCAAGAACATCAGACTGGCTGCTGCATAGCTGAAATCTCCAGGGAAGCTCATAGCCTAGAAAGACAGACAAAAAGAAAGACATCAAAAAGATGAGGCAGAGATGGAAGCAGAGTTTGAAAGTGACAAAAATATATGGAGTCATACAGGTCATTACACTCTCAGAGTCTGGTATAGAGAGGGCATCTTGTGAGACTAAACTAATCGTTTCTGACAGAGAGATGGAAGAGTGTAGATAATGCGGGGGAGGATGAGAGTCAGCAAGAGAGAGAGAGAGAGAGAGGCCAGCGATAGACTGACTGAGACCTTACTAGCAGAGGGGGGGGTGAGGGATTTGAAACCGTAAAAGGGGCAAGAGAGCTGCCTTTCTGATAGAGAAACTCCACAGAAAATGTCCTTCAAGGGTATCGGGAGCTTAGAGCTGAAGGGAACCAGAAAATGTGTTCCTTGCTTGGGCAACAGAGTGGAGAAAGGCCCCTCTCGAGAGGGTCAGGCCTACGTGGTCTACAGACAGAGAAAGAGCGAGAGAATGTGAGAAGAGCCAAGCAGCACAAAAAGCCAGAGGGCAACGCACACAAGCCTGAAATTCAGTCATTAGGAGCCAGTCATTACAGCTATCAGTCGTACTGAAACAGAAGACAGTTCTTACTGTGCACAAAAAGTTACTGTAGAAGGAATATCAACAGTGTGAGAGAGAAAGAATAACCAGACAGAAGACAGAGACAGAATGACAGGAGGTGAGAATTACAGAAGGACAGTTTGAGTGGCACACCGGAGGTATAATGAAGAGTTCACTGCCCATCAGGTCAAAGACTCGGACCGTCCCGGTGCTGTCAGCATATGCCAATAGAGCACAGTCATGACTCCATGCTACCCTGCGCCAGTGAGGGTTCGGATCCTTGGGTACTGCAGAAGGAAGGAGAACATTCTGTAGTACAAAATCTATTTAGAAGTGATTAGGTTAAAGCTTTGGGGTCAGTATGATTTGTATTTCTTGTTTAAAGGAAAAAGAAAAACAGTAATAATGAAAAATATTATATTATTACAATTTACAATCATATTCTACTTGTGTATATTTTAAAATGTCATTAATTCTTGTGATGCCTAAGCTGAATTTTCATCAGCCATTACTCTATTCTTCAGTTTCACATCATCCTTCAGAAATGATTTTAATGCTGATTTGGTGTTCAAGAAACATTTCTGATTATTATCAAGGTTCAAAACATTTGCTTTATATTTTTGTAAAAATCGTGACACCTTTTCTGGATTCATATATTAATAGTTCAGAAGAACATAATAATTATAAATAAATAAAATTAAATAAAAATATATATATATATACCTTACTAATCCCATGAACAAGTTACAAAGAGTTATATTAATATGATTAATTAAAATTTCATAATTTTCATAAATTTAATAAATAATTTCATAAATAGAAACCATTTACATTTTTTTAGGGGAAAAAGAATCACAGAAGATGCTTTTCCACAATAATAAATAATTTTTGATATCAACTTTGATTGAAACATAATTTCACTTTCTCACATTCCTGAGCTCAATTTTCCGATCCATCTCTCTCCTTCTGTCTGCCAAACACATGCTCTTATACTTCAGGTGGATAAAAAAAAAAAAATCAATAAAATGATGGCACTGTTAAAAAAAAATAAAAATCACTCGGTTCAGCATCGGCTAAGCCTCATTTTGTCAACAGTGAGCAAAACACTGAGCTCACAGCCTTCACCGCAATCAAACAGCACCCGATTTGGTGCGGGATGAGCCCAAGGCTTTTCAATTAAAGTTCAAAAGCCCAGCATGATAAAATCTGTATACTTAAACACTAAAGTAACACTTAAACACCAGCCACACGATACAACAGCTTCAGGGCCAAGCAACCGTTTCATCCCCACAGCCTCCTGCAGACTACAGACTGAGTCCATCCAGCTAGGGTTCATCAGACAAGAGGGGGTTAATAAAGCAGACCTTTGATTAAAAACATTTTGGCTTTGGTCCGAGACGCACCGCTGAGATCAGACGCATGCCACGGAAGAGCGCACATCAAAGCAAGCCGTTGCCATAGCAACCTTATCAATCCGACCCCTGAGGTGTTGGAAACGCAAGCTGGCGATTTCTATTCAGGTAGAAACGCACAGAAATATATAGAGAGAGAGATTCAATAATTCACAATGAACGATGGCACTTAGCAAGATAAATATCGGTGGGGGAAACACTTAAGCAGGGTCCATAAATCACCTCTCAGCTGTTAAAAGCTAATTAATCTAAGATGAACGCCGGGGCCAATATGCCTGAATTTGTGGGATGCGCGTACTGTATGCTCTTTGGGCAGAATCACACACTGTAAATCTCATTTAAATAAAAAGAGGGGAAAAACAGAGTGCTTTTTTTTTGAGAAAAGAAATATGCAGCAAAAGTCATCCAGTACTCCATATAAAAATGTCTCCCTGAGAGTGAAAGCGTAAAGACCGCTGCGTCACTTTAGACCCTCTTAACAAGAAACAAACCTGAGGGACCCGCATATTGCATTTGGATGCAGAACAGACATTTAACCAACTCATGCTTTCAGTTTGGCCTCAGTGCTGCTGATCTGTAATGATTTGTGCTGGCTTGCATTTACAAATTAATTATTAACCATTTGGTGGTGACATCATATAACAGGATATGTCACGTTATAAATCACATAATATACATGTCCATTTTTCTATTCCTTGACCAAAACATTCTGATGACTCATGCTGACCTACACAGATTTGTGTTAGGGATGGATTATATATGGGTACATTACTGACTGAAAACTGATATATATACATACATACATACTGTATACACACACACATACACAAGTAAATATTGGACGTTTAATGGATAACTACAATTATATTACTTCTGATATAATTTCACACCAAATTAATAATTTACTAACCCTTAATGTAATCTCATCACATCTAGAAAAAACTAAATTTCATACTGTACATTATAACATTAAGAAGCCTAAATTTACCAGTACCAATGAGTTTTTGTTGACTTTTTTTGTTTTATTCTTCATTTACTTTATTATTATTAATGCTGTCAAATATTAATCATATCCAAAATACAGGTTTTTGTTTACATAATCTGTGTACTGATAT
>JAUCMT010000032.1:14451755-14462097 GCA_032357475.1 Enteromius thamalakanensis
AAAACCCCGGAAGTGTTTGTCTGTGTTTACGGTTCATTGTACTGTCGACCTGCTCCGTGTTTCATTCGTGTTTTCTTCGTCGTATTGGATTATCTGGTTCTGACCTCGCCTGCCTTTGATTACGTTTCTGTCTAGCCCTTTGGATATTGTTTACCCCTCGCACGATACACGCTATGGACTCTGACTACGATTCAGCCTCGCCTCCGACACTGATGTTTGCCTTCTGATTCTGACTGTCTATTTACGCTCCGTGTATTCTAATAAAAGCCTGCATTTAAATCTGAACGCTTCCTCGACTCTCTGTACATCACACTTTCATTTCTAATTATATTTAAATGTAAAAAAATTTCCCAAAATTTTGAGAATTTGTGTTTCTTAAAAGGGATACTAAAGACTAAAGTTCAGGGGGAATTGAATAGCAATGTTACAAATCTCCAATGCAACTCCAACTGCAACAGTGTTTTCTAGGTTATTTTATTCAGTAAAATAATTCAAAGTAGAGTCACACGAAAACACATATAAAATGGCGCTTTTCCACCACATGGTACCACGGTGTAACAAGCCCAGCTGGAAGTGCAATCAGGTTCCTGCAGAGGGCACTTCACCCTGGATTATCTTTATTTGTCTGTCTCTCCGTTGCCTGTCAAGGACTCTTATTATGAAGATTTGTCTCCGCTCAGCTTGTCTGCCCCCATGGTCTCCATTAGTTCTTCCCCGACATGCCTAGGGGCACACCGGAGACAAGGGTAGAGATTCATGGCTGGGTACATGAGGCCGATCTGGTCTCGGGAATTAGAATCACGCTTGTTAGGCCCGACGTGTTGGGACCGTGGCCAGTTTCAAAGTCCCACCACCCCATCCCCTGTATGCATGGCCACACGAGCCGAGTACCTACCTTTCTCCTTACATTCAGGAAGGGCAGTGAAATGTGGTCCTTACAGGTCGGAGTCCTAAAGCACCTTCCAGTTCCCATACTGTTGGGCTGTGACTGGCCAGGGTTTTAAGACTCCCTTGCCCAAGCCTTGCAGCTGGCACGACCACGTCGTCAACGCCGGACGGCCACACAGGAGCCCGGTTTGAGTCAAGCCCTCCTGTCATCTGCCAGTAGGAGAGTCGGTGAGTCCCCCTCTTGTGATACTAATCTCTTCTATGATGTTTTCCAACAGGTCACACGAGTGGGTTTATTCGGATGGGCTCAAAATGAGGAAAATTGCCTAAAGCACTGCTGGCGCCAAGTGCAAGTGCTGAAGAGCCAGGAGGTCCAACCAGCCCCTCACCCTCTCGAACACTTAATTGTCCTCAACGTCCTGCTGCACTGTGTCGCCTAGCGAAGGGAGGAGGAAAAACATCTTCTTGTGGTCCCAAAAGCCAAGATGGTGCTCGAGCTAGCCCATTTACACCTGCTGGCGGGTCACCATGGCGCACAAAATACCATTCAGGGAATCCAGGATTGCTTCCACTGACCCGGCTTGGAAGCTGAGGTGAAGAGGTTCTGTGTGGCTTGCCCATCCTGTCAGTGGACGTCACCCAAAAAACCTCCCCCAGCCCACTCATTTTACTACCCATTATCAGGGTGCCCTTTGAGCATATCGGGATGGATCTTGTAGGGCCGTAAGTCAAGCCAGGGGCATAAGCAAATCCTGGTCATCGTAGACTATGCTACACGGTACCGGGAAACCATTCCCCTCAGGAAGGCCACCTCCACGGCCATAGCCCAAGAACTATTCCTCCTCTTCAGCCAGGTGGGCATAACATCGGAGGTATTGACCCACCAGGGGACCCCCTTTATTTACACGCAAAGTGTGTTCTGGGAACGTGTGCAGTGGCTGTAAATAGGCTGAGTCACTTAAAACGTATTTTATGTGCTGATCCTGCGTCAGTGAAAACACATGTTCATATAACGTCACGTTTATGTAACGTTAAACATGCATCCTTTTAGGGGCGAACAACAGTGGTTACTCTATTAAGATTTTTTAACGTTTTAACACGGAAATTAAGTTTACATGGGATGAATTTAGCAAGTAATTTGAATTGATATTAGTGTAAATATACGAAGTGTTAAACTTGAAAAAAACGCACGACACTGGGAGTCGATTCCGACACTAGGGCTAGTGAGAGTCGAGGAATCAACTCTTTTGGAGTCGACTCCCCATCTCTAGATAAACTACATCTAGATCAGTTGTTTTGAATCGTAAAAATATTTGACAATATTTACTGTTTTTTCATTGTATGTTTAAGCAAATAACTGCATTCTTGGTGAGCAGAAGACATTCTATTTTTAAATATTTTGACTCATCTTATATGTGTGTGGTTTACAGGACGTAGTGTTTTCTCACTCTTTTACCTCCTCTTTATCACTTTCCCTGTGGTAGTTGATGCGACTGAAGAATTTGTGTCCGGCCGTGATCCATTCTTTCTGAATTAAGCCTTGAAATCCAGCCACGGTCCTGCAGTGAGGGTCATACATCACCTGCACCAGACTGCAGACCACACAGTTCATATCTCGATCCTCCGGCTCTGAGGAAACAGAGCAAAACACAAGGCGCTCCATCTTTAAACGTAAAATGACTGTAAACAGAGGATCAGGGGATTTCATCGCCCTCTCATGGTGCTTTCTCAGCATCTCTGCTCAGCGCACATGTGGCGAACAGGTTTTACAGTGATAGATGGATACGTCAGACTCATCTGAGAAACTCATTCCTGAAGTTTATTGGTTGTCAAGACACACAGAATATTGATGTCTATGGCAGGGCAGCTGTGGGTTACATGGAGCAAAACAAACGCTTTAGAGGACTGAAAAATAAAATGAGAATTTAAAGAATTGAAGGGCACTGCCAGATGTCACTGTTTGTTGGTTTATGGGTTAGGAAAAATAATAAATCACATCTGTGTGGTATGTTTTAAAGTGTGTGTCATTAAAAAGAGATGAAATTCTACTCTTACAAACTGCAATCCTATTCTAAAAGAGTTTTAGAAATGCATTATGGGAAAAATGTCGAAAAAAAGACTACTGTTGAAAAGTTCAGGGTTGATATGATTTTTTTTTTTTTAGTCGCTTCTGTTCATCAAGGCAGCAATTATTTAATAGAAACAGTAATATTAATAAATATAATTATAATTTAAAAGAACAGAATTTAATTGAATTTCCACATACAGTACATACAAGTAAAGGTTATATTAACATTTTATTTTCCCCACTGTGTTCAGCACAGATTGGATGTGTTTAAACAGTAAAGACACACATAGATCATTATGTGCTAGCAGGGTGCAAAGTTCAGAGTCGGGTCAGATGGCCATTAATGATCAGTTTGACTAACCTTGGAGAACAACAGTCATCTGACCTCCTCTGAGCAAACAAGCCACCTCTGCAGCTTTTCTCAGACAGCACCTGCAGAGACACAATCACATCAAACACAGCAGGGCAAAGCACACACAAACACAAACACAGCGGGATACACTAATGAAGGCAACATCAAATACGCTAAGAATAAAAGTTTAGAGCATTGAATTGTGGGATGTGGTTTGCTCTTTTGTATACTGCATATTTTAACAAATGAAGTGTGAGTAAGGTTTGCATGCTTTACTAAAGTGCAGAAAAAGTGAGAACCACAAAGAGAGCAAACATTGTAAAATAAAGAAAACATTTCTACATAATGCATTCAAATACTGATTTATAGTTTAAAAGATCACTATGTATATTAATGGACAAATATACCGAGTATAGTCGAGCCAGCGAGTGCTTTCAAGAGTGGAGAGCCACTTGTCATCAGGCACTGACACAGATGATGAAATATCTGTTGGGCAGACAGACAAAAATATTTTTAATAAAAATAAATAAATAAAAGGTCAATGGCTACATGTCATATTTTATGCAGAAACATATATATAAAATATTTTTTTGCATAATAAAATGTAATTATATCAAACTCCAACAACAAGAATGCAACAAGTGTGGCTAGTAAATGTGAATATAAATATAAAATAAATTAATATAAATACAAAACTATAGCAACTCCAAAATACAAAAAAGCAACAAATGTGGCTAATACATAAATACCTATAAATGTAGTATAATACGTTTTATGTGAAACAACACTAACAAAAATGCTACTAATAATGTAGCTAATAAATACATTTGAATACATTTACATAATGTTTAACGTGCATAAATTGGTAGAATTAAATGCTTTCATTTTACATATTAAAACCAATACAAAAATTATTTACAAATTTTACCATGTATTTTTTATAATAATTTTATAATAAATGCTGAAAATCTGTCACTTCCTTATACTCAGAACCAGTTGAAATTTCCCAGCATTTTTAGCATCACACCACAGACAATGCAAAAATGCAGCACACACAAGAAAAGTGTGAGAAACAAAAGTGTGGTCAGCTGGCTGGCCGTCTCTGACAGGATTGAGCTCGCAGCACTATGAGGAATGTTTCTGGTCAGCGTGGCTTCAACCACAGGAGGAATGTGAAGCCAGACAAAACAACAAGACTGTATCTCTGTAAGACTAAACTGTATCTTTTCAAACAACAGAAGCTCTTGACCTCTGTACACAAAATCTTGAAATCCACACTTGATTCTCAAAACAGCTGTTTGACCACAAGATAAAAGCCGTCCAAGCATTCCAACTGTTCAGACACATTCAGAGTACTTCACTCAAAAATGAAAAAAGTCACAGGTCTATGTAAAGAGCAAACTACTTTTATAGAGCTGTTTTGTTTTCTGTGGCACTTGGCAGCATGCAGACAGAAAAATTTATTACTGAATGGAAAAGAGAAGTGTGAACTTTCTGCTCAGCAGTTTCTTTTGTGTCCATAAAACAAAGAAAGCCACAGGTTTTTGGAGCAACATCTTGAGTAAGTGAAGGATTTGTTATATGTTTGGATGAATAATTCTTTTAATATGCTCTAATAAAGAGCTTTTTTGGATGCTTATGTGCTGCTGCACCCATCAAGCTCTCCTGGCTAGAATCTTCAAGGAGAGTTTGTTGGAACAGCAACAACCTCTCTGGAAATTTAAGCTGGATTTTGCAGCAGGGTATCATCAGGCCATCAACTAAAATGACCCACCGCCCAAACAAAGCGTCCGGAGTCTGGTGTGAGCCAGCTGGATGTCTGCAGGTGACGGCATTTCCTCTCCCAGATCCACAATCACACACAGCTGCTGTCTGCCGAAGAGGACCAGCTCCAGGTTTCTGCAGATCACAGACGACAAGAGCTCCGATCAGTAACGAATGCTCAACTCCTGAACAGAAAAAAAGTAATGACAAACCTGATGTCGTCCTTCTCATGGTAAATGTTATTTTGAAAGCTGGCCATTCTTAGTAAGTCGCTGCCATGCGGATGTCGCCAGCACCAGCGCTGAGAAAAGATTAATTATATATTAGAAATCATAAAAAAGGTTTTAAAGGAACACACCACTTTTTTGGTTTTTTTTTTTTTTTCACATTTTCCAAAACAGTTGAGTTTATATCATAGATCACTGAACCTGATTAGATCAGTAGCATCACGCTAAAAACATGACCAGAGTTTCGATATTAGTCTCATTTAAAATCGTACTTTTCTATAGTTACATTGAGTACTAACACTGACAGAAAAGGTGTGATTTTCTCAGTTTCTATTCATCTTGATGTCTTTGTGTCAAATCCATACTAAATATTTTTAGATCGTCAAATTTAATATAAATCACAGGCAACCTGAGTAAACACAAAGTGCAGTTTTTAAATGATAATGCTATTTATTGGAACAACTAATTTAGTATGAATTATACACAAAAATAGAAATCAGGAAGGGGCAAACACTTTTTTTTTTACAGCGCTGTATTACCCAGAAGAAAAATATTCATTGAATGGCTTCAAGTACTTAATATGTGCATCATATGAACTACTCCTATGGTGATTTTATGTCTTTTTTGGAGCTTGACAGATTCTGCATAAGAATAAAAGGAAATAAAGGACATAAAAAGCATTCACAATACTTCATTTTCACAATGTGATGCATTTATAAACTCAACTTCATGTCATTCCAAATCTGTATGACTTTTTCTTCTGTTGAAAAAAGAAAGAAATTTCCAAGAAAGCTGAGATCCAAATTGGAGTTTTGGAATGACATGAATGAACGATGACAATATTTATTTTTGGGGGTGATTATTTTGCGGGGAATAATGTTGCGTAGGAACAGATTTGATTTGTGAGGAGTAGGTTTTGGTTCATTTCAGTCGCCTTGAACAGGAATTATTTACATTTTAATAATGGTAACAATATAAATGATTATGAAAACAACATTTAGGAACATTCCATTACGGAACATTTATTTTAGAAGTAATTAAAAGTTTAAAAGTCTTGGTTTGATGTCAGAATGAACTCACTGGGATGCGACCCTCATTAAAGTGGGCAAATGTTTTCTTGAGCTCTGTGTCCAGGACCCTCTGAGGAACCACATTAAATCTGGGCAGACTGTAAGAACAAAGGAGGAAAAATATGTAGTTTCCACATGGAACATGATGTGCGAATGATTGGACACGTTTGTGCAAACATGACATGATGGGGTGAGCTCACTGTACTTGCAGGCACAAATAGATATAGGCTTACATTTCAACGCTGCCATTCAAAAGTTTGTGGTCGCTTTTTTTAAATGTTTTAATCTAACTATAAGCTCACCAGAGCTGCATTTTAACTTGCAGTAAAAACTGTTATATTATGGAATATGAATACAATTTACAATGAGTGTTTTCTATATGAATATATTTTAAAATATTCATGCAAAATGAATATTCAGCATTATTACTGTCACATGATCTTTTAGAAGTCATCCTAATACGCTCATTTGCTGCTAAAAAAAATATTTCTTATTATTATCAGTTTAAAATTGTTGTGCTGCATTTAATATTTGTAGAAATGTAAAGAACCTTTATTTATATAATATTATATAATGTCCCTATTGTTCAATTTAATGCAGCCTTGCTGAAAAAAGTAAAAACAAAACAATTCTTACTGATCTCAAACATCTAAACATGCAGTGTGCAACAAGATACACTGTAATATTAAAAAATTTACTATAAATTAGCAAGTGGTGGTCAGTTATAATATTGAAATATGAAATATTTTAGTCCATTTTGGTGTAAAATGTTTTTTTTTTTTTAAATCTTGCTACCTTCATTTAATTATTTTATTTGTATATTTCAAAAACGGCACGAGTAGTAAGATAATATGCTATTTTGAATGAATGTGTGGGAAAAGGATTTAGCAAACTGTTCTGGAACAACGAGCATCAGTCGTGTCTAAAAAGCGGAAAAACGTCTTCTTAGGTCAACGCTAAACTGAGCTCAGGAGGTCTGAAAGAGGATATCTACCTGGTGGACATCTCAAAGCGGTCATTGACAGAGCTGACCCTCCAGCCGCTGGCACCTGTCCTCTCCAGCTCCTGCTCCCATCCCATCGAACACTCGAACCAGTTCATGTTAGGGTCACGCCGCCTGTTGCTTAGGAACTGCTTCATTTCTATAAACCGCATTGAGAAGCATTGACTGTTTGGATTGATTACAAGATCCGGTTTGTGTATAAAATCTCCTGAGTGCTGCAAATTCAATTTGTTCGCTGCAGAGCTCGTGGACTGGTGCAGTGAACATGCATTGACTACAAACAAACCTTGACAAGGTTGAAAAGGGCTAGAAGGTGACCTGTTTCAGATTACTTTCCATTATTCATCTGGTTACCGGTCACTTTCCCTCTCAGAGACGTGCCTTAGCTCACATTGCCTTCTATGATTAATTTGAATATCTAATTTGTGTGGACAGAGCTAGAATTCAGTGCTATCTCGTAAAATGTGTGTAATCTGAAAAATGTACACACATCAAATGGATATCTTCACAATGAATATGTATGTTATCAGGATTTTTTGTTCTCCCAGACATAATGGTTCACTTTTAGATGATTATCAAACACTTACCAATACTACCCAAAGCAGCGTTTTGGAAGGAGAGGATGGTTCCAGGCTTCAGTGGTTGGTAGGTCTTAGCAATGGTGTATGTGATCTGAAAGCAAGTTGAAATAGAGTGGCAGTCATTAATATGATGATAAACAAAGGTCTGAAACATACTCCACGATAATGCACTGTAAAAGAAAATACTTCAAACTTAACATAAGCAGCTGGGATGGTAGCAATGCCTCATTATGGCTTCATGGTTTTAAAAAAAACCTTCTTTCTCCATTGATGGCAATTCAAAAAACATCTGTGTTTTCAATATGATATGATATGATATGATATAATGTGATATAATAGCTGTCAAAAATAAATCATATTTATTGCTGTCATATATAAATCACATGCACATGTTTTGTTTAAATAATATGCATGTCTAATGTGTATATTTATGTATTCATAAATACTCATACATGCATGCCAGCTCAAATAAATACTCACACATACATAACCATCCCAGCTGCTAACATTAAGTTTAAGGATTTAAAAAACTATTTTGTTTATATATTTATGTAACAAAATTTAAATTCTGAACGATCATATGACACTGATGACTAGAGTAATGATGCTTTACATTACAGGAATAAATGACATTTTAAAATCTGAAACAGATATATTCTGATTGCAGTTTTTATCATAGGAGGGGTTTATTTGCAAAAAGCTAAAAATGTTTCCAAAATGTAAAAAAAAATCATGTTTTTTATTATATTATCATATTTTTATTGTGTTAGCTGTTTTTTGGTTTTTAATCTAGACGACAAATTAAATGGAATGCATATAAAAAAAACAAACATGATTTTTGAGAATTATCTGTAACTCTTCATATATTGATCAAATAAGATAAGCCTTAAGAAGAGACAAACCTCCATAGCTTGGGTATCAGGCGTGAGTCTATCAAACAGGAAGCAGAGGACACGCATGTCTCGGCAGTACAACACCAGCTCCTCCGGGGTGAATTTTAGAGAACAGGTAGGGGTCACTAATTTGGTGCGGGACGGTCCCACTACAACACACATTTATATGCATTAAAACGAGTTAAAATGTGACCTGGACATATTCTTTACAGGCTTTATGAAAATACATATCCATTTATCTGTCTGTAGAGACTGCCTCACCTGCCACGACTTTATCAATGGAGGCGAGAGCTACGTCATGATCTCCGAGCAGCACAGGATCTGCATTATCCTGAATAAAGAGGAAAAAGCAGCAAGATAAATGCGTCTGCAAAGGATGTTACACTAGACTGCCAGAGACTTCATAAACTTCAGCCGGCCAAAAGCAATTCATAGTTCGCAGAAAAATCCCAGAAACATCTCAGCAATCCGTGGCACTCACATCAGGTTTCTGGCTGTCCTGAGGCACGAAGGCCACTCTAAAATGAGTACAGAACAGAGTCCCAGACAACCAGCCTCCGCCTTTTTTAGCCGACAGCTTCTTCCTCACCAGCACAGCTCGCTGTAACACACACTCTCCTGCAAAAACACATCATCAACAATACATTTAGTCAATGTCTGCTAGCTTCGTGGTCATCTATAAGCTAGTATCATGCTAAAAGTGTACTGGAAACATGTGTGATCTGTGGAAGGAATGACACAAACATCTGGCTTTTAATTCAAAGGGAAACTTTAAAGTCTCTGTAGGCTATTATGGTCACATATATAAAGGATATGCGGTACTTTAAAAACAGGCAGAGGGAAATTATGATTCTGTTGACATAAAACTTGCACAATCATAAAAAGTGAAGGCAAAGGACAGTAGTTAATGTTGGTAGAGCCTTTTAAAGCCTCCAGAGTCATGCATGAGCATGCTCTCACACACGTGAAATGAGTTGGGCTGCTCTTGTGGTCACTTTTCAAAAGGCAAGTTTCTTAATTTTATGACTCTCAAGGGTGCGTTGGATCTCAGAGCTCATTCCTGAGGCATCATGGGATGCAGATGTCAGAGAGAACAGGATGGAAGCAGAGAGATCAGACCGTCATTGGGATTACTGCGCTATTAGAAAAACAGCTCTCTGTTTCATGAACAGTGAAAATATACTTAATTCCACAAGTGTTTCAGTCTTGTTCTTTTTAATTAAAACTATTAAAAATTGCTTTCGGTAAATGAATAAAGCTTAAATAGAATAAAATGAAATATAAATCAATATAAAATAAAAGCCTAAAAATTAGAAATGTTTGCCTTGGTAAGTTACTAACTATAGTAACGTATAACTACAGTAGGTGGACAACCAAAATGTCCACTGCCGCCACATTTACCGCCACGGCAAAGTCCCAGATTTAAATTTAATTCAGTCGCGTGTTAAAGTCGTTCATGAAAATACCGCCAGGTGGCGCAAAGTTTCCAAACTGAC
>JAUCMT010000032.1:14462197-14474801 GCA_032357475.1 Enteromius thamalakanensis
TTCACTCTGTATACTTTCAGTAGATCCACTCTCCACCATGGGTTGGTTTCTTCGTTAGTGTGGGTCCAGCTGGTCAAAAATCCATCAAGAGCCAATTCAGGAACAGATCCTCCGTAAATTGATGACTGACTAGGTTTGCCCCATAGTGCTGCATTCTCTGGAAAAAAAAATAATAATAAAAAAGGTGAGAAGGGTGCTCTGATGGGCTGGGAGGTGTGAGGACTCCCACAGAATAAATACTACGGTCTCATTAGTAGACATGCTGTAACTTTTGTTTATTCTTCCATTATGATTAGCAGCCAGGTTTGTTTGTTTTTTTGGCAAAGAAATCAACATCATAAGTATTTTCTACCATTATCGAAAAACATCAACTACAAGGCTATTTGCTATTACAGACAAAGTAAACCAGAAAAACATGTTTGATAATAGTTTTCCTTTGCCATATTTTTACCGTAGACAAATAAATTTAATGGAATAATAAACCAAACCACAGGTTCTGAAAATAAATACTGTTGACATTTGTCTAAAGACATATGTACATCCCTATAATAAAACGACACCTCTTGCCCTTTAACTGAGACCTTGCCCTCCAGTTGAAGCCACGACCAACTCCAGCTGTATTTCAACCCAGCATTAATAACACTGTTTTTCTCTGGTCTACACCGATAGGATCACGTCCAATTCACATTCTGTAAAGTTTCTCTTCTTGCTTGCTTGCTTTTGCCATTGATTTTGTTTGGTTTGCCAAAGTAGAGTTATTATCATATTAATACGGGGGAGGAGGCAGGGAGGGGTTTAGCGCTCGTGCATGTGCGCTCAATTTCACATTCGGATGTACAAACAGAATATGCGTGGGATTCCGCATACACAGTGTTTCATACATCTGATTTTTTTACTGTGTACGCACGTTTACAGCTTTGTCCGTACGCAATGTTTTAGTTACAGTAGGTGGACAACCAAAATGTCCACTGCTGTCGCGTGTACCGCCGCGGCAAAATCCCGGATTTAAATTTAATTCAGTCGCGTGTTAAAGTCGTTCATGAAAATACCGCCAGGTGGCGCAAAGTTTCCAAACTGACTACAATTTTGTTTTATTAAACAGAGATAAAATAACCAAATAAAACAATATCAACATTACAATATAACACCCTTAAAAATAATATAGATGTATCTGTATAGTAGTAACTTATTTAGTACTAAAAATAAAGTACTAAAATTGCTCAAATTAAAGCTATACAGAAACACACACCAAAAAGCCAATTTAAACAGCAATAAATAGATGCTGAAGTCAAAATAGATTATTTTCATTTTATCCAATACACAAAGAAGACATATGTCCATATATAGGTCTCTGGTGTCCCTAATGTGTGTGTGTGAAGTTTCAGCTCAAAAAACCCTATCATTTTGAAATGCATATTTTGAGTGGAAGCAGAAACAATCTGATTTTCGTGCCTGTTCCTTTAAATGCAAATGAGCTTTTGCTCCCCACCCACTTTTCTAGAATAGAGCTTTACATTCCCCCTTGTATCTGCTAAAAACATCTGTTTTGGTTCTGATTATCATGTGCATGTTAAATCATATTAGTATAAACGTCAAATGTATGGGTTTCTGAGTGGATACATTCAAAGCACACAGACAGAAAGCGGCTGTAACAGCATGTGAGTACTAAACTAGGTTCTCATTCACACACAAGTTTACATTAAAAACACAAGTTACAAAAACAGTCGGCTGCGTCTGTGTAGGTAAACAGATTGGGAAAGAAATCAGATATTCTCGTCTCCTTTGAGGCTGCGACTCTAATGTTCTGTGCTCGTCTGTGCAGCTAAAGATAGAACAGTTTAGAAAGATAAACTTTCATCATGGCATTAGAACTGGTAACCACTGTCGCTTGGGAAATCAAAATGATGGTGCAGCAGGTGAAAGTTTACAGATTAAGGGGTGGTATTATTATAATGAGATCCCTGTGCAACATCACAAGTGGAGGGAGATCAGACACGCTTGTTTTTTCAGACGCTTGCAGAAAAAGGCTTGAACAGTTACTGGGTTAATCTTTCTCATGGTTGGTAGATGCACTGGGGCCTGATTATAGCACTTGAAAAAAGTCAGATTTTCATGATATGTCACCAAATGACATGTACAAAATTACTAATTATTCTGGACACATATTTAATGAAGATAATAGAGCCCGACCAATATATTGGCATGCCGACTATCGGTATCGGCATTTATAATGGCCGATAAATGAATATTTAAAAAAAATTAATAAATAAAAATGGGCGAAACACCCTTACTGCCAACTTTGATTTGGTTGTTGTTGTTGTTGTTCAAAGGACTTTAAAGTTTCATATCTAAAGTTTCTATTTTTATACATTTTATTTATCAGAACTTTAATATATTTTGATGTTCCTCTGTTCCGTTGTGATAATAATATTTTAGTGAACTACAAATACCTGTTCTTGTACTAAAACCTGTCTCTGCGGGACTGGAGCTATTGAGGATTGACTGATTCAGTACACTACCTCATATACTGTTAGCCGTTTATATTTATCGGTTGTTGTTATTTATCAGAACTTAACAGAATTTGTCTCCAGTCCTATTCAAAGTTATATTTATGAAGCTTACCGAACCTTTTAAAACTGGTAACTTTGATTTGCTTGTTGTTGTTTTTGTTCAAAGGACTTTACGTTTCATATCTTAGGTTTGTATTTTTACAAACTGTTTCAGTCATAATAATTAAGACAAATTCATTTCACTCGGCTTGTGTTGAGTTTCATTAAGTTGCTGCTTTGCTAATTTGAACCACATGTCCAGTTTGATTTGTTTTTGCCAGCATTTGTTTTCTATTAAACTTCACTTTCAGGAAAGAATCATGTTGGTCCAACCTCTCTAGGTCATATCAGCCGGTTTGTTCAAGGTTTAATGCTATAGCACGATTTCACATGAACAAGAAAAAATGAAGCAAGGTCATCTCTCACATTCCCAAAGATAACAGAGCAAACATCAATCGCATTATTTCATAAACTTGCGGTTTAGACACTCCCAGCAAGGGTTTAATAGGTAACAGTGACCGTAAACCAGGCAAAGAAGGCCCAACAGCTTAAACCACTTGCCATAAAAGGTGCTGTCAGTATTTATTTTTTTTTTATGGAAAATCACACAAAAACATCTTTACTTTATGATATCACATAATTAGTTTTTTAGAGAAATTGGACAGTCCTGGGCTTGTAAAGACGAAAATGAAGACGAATGAAAATATTTTAAATATATATATATATATATATATATATAAAAAGAAATAAATAAATAAAAGTAATATTTATTATTAAAGAATAAAAATAATTCTAATTAATAATTGATTAAAGTAATAAAATAACGATTACAAAAGGAAGCATTAAAATAAATTAATTAATTCAAATAAATAAAAAATTCATGATTAATAAAAAAATGCATAGATACATACATGGGATGCTAATAGTTTAAGCGGTCATAAAATGCCTCTGCTGGTTTGCTGCTAGAGCTGAAATTGCTCATACATTTTCTTTAAACTTCTTTTCACTACTTTGTCCCAGTTACAGAAAAAAATAAAAGACATCTGCCACATAAACTGGCAAAAAAACACATTCCTGTCTTTTGACCCACCCTACAACACAAACAAGAACTCTATATAACAATGAACAGCATCTGGGTGATGTAAAAAAAACTGATGATAAAACTGCATACTACCATACTGTTGCAGTATGCATCGAGCACAATGTGATTCCTCTGTATGCATCGTATGCAGCGTGCGGCATACAATCAAAACATGCCACAAACAAACTGCACCACACAATACAAACCAGCACCGCAAAATTCCTCGGTTTTTGTTTCTGAGATGCTAAACTTCTCTCAATTGAAACATAATGAGCTCATGTGACAACAACGCAGCCTACTACACATGTCAATAATTTATCATTGCATAATACATACATTCTTTTAACTACCAGGCTGTCAGCAGTATATACAGTATAATCTACTCTTTCAAACTCCTCTGACCTGTTCACCTCCAGAGACTGATTCAGTTTCCGCTGCCCTGCATGCGCCGGGGGGTTATCTGAGACTGTGTGGACAGAGGTACAGTCTTACACACAACTGTACTGACCATAAGAGCATGTGTGTTTCCACGAGTCTCTGCAATGTGAGCCCTTCGACCCTGAATAGTTAAACGGAGTTTGTCACTCCATATTCAAACTAATGTGAATGAATGAGACTTGTGGGACATGATATCTTTTAGACATTTAAGATTCAAATGAACTGAGGTCCCATAACAGACATGTGCTGCATCAGACTACTGTTTAGACAATAATATTATTATGTATGCTTACTACATTATCTACAAATTACTACTGTATTTATGTCTATATTGAACTAGATCTATGAAAGAAGTCTCTTGCTCACCAAGGCTGTATTTATTTGATTAAATATGCAGTAAAAACAGTAATAATGTGAAATATTATAAAAAAATTTATAATTGTTTTCTATTTAAATATATGTTAACATGTAATTTATTTCTGGGATGCCAAGCTGATTTTTCAACATCATTACTCCAGCCTTCAGAAATCATTGGAATATGCTGAGAAACGTTTTTTAAGATTATCAATGTTGAAAACAGTTCATATGTTTGTGTTCATATTTTTTCAGGATTTATGGATGAATACGAAGCCAAAATCAGCATTTTGCTTCTGATTAGATGAATGCATCTGTGCTGGATAAAAGTATTAATTTCTTAAAAACAAACAAACTTACTGACCCCAAACTTTGGAACAATAGTACATGCTGTTTAAAATGAAAACAAAAGTAATATGACACTTACTGGTTGTCAAATTAATGTTTTTATCACTAACAGTAGCGTTGCAGGTAACACATTTTGTAACAGTAAACACATTTCTGAGAAAAAAAAAAGTCTGGGAAAAAAAAGACAATTAAATTTATTAAAAATGCTGCAATAGCTTTTACACAATTTAAAGGATTACAGCATTTTAGAGGCCACTCTTTTTTTTTTTCCTTGATCATTTTATTGAATTCTCAAATGTAAACAGTGAAAAGTAAGCCAGGTGTGTGTGTGTGTTTGGTGTCCAAACAGTAAGAGATAATGTAAGCTGAACATCAACAAAGACGGACCTGTTTGTGAGAAGCGTTGAGGTGAGCGGCTCTATTAAATGTTGACGCAGTGGGAAACGCTTTGTGCTCGCTGAGTATAAGTGCTGATATGAAGTGTTACAGATTTGGTTGTCCAGGTCGCACTCACGGCCTGCCAACATTCCTGAGTAAAGCTGCTGCTTAAATACACTGCTGACGCTGAGATTGTGGCGAGGGGCTGCTGGGCTTCAACACACACTCTGCACACTGAGCCTTTGTTTTCTGAGGCCATTCACTGCCACAGAGACAGGCAGACCACAAGCATCCAGACCTGGTCTTTTCCTGTCAGGGATCAACTACCTAAGAGCAGCGCAGCTATTAACGCAACTACTTATTTTTCAAAACAGCTTTTCCGACAAAGAGCTCATGCCAAAACACTACATCATTGTGTTTGTATGTCACACTGTACTAAACAAACACACTTTCTCAGAATAGTGCCCTCTCTCAAATGGCTTTGGGAAGTCTCATTCTTTTCAGGGAATCATTTTGTTCAGACACTGGTTCAACAATGTGATTTTCAGATTCATAAAATCACTAATTTTTCACACCTTAAATCACTAAATGCTTTTTAACTTTTTTTGGTGGTAAATATACAATTTTAGTCACTATGTTAATGTTTTTCAGTTTAATAAAAGTATTTGGTAGCACTTTAAAATAGGTAACACTTGTTAACTATTAACTATGACTTTTTCCTCAATAAATTCTTCATTTGGTTTATTTGAATAGTTAGTAAGAAAGTTTTTGGGAGGTAGGATTAGGGATAGGCTTAATTAGCACTAATAAATGGCTAATATGTAATATGCATGTTAATAGGTGTAACTGTAAAATAAAGTGTTCCCAAAAATTTTAGCTAATAATTTTCATTCACTAACTATAAAACTGTAGTTTGACAAGAACCAAGTCCATAATTAAAAGCAGTTCCATTAACATGGTTCCTGACAGAGCTAGCATACACTACCTTCTACTGTTTTATTTTGATTTATATATATATTTTTTGTTAAAATTAATGGGTTTTTTTTTCATCAAGCATACATTAAATGGATTAAAAATAGCAATAATTTATAACGTTACATAAAAAAACAATCAAAGACGCGCCGAGCGCTTGTCATATTATCACAAATATGAAGTGTTTTCAACCATATACTGCTAACTGTGGCTTTCATACATACACAAACACGTAAGTACTAGCAAACTCATACATAAATAGTTCATAATATACACGCTGATGTCTATAGAAACGGCAATAATGAACCTTACAAAAATAATCTGACGACATGTTTTATTAATATCATAAACAGATTGTGTTAGTTACTATAAAGTTTATTCTTCTCTTTTTTCCCCGTTTACCAGAGATTTACTTTAATGTGTTTTAGGAGGAGAGAATGAATGTACGTGTTGTAAATCCCATTACAAATACATGTTTGACAAAATTGATTGGCTCTGGTCTGGGGGGGGCAGTGCCCCCCCTGGCCCCCCCTAAACTCCGCCTATGAATTTCATATATATTGTTCTTTTGAATACATTATTCATGGAGTAATGACCCTGAATATTCGCCTTTGTATCAAAGAAATAATAAACATTTTAAAATATATTCAAGCAGAAACTGTTTTTTTAAATTATAATATTTTACAATATTAATGCATTTTTCATCAAATAAAAGTTAGCATAAAAACATGAAAAACACACTAAAAAAATAAAATTATTTAAAACAATTATAGTAATAATATATATATATATATATATATATATATATATATATACATACATACACACACACATATACATACATATACATATATATACATACATATATACATACATATATATATATATATGTGTGTGTGTGTGTGTGTGTGTAGGTATATGTATATGTGTGTGTGTGTATGTGTATGTGTGTGTGTATGTGCATGTATATGTATGTATGTATGTAGTGTATAGTAGTTTAGTAGTATGTACCTGGTAAACAGCAGAGGCCGAGCACATCTCTCCCGCGTGCATGAAGACTACTGTGGCTCATTATCCTCTCCTGAACAAACACAGACAGATTAAAAACAAATGAAGGTTGTCTCACTGTATGGTCAAATTAACAGGGGGTTATATGTGCAACAAACTTCTGCATTCTTTAAAATGATAAGGTCATGTCATTTTCGCTTCAGGTCTTTTCTAGATGCTTTATTAAATATAGAGTTGTTTTACACAAGAAGCCTTCAAAAGAGATACCAAAGATAACAACGCCAAACGATATCTAAAAGTGTATATGTTCCTGTCAATAACATTGAGATATTAAAATGAATTAAATCTGGAGCAAAAAAAAACAACCAGCCAGTTTAACAGATTAACATAAACATCACAATTAGTTCATACTTCTGTTAATACTTTCTTCAACAATTAGTTACAACGAGGCTAGTTTTCAATATAACATACGCATTATGCAGTTTATGCATTTCAAAAATGACTTTGAAGTTCAGACTCACACTAACATATTAAGAAGACACTGGGTAATGCTAAAAATCTCAAAATACATTCATTAGTCGGGCTGATGCACACTGTGCATGTATTTTTTCAGTAACAGGAAGTGATGCCTACAACTAAATGCACGTATCAGAAAAGTGGTTTTAACAAGATGTAAGAAAGCACCTACTGGAACTATATTTAAATTGCATTAATCTCTATATAGACTTTTTGGGTTTCATTTCACTGCAGTCTAACTGAACCACACAAGTAGGTTAAAACTGAACACACTGATATTATCTTATAACAAAGCGTCTTTCATTTCCCTTACTGTTAATGCAAAACATAATTTAACAAGTAGCATTTAGCATGTGCGAAATCCCACCCTGCAGTATTCCTAAACGAATATGCAGGAAATTGGACAGCTTAGCATCTCCAAGGAAGGGAATAAATGTGCAATAAGCTCAGGACAGATATATGAGAAGAAAAAAAACACCTCAGTAGCACATTTCTGCTGAGGGTTCAGTTTTTCGAGTCACATGGTCGCCACCGCTATCGTGTAATCGCTCTCTTACTTCACCATTAAACGCATTCCTCCCTCCTTCCTTTCAGCTTCTGAGGGCAGACGCAGCCAAGACTCATTGCAGTTTCCATTGCTCATGGCTTCCCCTGGTTTCTGTGGCCAGAGAATGCAGCTGAGGGAACATACAGGCCTCCTCTCCACCGAACCAGCCAGGCCAGACTCGCAGAAACTAGACGACCAACGGGAATGGGGGAATGCACTGTGCCACCATATAAACCTCACACTGTTAAGTTTATTAGTCATCGCCTAGAGGCACAATAAGGCTTTGTGCGGAGCATCAATCTAGAGCTAAATGAGGCAGCTAGAGGCCCGGTGGGACGCTTAAACCTATCGCTTTATAGAGCCCAGCTATTGTTCTGCGGCTCGTTATTTTCGCGTGCATCTCTCAGCTGCAGAGAAATGTCAACAAACGGGAACAATGCATCTATTTCTATTAAACGTTTGAAGTATTTTCTCCGTATGTCAGTTCAGATGGTTAAAAATAGCACCTGAGATGAAAAACCATTCTCGTCTATCCTGCCATCCCTGGACTTTATTTCCCAAATAAAACAGATTGTATCATCATTCCTTAGAACAAAAGAGAGAAAACCCATCAATATTACAACAAGGATATTGTGGTTAACTAAAAATCAATTAAAATGACATTTTTGTTACTTGAAATAAAATAATAATAAAATAATTTTTTTTATTTAAATATATTTGATGTACCAAAATAAATAAAAATGAAAGAACTTAATAGACATACTACAAAAAATCCAATTCAAATATAATATTAAACATTATTGGTGCTTTCAGTATCGTTCATATATTATTGTTATTGTTAATATTTTAAATTACTTTTTTCACTTAGATTTTTGTTTTGATATTTTTTTATTTTAAAAACATCTATTATAATATTTATCAATTTGTATTTATTTTTTCTACTTGATTTTGTTTTGGATATTTTAATACTTAATTTTTTTCTTTATAATTTTTTTATAATATTTTTACTTTGTTAAATGCTATCATTATCTCAACAATTAAAATATCATGATTACATTTTTCTGTAGCATTAAAAAAAAATGTTGACGTACCTAATCCTACAACATTTTTTTTTAATGCTTTACCAATTTGATAAATAGCATTTAAATATTTTCACTCGGAGGAAGATAGATTAAGGAGATCCAGAAAACCCTAGTTAACCACACAGCAACACACTAAAAAACCTACTCAGAACACATCAACAACCACACAGCAACGCCACAATACCAAGAACTGTGACAGTCATTTAGGATTGGCAAGAATCACTCTCCACAAAGCTATTTTGCAAAACTAATTAAGTTTTGAATAAATTCATATGCACAAACCACCACTGTTGCAGCTGTTTTGGTCACATAAAATCTTATTCAGTGTCGTCATTCTCTTTATGGAGCTTATAAAAAAAAAAAAAAAGCAGCGCAGGAAAAGATCCAAGGTCAATTAGAGGGTGTGTCGCAGTCTTGTTTATGTTATGCATTGCCTTTTTAAATAATTTAAAGTCAAAACAAACCTCCAGCAAATCCCTCATTTAAACAACCACTCATCTCGCACCAAAACCAGATGACGCCATCCACATCGATAACATAAACGCAAGTAATTACACACGCCATATTCCACTCCAACCACACAGGCAACAATAAACAACAGAATAGCAACAACAGAATATTAACATTTACATTGCATGTTATAATTATAGTTTATATATATATTTTTAAACCCATCAACATCCCAGACGAGCTGATCCCAAGAGCTCTAAAAATCTTTGTTATGACTGGTTTGAACTGGCTTAATGAGTTTTAAATGAAAACGCCACTGTGGTGTAGTCTAGCCACAACTGCTACATTCACAAGTCCTTCTCCATCTGTTCATTTACAGCACTGCATCAAAGTATAGGTCGCCTCAGTCTCAAATGCACCAGCTTGGGTGGCCTCCATCCACACAATCTATACAATTCAGGGAAGAGTCTGACACTTGAGCAATACCGATTCACCTCCTCCACACCTAGAAAGTTCTGGGTAAGCTGTTTCCATGGCAACAGCCAGATGTTGAGCACACCGGGGCCTCCACGCTCTCCAGAAACCACGGGTGGAGGCATCTGCTAGCATTTTCCCCCCTCTATGCAGCTTAAAATAGCCAGGGAAGAAAATTTAGGCGGTAGAGGTGAGCAACAGCAGATTATAGATCAAGAAAGTAGATGATTCGCTCTCCCACAATAAATTGGTTATCATTTACTCATGCTCTTGTCATTCAGACAAATGTATTATTTTCTTTTGATGCATGAAACACAAAGATGAGGTTAGTAGGAAAGTCCACTTTTCCAACCAAAAAAAATGAAGTGAAAGGTAATTTAGACTGTCATTCAACTGAAATAATATTTTTTTGGTTTATACAAACGAAAATATATATAAAATCTATACTCTCAATCCTCAAATAAAAAAAATAACTTGAAATATGTATATAAAATAATGCATAATGTATATAAAATTTTATGTTACAATGCATTGCAACACATTTATGTCTCCAAGCATGCTTTATGAATGACTAAAACAGCTAAATAAAAACACACTCACCCCACCCTATGAGATAAAAAAAATGAAACAGATTTCCTGAGAATAATAAAGGAGGCTCTGTTATCCAAACATATTTTTAAGTAACAAATACAGCCAGACATTCCTTGCCCACTAAAGCAGATTTATGCTTTCTTGTTCCTTTTAGTGTTTTTTTTTGATACCCTATTTTTTCCTAAATGGAAAAACTTACTCCTCAACCAGTTTTTGGTGAAATAAAATGATGTGAATGCAGTTTCCAAATATAAGGTTATGTTTGGAGTTATGGAGGATGGAGCATAGAACAGAAGAGTATATTCCACCATTCACAATCACAGCATCTGATGTAGTTCAGGTCCAAAACTAGTTAACCTGAGCTCAAATTCATATGCCAGAAAACATAAATCATTCTTTAAAAAAAAAAAATAATAATAAAAAAAAAATACTTGGAAAACTATTATTTTAATGGAAAACTGACTCCCACCACAACAGCATATTGTGGGTAGATCCATTAAACCTATTACTGGTAAAATTATGAATTAAACCTTCTTAAAACCGTGATTGCTTTATTACGAATTAATATGAATGTTTATATCAAACGATGCAGAAATCAGAAAACAATAATCAACTTCTAAATAAATGATGAATGCATTATTTTTAAGCTTACCTTCATGTCCGGGACCATCTGTCTCACTTTAAAGGTGGTTTTGGACCCTGTCAACATGATTTCAATCTAAAACAGCTCCGGACTAACAGCATAAAAGGTGTATTTGAAAGAGGTTTGACGGTTTAATCCGGTCCATGTTAACGTTACTGAAATCGGATGGTCCGCGTCCAGTCTGCATCACTAAAGCGCTCTCACACATTTCTCCATCCGTGCTATGTTAATATACTCAACTAAACGTGAAATCATCTCTAACGGGAAACTATTTTCACAAAAAGGACGCGCTTTTTCCCCACCAGCATTTGTTTACAGCCCCTTCGCCATAGTGAAATGACACGGGTGTTACTGAGTAACAAAAACCAGGAGCGAGTCTCTTAAAGGGCCAGTACCGCCAAAAACCGAATGCGCTTCTGTCCTTATGGACTGCTTCCATCCGTCTCTCAAAACCTTTTTGACACTCTTGGACATATTCCAAATATCATACAAGAGAACTACTCTTACTGTTTATACGTAATATAGTATGTATACTATATTCACGTTTTCTGTATGAATTACTCACAAGACCTTACTTTTTATATGATAATAATACTAGGTCACTACAAGGGGTTAAGGTTTGGCTAGTTAGCCCCTAACGGTAGATCTGCTGTTAAAATCTCTTTCCCATTGACTAGCGTTTAAAGCGACAGGCTCTGTTTTAAGCGTTTAAAGCACCAATATTATGCCATTTTAAAGATTGCCAATATTGCTTTATGAGTCTCTTAAAACAGGTTTGCATGTATGCAAGGTCAAAAAACACTTTAGTTTTCTCCAAAAATTTAATTTGACCCCATTTCTAAATTATTCGTAAGCAACTTGTGTGAAGTAGTTCGAAGAATCAGTCTGTCTAAGCCCCTCCTTCCCGTGAGCCCTCACTGTTGTGATTGGTTAGATGGCGCAGTCCTTTATGATTGGTCTACCACTACAGCGTGTGTCGGAAAACCAAACGCCCATTGCCATAAGTTGTTTGAGTCGACTCTGAATCACTGAAACTAGTCATTTTTAAAACTAATCCCAAGCTGAGCTCAACATGAAATATTAGCATATTATAGATAAAAAATATCTGATATTATATATAGCCTGCCCACTTAGTCTGAATGAAAATGTGAACTCATTCTTTGCCACTAGGTG
>JAUCMT010000032.1:14474901-14487062 GCA_032357475.1 Enteromius thamalakanensis
TGATTATTGTTTTGAGGCCGTGGGTTCTACTCCACCCTCGTAATGGTCTTTTTTTCTAATTAAAAACAATGCACTGTTCATTTAACTGATTGTACATCAAGAGCAAGGGCACGTTCGTGTGAATGTTTTTTTTTTTTGTTTGTTATCAATTCCGGAGAAAAAACTTGCAAATAACACAATTTTTCTCCGGTCTACACCGATAGGAGCACCTCCAATTCACATTCTGTGAAATTCATCTTCTTGTTTGCTTGCTTTTGCCATTGCTTTTTCACTAAGTACAATCATTATCATATTTATACGGGGGAGGAGGCAGGGAGGGGTTTAGCGCTCGTGCATGTGCGCTCAATTTCATGTTAATTCGGATGTATTCAAAGCTTTCACAGCAATTACAACCTTTATACCTTTTAAAATGTTATGCTTTTGCTTCACCTGTTCTTAAGTAGGCTTTAAGTGCCCCTATTATGCCATTTAAAAGGTTGCTAATATTGTTTTATGAGTCTCTTAAAACAGGTTTGCATGTATGCAAGGTCAAAAAACACTTTAGTTTTCTCCAAAAATAGATTTAATTTGACCCCATTTCTAAATTATTCGTAAGCAACTTGTGTGAAGTAGTTAGAAGAATCAGTCTGTCTAAGCCCCTCCTTCCCGTGAGCCCTCACTGTTGTAATTGGTTAGATGGCGCCTTTATGATTGGTCTACCACTACAGCGTGTGTCGGAAAACCAAGCGCCCATTGCCATAAGTTGTTTGAGTCGACTCTAAATCATTGAAACTAGTCATTTTTAAAACTAATCCCAAGCTGAGCTCAACATGAAATATTAGCATATTATAGATAAAAAAAATATCTGATATTATATATAGCCTGCCCACTTAGTCTGAATGAAAATGTGAACTCATTCTTTGCCACTAGGTGGCGCTTTTGGAGCAGTAAAATAGCGCTTTCCCCGGTAACACGAGAAAAGTGTTCCTGCACAACCGGAGGAGCTGCAGTTTCAGGACCCTAATTCTAGGACCCTAGTGTTTTGTCACAGGAACATCTACCGACCGGGTGATGTAATGGCGGCTGATCGTGGACCCTGGTGTCGTAATATTTGTACATAGTATCAAAATTCAAAATGCATTAAATGTTAATTACAAAGTATGCAATACCTGCTTCTAGTTACAATTTAAACAAATTATGGACAATTCTAATTAAAAAAAAAAGTTATATACATTTTTAAACGACTGAAAAAAGTTGATTATCTTCAAAATCTTGGTGTCTTGAATTACGCTGTAAATTGATTAACCTACTTAAATTGAACGAATAACTTAATATCAGATAAAATAATCCATCTTTAATCAGTGTTCTTGGTGATCCAGGTCAGTGGATGGCACTGTCACAAAAAAACTAGAGTCCTAAAACTGGGGTCCTGAAACTGCTGCTCCTCTAGCTGTGCAGGACTGGGCTCACAAACTCTGCTTTACCAGGCAAAGCTTGATGAATGAAAATGAGCCAAATGACCAACCACTGAAGATTAGCTTCAGGCAAAGTAGAGGTTTAAAAAAATTAATCGTTGAGCGAATCATTTGGAAGTTGTTGAGCAAGTAAAGTCAAATTTAACACACATTATAAAAGAATGAAAGTGTTTTTGACCTTGCATGCATATCAACATTTTGTTGGGGATTCCCAAAGCCATAACATTAAGCTTTGATTACCATAACGGAGCCACTTTGATTAAATAAATGCAGATTGGCTGGTTGTAAAAGACTTTTAATTAATAATTTAGAACTTTTAAATATGTTATATTATTGCTGCTATAAAAATGCTATTAATAAAAAAGGCAAAAAATGTATTTCAAAGCAATAGTGAGGTATAAACATTACTGTAATTCCTTTTTAAGGAGATAAATGTATAAAACACTCACACTAGATGTATGAGAGAATAGTATATGGAATTAAATATAGTCTGCATTCTATCATCCAATCAATTCATCACTAACGCTCGTTTAACTTTAAACTCAAGTTAAACCTGCTAACATTAGACCAGTGTAAACCCACATGGCACATGTAATTAAAAACAACATTTACACAAAGTGTAAAAATGCATCTAAATGCGCAAAATACCAGTCAATATTCATTAAGTTGTTGCCTGCACCATAATTCTTAGATTGCACTTTACAGGTGAGCAAATACACTTCCCATAGCTCTGACACCCTATTTACCTTGTCACTGCCGTATCAAAGAACCATTTCTGCAACGTCCAAACAGTAGAGAGACTGAGACAGGCGTCTTTACATTACGATGTGTGCCCAGCATCAGCGCTCAGGTGGTTATGAACGCGATGCAGTGTGCACTGTGTGGAAGAGGCTTCCACTTGAAATGGATACCTGCAAAGCAAAAACAAATGAAAACTGATCCCAAAGATATCAGTGTTCATATTACTAATTCATCAGACTCTCACTTTGAATTTATTAGAGCAAAAGAACTCAAGCAATAGCCCACAAAAATACCTCATAAATAATACAAACATCCGGAGCACTAATTTCTCACATTATATAGCAAGTGAACGCAAAATAAGCCGTCAGCAATCTAATATAAACTCGCATTGAGGAGAGTAAACATTATTTATGCTTTACCCTGTACACTGTGCCCTGACACAGGGCAAAGATCACATGCTGTGGTAATTAGCAGTCTTAAATGGCACACAGTGCTTGCTGGAAATTAAAATTAAATGACTATACCTTGGAGTAACTTAAGATATTTCTGAAACAACTGCAAAGCTCAGATGCATTTTATAGCCGATGTATGCTTGCTTATGACTGTGGTTTTTGTTCTTAATTTAGGTTTCCACACATCCATACTGATTACTGGAAAAAACAGATAAAAAAAGATTTTTTTTTTTTTTTAAATATTGTAATCACTCCAAGATGTTTATTACTATTACACTTTTCATAAGACATTATATTATGGACTCAAGACGTGTGGATTACTTGTAGATCATTGTGATGTTTCTATCTGTTTGGACTCTCATTCTGACGGCACCCATTCACTGCAGAGGATCCATTGGTGAGCAAGTAATGTAATGTTGGAAGCTCGTGTCACTGTAAAAATAAAATGTTATTATGAAGGCCCCAATATAAATGCATGAAGAGAATGAGGGTGCAAAATAAAGTCAATACAAACAACAGTTTAAATACAATGAGAATTTTATTAAAACGGTGCAAAAAGAAAAGATAAAAATAAAATAAAACTAACATAAAAATCAGATGTTCTTTCCACCTAGATTGCACTGTCACACAGCCTGGGGTCACCTCTCAAACAAGGAGAAAGGTAAACGGCTGAAAACAAACACAAATTGCCCAATTAGCCAGAAGTAATGCACAAATATGATTAGATAAATTGCATCTGCCAGTTCTGTACATGCAACAGTTTCAGTCTCATGCAAATTCGAGAACGCTGATGACTGTAGCTCTGTCACATCCATGAAAACATACCATATAAAAATAGTAAGCTACATCATAACAAAACTAAGCCCACTGTATTAAATAAGAGAATTTAGTGTGTGAAAACCGATGGCGGTGGACGCCACCAAAACTCGAGTGAGTATCATAATTCGCTTTCAAAATAGAAATCAAAGTTAGGAATCTTCAGGAGGCCCGTCTGTTTGACAACTAGCCACGTAAGAAAGAACATCCTAGTTTCAGAACTGAACATCCTAAACTCTTTGAAAAATCTTACTACAAATATATATTTTCAAATCATACCTTGTCAGATCACTGATGGAGAAATTAGTTTGTTCACAAGAAACACTCAGACTTAAGAGGCTTCTCTTGTCAGCCATCGTCGAACGCTCCAGAATACTGACTCCACCACCAATCAGGGTACGGTCCTACAGCATACATTCGTATCTTTAAAAAACACTGTAAAACTGCGCTTGATTTACAAAAATAACTTGAATGTATTTATACAACAGTTTTATTTCATAATACAAAAATGTTTGCACTCTTATTGAAGTCCAACGCTCGGGGTGGCTGAATGAGCTTTCCATTCGTTAAATAACTGGATCCGTTAAACGCAAGCGACGAGTACACTGGAAGGAGAACATGAACTCCAACTTAGAGTAGTTGTCATTGCACTGACAATTCCCTCTGGTTTTGTGCCTTAAAGCTGCAATAGGTTTGCAAAAAGCACAATGCACCAGACACGCACACACAAACACAAGCTCACACGCTGAATTCCTGGGGAAATGGTGTATATGCCTTATGTAAGACAGAAGAAAAAAGAAAAATCAGTCAATCCCGATTTATATTGAAATGAAAAGGGGAAAAAAAAAGCAGCAGCAGCAGCATACTCTCCGTTCCTTATTTACACTACGAAAACGTGAGCAATCGCTCTCAAAAGGTCAGTAGGGATGCGCTGATTCAGACATAAAGGTGACAGCAAAAAAGAAACCTAAACAAGTGTGCCATCTATTGGTTATGAGAGTGAATAACATATCTTGCTGTCTTTGGGTGAAAAACAAAACTAGCAACCCGTCACTCTGTCAGAGATCATAGACAATTTAGTGCTTTAAAACGTAAACGGAGAATGTGCAGCATGGGAGATACCAGATGAAGAGAAGAGGTATGTTCAAATTTCGTTAGGATACTAACCTAGCATGTATTTAATTGTGCAAATCGGTAATGCAAATGTGGGAACATTGTGGCCTTGAGCTGACAGAGTTATACAATTATTTGCATACGACTGATTACATCTCTATCGAGCGGAAGGGGGTTCGCTGAGACTACAACACCAACTCTACATCTACCATCAATGCAGCACACTAACACTTAACCACATCAAATAAACGTGATCACAGCAGCAACATCCTCTTACAGTACTATAGAGCCCATTTCACATGAGCAAAGACAGGGTAAAGGGATATTCGGTCGTCATTTTCTCACCCTCGTGTCGTTCTGAACCTGCATGACTTACTTTCTGCTGAACATCCAGACTGCTCTTTTCCAAATAACGAATGTGCTCCAAGTCAAAATGCTGTAACTAAATATTACATAACAGGGAAAAATTACAGACAAAGTTACAGACTCCGGTTGTGCTATATTAGCAGTTCTGCCCTCCAACGTAGCTCTCATTCGCACATCCACATTGGCTTGTTGTGCTCAGTTAAGACACAAACCAAATGGCGTTTGTCATCACTAGTGCCAAATTTATCAGTATAGGTGAGATGGAGCGGAAGACTCTCTGTGAATAATGACTTCTGGTCTATTACTCACATTAAGGATTGGTCCGCATTTACTTCCGTTGTATGGAAAAGAACAATCTACTTTTTGCATTTGCCGATCATACAGGTTTGGAATGTTGTTTCTGGCTGAATTGTACAACTAGCTGGCTTTTATGTCTGTTAACAGCGTAATAGGATTTTGAAAAGATAAACGTCGATGCACCACGCATCGTGGAATTGAGATACCGAGTCCATAAATATCGACAACGCTATAATCAGCACTGCGAATCCAAAACCAAACAGAAGTAGAAATTCAGTTCAACAATCCCCCTGAACTAAGACTGAAAAGGCAACTAGGAAACAAGTGAGCTTGCGCACAACAGTGGCACCTACAGCCAATCCCTGACCTCCGCAGTTCTCCCTCCACAACAGAGAGAAATGCCAGACTAGAAGCACAGCAACATAACAGTCTATTCATTATCACGCCTGAAACCCACACGCGAAATCTCTGGACGTTAGAAAAGTGCTTGATTTGGTGCAGTGACTGCTCTGGGGGGGCGATCGATCATTAACATCTCAGCCGGTAACATTTAAAAGGGGGCAGAAATCATTTCAACATCAGCCCCCTTTGACCTGCGAGTACCTAGAACTCCTTTATTAACATTACTCTTCCACGATGTACCATTTCCGAAAAATGACTTCTTTCCATTTTTGCGCTAATTTTAAAGGTTTTGCACTTTTAAATGTTATAGAAACACTTGGTAGAACATAAACGCCTGTGATTTTTTAAAATATGGACATGTGAAAACCCGAAGCGAAACCTTTGGCTATCAAGGTTCAGCTCCATAAGTTGAACATCTTAGAAGCGAGAAAGCACCATTTTAGCTAATTCAAGCCAGTCGAGTATGGCTTTAAAAGGGGTGCAAGTTAAAGTATTGTAGCGTTGGGCCAATGCAGAAAACACTCACTTGAAGTTAACAGTGTAATTTTGCCTTACACTCGCAATATGGCAAATCTTACATTGATTGCAGCTGAAATCCTACATGAAATGTCTATTATTATGTATACAAATGCAGCTGATATAAATACGCATTTTCTGGTTGTGCTTAACGTGTATTTTAGGGTACGCGGCGTGTCCGTGTAATGCAACGTAGAACATTGTGCTCCAATGTCTATTGCCTGTGCTCTACATTCTCGCCACTAAGAGGAGACAAGGAGACAGGAAAGAGGATGACCAAAAGCAAATGTGGGCGGAGCTTAAAGCTCCTGCCTATGAGCCACAGCAAATGTAACACAACAGCAGTCCTATTCCCACAATGGCCATTCATCGTGGATGAGTCTCAGTAACCTGGTTCAGAAAGGCCGAACTCATGTCTTAAAGCAAGATCCACACATACAGGATATGATGTTGCTCACACTGCGGTTTCCAATGAGTCCAATAGGGACAGAGATTGTCCATTCAAAACCTGTGTATAGCCGGCTCCGTTTCCCGTCTCTTCAGCTCTTCTCTGTAGCAGTACGAGCAGTAATTGCCCGTCTCGGGGTGGCCGTAGTAATTGCATGTAGGCGTTCGGCATTTGCTGGACTGCAGGTTAGCGAGGCCACCCGCACTGCCTAAAGAGTAATGCCTCATGGGCATCGGCCCATTGCGACTGTCCAAAGTGAAACGTGAGTCCCGCAAGCCATTCGTGTAGCCTCCAGCAGGTTCGGTTGGGTAATCAATTGGATCATGATCTTGGGCAAAGGATGTCAGACAGGGGCTGATGATACGGGATGGGCTGCCCAAGCTAGCTGAAGGAGGGTGGTACTGGGTATGGGGCGGGCCCTGTGCTAGGGGGCAGTGCCGGGGCAAGGTAGCATAGGATGGTAGGCCTGGGTAAGACGACGGCGAGCCACCTGCCAGCTGCCGTCGTGTATCCAAATAACCATGCATATGAAGATGCTGCGTGAGTGGGGTAGCAGAATGGTCAATGAAGGTTGGCCTGGGGATTGGGACCACACCGGAGTACATCACCGGACTGAAAGATGACGACTTCAAAGCGTTAAAAGTAGGAGGTGAGCTATCAATGACTTCCTCTTTGCTTTCAAAACTTCTGTAGCTCAGCTCAGGCCCGTCTTTTTTTAGTTGGGACCCAACAGTGGTTGTAAGACCTCCTGCTGCTTTCCTCTCAGCTTCCCTTCTCTGTTCCTGTTCGGCACGGAAGCGCTCCTCGGCATCAACCAGGTAGCGCTGGATCATTTCTTCCTGAAAAGGCTGCCGGTTGCTTGTAGTGAGTACCGCAGCGAAAATGTACTTCCTTTCGCCTTGCATAGCCGATCGGAGGATGCTTAGACTCACTTTCACATCAGAGCTGTACTTAAAAGGGTCGCCTTCAGATGAATAGCTTCCATTTTGTCGCTCGCTGGTTGAGGAGGGTGAACCTTTCCCAGAGTCCTCAGAGCCAGTTTGAATGGAGGGTGAGCTGTCTTGACTGCCCTTACGACCTCTCAGAGAGCCTTTCTTCTTCTCTTGACCCTCTTGTTTGGATCCACTTGCATTCTTCCCAGTCATTAGGCCTCCCACATTCTTTTTAAGCTTACTACCCAAGCTCTTGCCAAAGCTACCCAGCTTGTTGGCAACAGAGTCTGCACGTTTCTTGTCCTTATCCTTTTCTTTGTCTTTCCTTCCCTTCTCCTTTCCAAGTGTGCCAGTTGTCCCTGCTGAACTATTACTGGATGAACTAGAGGAGCTGGAAGATCCACCACTTGTTTTGCCTGTAGTGCCACTGGTTCCAGTAGTGCTGCTGTCTCCATTGCCATTGGAACTGCTGCTGACAGACTCCTTATCGGACTCTCCGGAGTCTGGCGGGGTACGGGCATCCTCTCCTGCAGATGCTGTAGGTGATTCCGGCTGGGCCAATGGGGCCTGCTATGAATGAAAATAAATTAAAATATATTTTTTTTACATCTGAATGTCAAGGTCAAAGGCAATTCTTCAATTAATCTTAACGTTTTAGACCTTGTATACACCCTGAATTAAAAATTATATATATAAAAAAAAATTAAAAGGAAATAATCCTAGTTAATAATAATTTATAATGTAATTATTTACACATTTTTAAAGACTTACACATATAATAAATAAAAACAAAACACAAATACTATATTAAAATTATAATAAAATTCCACTAAGTATGTAGCAAACTTATAACAACTGGGGAAAAGAAGCTCACCTGTACCTCACAGGGTAGAGGAAGCCAGGTGACAGTCATGTAGCTATGTAGCAGATGGAGCTTGGCATCCAGAGATAAGGTTACACTGAAACCAAACAAGAGACAGTCAGAGCGCTGATATTCACTTATAAGTGGCACTTTAAATCCCTTTAATAAAACAAATAATAATCAGCATGTTTTATGAAAATACAAAATAACATTTGCATGAGTAGGAAAAAGTCACAAGAAAGAAGTATTAAACAAGAAAATAGAATTATTTTCATATAACAGAATTTCATTGACTATTGTGAAAACTTTTGGAGAAGAGAAACTACAGATACAACACCGAGCTATTTAAGAGCTTCTCTGTGTTCCATTCATAGCAAGCATTTAGTGATAATCTGCATTAAAGAATGAGAGTTGCTAATCTTGAGTGTTGGCCAACAGCGCCCAGTCCTAGCAGGCTCCACAGGGCTAATGTCGTCATTATGATCAGACATTACTAAACTCTGCTGTAAATAAGTCATAGCTGAGTCATTTGGCACTACATAGCCAAAATAACCGGAATACTTGAAAACATTATTCAGAGTAAATTTGGTATAAGCACAGCACACAGCAATTACAGGAATGTTCCAGGTTTAAATCAAGTGAAATTCTATTGTGACATGCTGTTGATTACCACAATAAATTATTTTGACTCATCCCTCAGATTGTATATGTTTACGCATGGAGAAATTACTCAAACAATTTTAACTAATTATGAACTATGCGTGTTTGCTTTAAAACTCCCCAGAATGTCTCGCTTCGGACTTAAAGTGTCAACAGTAAAAACCTTGCATGTTATGTTTGCTTTTCTTTGTCTGAATTATTGCCTGTGGTAACTGACAGCATCTCAAAAATGCTGTCAATTGAGCTTAATTATATGCATAAGCACAAGCTTTTTTTATTCATTAAACTAGGTGGCACACTTGCATAGAGGATTGCACAACTGACAGTGGAGCAGAGAAAGTGATGAGTGCCTCAAAAAGCTGGCAAATGCTTACATAAAGTACACGCAAAAAATCTCTTAAAATCACATTGTTACATTAAATTCACATTGCAAATGCACACCGCAAACTGTTTCAAACCCTGAACATTCCTTACATACACAAATGTGCCTAATGAAATTCTACCTTGCAAGCATCACATTGTCGTTGTCATCTTTGCCCCATTCCCAATCTTCTCCGGGATCCACAGCAAAGTGCAAAGGCAGCATCTTATGATCAGAGTCTGTCAGAGGAATCACCACTGTGGAGATTTTTTTACCAACAAAGGGTAAATGGTCAGTATAATTATGAATTTTGCTATTTTACTACTATTTATAATTTTGCACAACACAATATTCAAATAAACTCCAAGACTACAGTCCCAAAGGCCTTTAAAGAAATGAGGTGGATTAAAGTGCATTTCTGAAAACAAATTATTGCAGATTTTGCTCGGTCTTGCTTTTAAAAACTGGTTTATCAGGCAAGAACAGCACACTGCATGATCCATAAAAAAAGCAAACAGAAGTGCTACATATAAACCACTCCTCACCTTGTTCTTTGGAACTGTCTTTCTGCTCCATTGAGACCAGAGCAGAGAAATGGGCCTGGTCATATGCCAGAACGAGAGGGGAGCGGTGGCACTTGTTGGCTGGTACTTCTAGGGGCAGGTAAATCCCTCCAAATGGGATTGGTGCAAAAGCTAAACAGACAAACATAAGCTTTGCTTATGAAACTTGAGAGGACAAATAGAAAATGCATTCTTTATGGGGGACACGATCAACACTTATTCCCGTGTCCCTACAGTCATAGTCATACTAACGTGTTCATGGTTGCAATAAAACCATTAAGATTTCTATTGAGACATTTTTACAACTTGGCTTCAAAAGACAAGAAAGGCTTTTTAAGTCGTAAATGTTAAGAGTACCTCAAAGTGTGTCAAACACCACTCATTTAAGAAATTGTTTATCCAAAAATGAATATTCTGTGCTCATTTACCTTCTCCCCCAGAGTCCCGCAGCATGGTGTCAGCCACCACCACAATCGGCCTGCGAAGCACGTGAGCAAGAACGAACACATGAAACTCCTCCAGGCTCTCGTACACCGGCTCCTCCTGTGACTCGGCACTGCGGGACACAAAACACACTCACAGCATGAGCAAAACACTCCAGAAAACCTCTGTTCACAGCTTTCAATGCAGAAAATAAAATCAGATGTAATCAACATACCCGTTGCTGCCATTAGTGCTGTAGTGTATCCTGGGTTCACTGGATGCCAGTTTCAACAACTCATTCCACTCCTTCTGCCACTCTTCCTCTGTGTAAACCAGTCCCGACTGCACACAAATCCACACACACAAACATTAGACTGAAACAGAGACTGACTCTAATGTTCCTTATTACACTGCTGTTCAAAAGTTTGGGGATAGGACAGTTTCTTCTTTTTTTGACATTTTTTGAAAGATGCGGAATTAATCGGATCAAAAAAGTTACATTTATTTCAAAATACAGTAAAAACAGAAGTATTGTGAAATAATTATTATATTTTATAATTTAATTTATTTATTTATATGACCAAAGCTGAATTTTCAGCATCATTATTTGAGTCTTCAGTGTTACACAATCCTTCAGAAATCATTCTAATATGATGATTTGTTGCTCAAGCAACATTTCCTAATAATATCAATGTTGTGCTGCTTAATATTTTTATGGAAACTCATTCTTCTTTTTCAGAACTCTTCGATGAATATAAAGTTCCAAACAACAGTTTATTTAAAATAGAAATAATTTATAGCATTACAAATGTCTTTGCAGCCATTAATTTTTTTAATTAAGTGAACTAAACTACCATTATCTGTTGCCAAAAAATAAATAAACCAACAAATAAAGTGCTCTAACCTCTTTGTTCTGCATGGTTTGTTGCCATCTCCACCTTCGTTTCAAAGCCTCCCTCTCCTGCCCATGATCCATTAGTGCATAAAGAGACTTCCGCAGCATTAGGTCTCGATCGTGAAAGCCCCACATACCTGCATAATAATGTTTTAAACATAATCCAATAAGAATCCGTTTTCAATAACTCATTAATTAAAAAAAAAAATGTTTTTTAGCCTACAAACTTTAAGCTATGCTTATCACTAACAAATATTTAGAAACCGGTAAGGTAGAATGAATACATACAAAAAGCAAGTTTGAACTCTTACCCAGTGAAGCAGCATGTAACAGACAGTTCCCATCACCACTAGTAGCCAAAGGTAATAAACTCTGACAGCCAGTCCCCAAACGAGTCCACCAGTTCAACCGTCCTATTGAAGAAGGGGAAAAAAGGCTATTATTTCACAAATCTGTCGCTACAGACACAATATATTTCCTTCCATGGTTGCATCTAAAAAAATCGAATTCAAATTAATCCATCTAACACAGTAGGCAATAACAGTATTCAAATAGACAATCCATACTACATGCATTCAAGCTATGCAGAACATACTTTTCAATGGTCACAAAGTAACTTCTTCAAAAGAAGTACCTACTCTTACTCAGAATATGATTTTGGACACAGCCTTTCTTTTTCAAAAACTAGTGAGCGACCTGCATAGGCACTAATGGAAGTAAAATATAAATCCTAAAAATTAATCACTTTATTCATAACTAATTCAATAGTTAAATCTACAAATATATATATATATATATATATATATATTAGTGGTGGGCCGTTATCGGCGTTAACGCGCTGCGTTAACGCAAGACTCTTA
>JAUCMT010000032.1:14487162-14503095 GCA_032357475.1 Enteromius thamalakanensis
TAATCTAGATTAAAAAAATTAATCTATGCCCACCCCTAATATATATATATATAATTATTATTATTATTATTATTAACCTATTATTTTGTGTATTGTGTATCTTTAAGATTATTACGCTAGCTTCATGCTAATTCTTGTGTGCGTCACATGAGAAGCACAACATGCTGCCTATGTAGGGCATTTCGAATCAGTCACTTATAATGTTGCATATCGGTCAGGAACTTCTGTAGACAGCGGAGAATAAAGTAGCTAACCAAAACATTATATTAGAAACATCTGACCATAAAACTCATAATATCAAAATATTTGGTTTAGCTGTCAAAGGAGAGATTCTTGAAATGAAACAACTCACCAGCATGCTCCAAAGCCACCATCATGGACTGTTCAATGAGGTCTCTCTCAATGAAGCCGCGGAAGTCGTCCCTGTAGACGGTGAGGTCAGGCAACTGGAAGGTGCAGAGCGGAGTGTCCAGAAGTGGCTCATTGCTGCCGCCCGTGCTGGACACATGTGATCGAGCCAGAGAGACGATGGTGGAGCTGGCGTGAGAGATTCCCCTCGACAGTCGCTTCTCCGTGGCTGCTGCCATGATACATGTTCAGATTACTGCGTATACTGGAGAACATAAAACTAGACACTGGAAACTAAAGCTATCATCTCGTTGTCCTATTCTTATCAGTCCTCCACTCCCTTCAACTCGAAAACAACTTTACTCAGGTGAGAGTGGGCAAGGCTATGAAATGACATCATATGCAACTAACTGTCATGATCAGTGTAAATCATTTACAAAAATTAAGAACCACAACTGAGAATTAAGGTCAGGCTGTGCATGCAGGCCTTTTAGTGCTTTTATACCTTGAATAACCTCATCTTGGCGATGCAAAAGAGGTCGCCCCGTCCGAGCAATCTCCTTTTCAAAGGAGGGATACTCTCTCTCCTCAGCAAAGGTGCATGAGAGGTTCCCAGCATGCACTTGTCTCAGCTGTTCAAAGTCACTGAGCGCAGCCGAGAGGTCCCAGTTCTTTCCTACGAAGAAAGCCACATTCATAAAGCATGCAAGAAAGGTTCATAGTTTGACTGCACCTCTTCTAAGGAGTTTAAATATTAACTTGTCATCGCAACAAAGGTCAATGACACATTCCGCTACAGTTGCTTGTGCAAACACTGGTCAGTACCGACTAGCAAGCATGCATACTGCAGAACTATACACATTTTAACTCATTTTCTTATCTGCAGTGTTGCTAGGCAACATGTCTTGGGTTTGTTAAGGCTTTACTGCAAACATCCTTATAAATGCTTTTTTGCTGTTCTGTAATGACGTAATCATAAAGACCTTAGTCAGGGTAGACGTCATATTGAACTAGCTCATCCAACAGAATTAGCCAGAATGTAGTTTTGTAAATCAAGAAATGTTACATATAAAATAAAGAATACAATATATTTAGTTTGCTAAAAAAAAATGCATAAAACAATTTACACTGCATATTATTTATATCTATATATAAAATCAGAGAGGGTGATGGGGAACAGGATGGATTTGGCTCACCCTCCAGCAGGTCTCTGGCCAGTCCGGGTTCAGCTCCAGTAGAACGGACAAAGTCGGACAGGACTGCGTCCATATCCAAAGTCATGTGATCATGAATTTACAGTGCAGAAGGGGGCATCAGGAGAGAGAAAAGACAGGAGAGTAATTCTCCCTCACAGCAGAAGAACTGTTTCGGCCACACCTAAACAGCAAGAGAAGAAAACAGGCAGTGAGGCCATGTTTGAGCTTTGGCTCTGTGCATCATATTGGTGCACATTACCAGAGATCTGTTGACTCCAGCAGTCACATGTCTTTCCTGTGACCTCTGCTGTGGAACTCAGCCGAACGCTTCAGTTTGCATTACAGAGAATTTGCAATTCATTAGAAAGATGGCTAGGTGGATAGTGCTAGGGATGTGTATCGTTAAGGTTTTAATGCTATTAGTATGTTCATAGATACCACTTATCACTCTAATCGGTACTTTTTGCTGTGTTTTATAATAATTATATTATATAAAATAAAAATATAATATCAAAATGTATAATAATAAAAGAAAATATATGAATTAACAACACTTCATTTTTTATGTAAAATAATCATCTGTAGCCTAACAAACAGTGAATGTATTTAATCACTACAAATTCATTTTTAGGTACATCTATTTGTACAGGCTTTTTTAATGTTTAAAATTTACTTAGGCTACTGCAGAAACAAATACTCTAAATATTTATATGACAATTTTTAATGTAACCAAAATGTCTGTTTATTAAATTATTAACATTATTATAACATACCAATTCAGAGCGACCTTATGTGATGTTTATGTTGTTATTTTAAAAGACTGCTAGCATAAGTAATTATAAATGTTTTCTCATGCAAGATTTTTTATTTTGAAAGACGTGCATTAAAGCTGTTTTTCTGTCAAATGCAGTTTCATAAGTAAAAACGAGCTGTCACGAATACCCACCAACACATAAAACAGGGCTCAACAAAAAGGATTTTATATTCCGCTGACCGCACCAGTCATAATACATTTTTTTTTTCAACATACATTTTGCAACAAGTCTGGGGTGTTCACATTTTTGTTTTTTTAAGAAATGAACACTTTTATTCAGCAAGTAAGAACTGAAATTGATCAAAAGCATTAAAGACATAATGTAACAAGTTTTCAATAAACCTAACCTATTAAACATTTGGAAGCAATAATTACAAACGTGCATTCAAATGATTTTAGTTCAGACTAGTCATTTAGTCTGAATAAAATGGTCGTGCTAGCAGTTCTGTTTATGTCTCTCTTTTGTATTTTATTTAAGACAGGAAGCTTTTTTTTAATGCTACACAAAGAAGAGCAAATAATGTGTGTAATTGATGCTTTCTCTGTGTCAGCACAAGAATGATGCACAGATAATGACGGGAAAATGTAGTTAGTCTGCCGCCTCATAAACTGGCTAAATGAGTACAATTTTCTAGTAAGCTTTACAGTCATTCCTCATCAACAGCACAAAACACACACAGACTAAAGTCTGTAATATTCAAAGAAAGTACCATTCATGTGCACATATCTATAAAATGCATTCATTCCAACATGACTTGAAGGCTGCATAAAATCAACAGCACTAAACCTTTATGCCTCAAACTGCACTGCCCAAAGCGGCGGTCAGCTGAGATGCCAGCACAGGAAAGCACTGGAGGAGCTGAACAATCCCACTGAACTATCAGTTATTTTAATATATATATATATATATGGTGATGCATAGAGCAAAATTGAGAACAAAATCCTGCTGTGCCACAGAACACCAATGACATATATTTCTATAGTATTGTGTTGCTAATGCTCATATTATTGACCAAGTCTATGTCTCGCATAGAGAAATATCACACTTTCAGCCCTACCATAGCACCTTATTCAGACTGAGCTGCTCAGTCATAAAGCATTTCAAATGGCTGCTGAAACAAGCTTAGACAACAAAGCTTTATGGATGACAGATCAAATTGAAGTGGCAATTACATCCTCCTCAGCATAAAAATGCAAATCAACTCAAACAAAGGTGTCAGTGTTAAATAGTGATTCATTGCTGCTGATTACACTATACAGGTTTGCTAATTAACAGAGACGTCACTTGTATGATGACATTCTGTAGTCAAAAGTTCCCAAGTTTAAATCTCCCCTCCCTGCTGTAATGGTACATCCTGTCAGCGCTGCCATTGCCTCCCTGTAAGCTCTGACTCAAACTTTTCAACATAATGCCCATGACTCATGATTCCTTACTGGGCCCTCCCCACCTCTACACCCAACAAAAAAGGCAGGCGGCTCACAGTGCCACTGGTAAACATAAAGGGCCTTTTCAGTGAGGGAGCTGCTTTCTCTCTCGCTTTGACTTTGTTTGGCAGCTATAGAAGAGCGACTAGAGAAAGATCAACAACGAAAACAAGAGAATCCGCCGAATCTAGAACATGATTACACATCTCTATCTGATGATTTCTAGGCATGTAAAGAGCTCCTGCCCAGAGTAGCTAATCAGACTAATCCACTGGGTGGGGATAAGATTAGTGACTCAAAACAGTTCCTGTCAAAGTTCAAAGGAAATATGAAGAGCTAAATAAAACCTCAAATGACTCAATAGCATATAGCTTGCTTCACGCTCACCTGACATCTTTCATAACATTAGTTAAAGTGAGTCAGCCTCTTCTATAACACAAACAAACAACAGAGCAGCAGTTCCAGGTCTGGGACCGCAGGACAAGGTCATAAGCTCTCAACAGCACCATCTAACAAGCAAAACTGTCAAAGACGGAAGTCAAGCAATGTATAAATTGCTGACAAAAAAGTAAAAAATAACCCAAAAATGAGAATTTGCTGAAAATGTACTCACCCTCAGGCCATCAAAGAGGAGTTGGTTTCTTCATCTGGACAGATTCGGATGAAGTTACCATTAAATCATTTGCTCACTGATGGATGCAGTCAGAATGAGAGTTCAGACAGCTCATATAAACACCATAGTAATTCATGCTACTCCAATTATCATCTTCTGGACCCAAAATCTACATACAATAAACAAATCCTTCATTAAGAAAAGCGAGTCCTCTAAACATAATACTGCTTTCTCCAGTAAAAAAAGTAATTTCGTCTGAATTAGGAGAGAAATATGTGCATATCAAGCACAATTTACAAGCAAAAACAGTTGGATTTTGATGTGAGAGTACACACACATTTTCATTTGAGAAATTTTGGCCAGAAGCGACAGTTTAAAGTTAAAATGCCTTAATGATGGATTTGTTTATTACAAACATGCATATCACTTAAAAGGGTTATATGATGCAATTTCAAGTTTTCCTTCGTCTTTGGAGTGTTACAAGCTGTTTGTGCATATATAAGATCTGTTGCGTAGAAAAGAATGTTTTTTAACCTTAAACACATAACATTTATTTAAATATACAAAATAATGTTATTTTTAGCATCATCATATAGAAAGACATTATTTGATGAACTGGAGTTGTGTGATGTTTTTAATCAGCTGTTTGGACTCTCATTCTGACGGCACCTATTCACTGCAGCAGATTCTCTGGGGAGCAAGTGATACAATGCTAACTTTCTCCAAATCTGTCCCTAACGAGAAAACTACTATTTTTCATGAACCATTCCTTTAACTTCTCAGGTTATTGCAGAAAAAACAACTAACAAAAGGCAACTAGCATGTTTACAGAGTCAGTTTAGAGGCAATTTGGATGATCTCTCAACGTCACATTTGTAGCATCATTATGGCATTCTGGTTTTGCCAGAGACACCTAGGTGATGGACTGTAAACAGACAGCACCCAACAGATTTTTCTGCATTGGCTAGCCGGGCTTTTGTCCGTTACATAACGTGCACTGCAGCCAACACGTGGGTGCTTTAAGATAGCAGGATCATTGAAACAGAGACACACAAGCAGAGGTCAACGCGGTTGTGCTTGCTCTGTGCACTGACTCTAGCCCTTATAACCTATATTACTGATGACTGCGATTGTGTACAGGTAAAACTAATAACAAAGATTTGCATCAGTTTATGGAAAAAACACAAAGGCTTGTAACCTTTGCACCACTATAAAAGAGCATCAAGGCTCAACAATAAAGATCACCCTGGGTCAGTGAGAGTTCTTGGCCATTTGACAAAAATGTCACTCAGGTTAGTGCTGCGTTGTCAACTATGTTTAATGGTCATGTGCATGTGTTTATGCATTTGGAGATATATATACACACATATAATATAATATAATATAATATAATATAATATAATATAATATAATATAATATAATATAATATAATATAATATAATATATACACACACACAGCAATAATATCATTGGTCACATCACAGAGCTGATAATGGCCTGAAATACTGACCAGGACAGCGGGGGGAAAAAAAACAAAGTTGAGCCCTGATGCATGAAACAAGACTTGACATGCTTCTCCTGATTTGCTTGTCAGATCTCCTTAATAAATTTTATGACATGCATGGTAATGTAAATATGAAACCAGAGCAGTGGTCACATCTTAAGCGTAGATTGGGTTTGACAAAGTTCTTACTCTAAAGGCAACAATCTGCTCCAGCATGGTAGTGGAAATGTAATGCTTATAGTACATTTGACTTAGTTTATCCCAAAAGTAGGCTAACAAAAATACAGTTACAAATTAGAAGACTATCTGCAGGTGCAATGACAGATATAATGCAATTGAACACTTATTTTTTACCATATTTACTCAATTTAAGAAAGGATAAAAGAAAAAAGGAAGAAACTAAAACTAGTGCTGCTCATACTGCTCATTCACTATACATGTTTCCATAAAAGCGTCAACACATTAAACAATGCAACAAAAGTTGTAAACAAAGAATTTTGGGAGTTTGGTTTACAAGAAAACACAGTCTATTTCACAGTCAATTCTATGTTTAATTCAACTTGATGTTTCTTTGTAATTATTGGTGAAACTAGCAATTTCTGAGTTAAAATGGTTTCATAGTAAATCCTATATCAAATGTTCCTCTGTGTATTGCAAATTTTTTATTTATACACTGCAATGATTAATCAACTGTGGAGTTATTAACACCAGAGTCAGCAACTAAAGAGGTTTGTTTGAATATGTTATAGACGCCGTTTCTCTTCAGGTGGTGTCTGCTCATGCAGAGCTAATGACTTAACTCACTAGTGACAAACACCAGCGTAAATGAGCAAGATAAAACACTAACTAGCCATCTGATGCTCATAATCCAAATTAGTAATGCCAGAAAAAAACACAAAACCAAAACGAAGAGCGCCAAACAATCATGATCTAAATTCTGGGAAAAGAAACTCTCCCAAATTTCTGAGGTTTGGAGAATACCTCCTTGACAGATGTATCAGAAGCCAGTGACGAAGAGTTAAGGGATGAATGATCCCCGTGGTTTTAGAGCTGCATTAATGAGCCCAACTGGTATCAAGCAACCACCAATTCTGAGACTGAAAGCAGGAGAGGCTGCTTGTCAATCACAACTTGACTCATGCTTGTCACTCTCACACCATGTCCTGACCAGGTGCGACATGACCATTTGAGTGTGAAGTAATTTCTGTTCTCACTGAATGCTGAGAGAAGCAACAAATCACAGCCAACCAGAACATATTTGAATTTTAAAGATTTTTAACTAAAAAAAATCTATTAACTAAATTGGAAGAAAACGATAAATACATAAAATAAAAAGACATGCATTCCTTGCTAATAAAATGCACATTCTTCTGCATACAAATTACAGCAGTGCATTAAAGTATACTTTCATGAGCAAAATGAATCATTGTCAATGCATGAATCAAAGTCCAATGAAGTCTTGTATGATCTGATGAGTCCAGCAAACTCCATTTAGGCATGGGATGCGTAGTATTATTATGTAACATCACCGCTAGGGCTCTGTGATGCGGTGCAGGGGAGATAGAGCCGGTTTGCTCTCAAAACCCAGTTTGCACACTCTCACTAATGCACCAAGACAGGCCGTGCAAAGGCTTGAAATCAAAGGCAGGTCTCGGGGGGTTGGGTGGGGATGTGTACACTCTTGGGAAATTTAAGGACTGCACAAAAGATATATGCTATTCAGCATCCTGTCCAGCTCTCATTAAAAAGTCATTAGTGCAAAGCAAACCAATTGTTTAGGCAAAGCATGGAATCACTGTTAATTTGTCCATTTGCAACTAAGCAAATGTGCTAAACAGTCCAAATGCAGTCCCCTGCGACTCCTAATCAATGTGTTTAATTGCGTTTGCCATTTCCTGGTCATAAAGCGGGACACAATAAATAATTTTGAAGAGACTACTGGTGCTCCTACGTTTTATCACCTCCCTTCTCTGTTCTTAACAGTAATGTGTTTTTGCACTATCAATACATTTTACAGTGCAGAAAGCTTACGTTTTACCTTATCCTGCCTTGTCCACCCACCTTTTAACTTCATATTATTCCCTAACAGACTAAAAAAATTAATAGTAGATTAGTAAATATAATTTAACAAATATAAAAATAAATAAAAAGCATAATGGCTAGAAAATAGGAATAAGTAAAATATTTTAATGTCAATTCAAATATCGGGAAATGGGTCAAAAGTCTGATGAGAGAGACGTCTTGCTAATGCAAAAATGTAACATTAACATATTTGGCGCTCTGTAGGACTTGAGCTTCCAGCACACGTTCAAGCTCTTATCAGTAAAGCGCCAAGTTTAGAAAAGCCTGTTCTTTACTACTAAAAATAGCCATATATAATCATAGTCCGAAAAAAGCAGCACAAAGTACAAAGTAAAGTCTGCAAAACAGACAGCAGTGAGAGAGGAAACAGGAGGGCAAGAAATCTGGCAAACCCCCACGCTATGAATACCATTGAACACAATGCACTTTATTGATATAAAGTTTGTTATTTTTTTTTTATATAGTGAGACAAGCTCGAAGTCAAATATGTAATGCTCTATTTCAGCTACAGTCTGCTCTACTAAGAAATACAGTCAATAATTAAGATAAGAGAATGATGTCACCGTCAACTTGTTTTATCTCTGAAGGGTCACTGAGTTCAGGACAGGCACTGGAAACAGTGCATGTAACAAATGCTGAGCTACAAAACATCTGCGGAGCGCAGTGCCTTTTAAAAAGCTTAAAGAGTTTGTATGGAAAATAGTCAAGAGTTTGCTAAAGTCTACTTATGTCTTACAATACAAATACTAAAAGATAAGCGTATCAGCAAGCCCACACAACATCTGCATCAACAGATCTTTTCAGCTACCTAAGAGTGCAGTACTCTATTTAGTGTATTAAAAAATAAATAAATAAATAAATCAAATCTGTAAAGAAAATGCAGAAAAGAAAAATCCAACTGAGCCACCCATCTCTGTAGTACAGTGGCAATTTTGCATCATGGCTACGACTACTGCAGTGTTAGAAATATCTACTGCAAGAGATAGAAATACAAGATAACAACAGTTATGTTTTCATTGACCCTGGCAAACAATCCTCCAAAGTTTTCACAGCGCAGGGGAGTTTGCCAACCCAAACTAAACAATGTTGTGTACGACAAGCCATACTGTGCTGTGTACACGGTTTGGGTTTCCCCTTTTCCATCCACATCTGACCGTGTCACATTTATGTATTTGAATCTATGCAGGAATAGTCTGAAGTGCACGATCACGTCAGACAGCTTCTGTCATTTGAAAAATGTGCAATGCTCACTGTGCCATGGGAAACTAGCTTTGGCTCCTACAAAAGATGCTATTGTTTGAATGATTAATTTGAGTTGTTGCATTTACACTGATGTGGTTATGCAATCCACATTAATGTGGTAGGGTGTGGTTTGTGTTTTGACTTGCACATCATTCTTAAAAGGCACATGTATTTAATAAGATTTTATCTAATGTTGCTGCTTCCTTTGATCAAGCAAATGTCTACCGTGACTGTAAATAAGCTCAAAGAACCTTATCTTTACAAAATGTTTAAGCAAGTCAAGCTTAAGTGCTTTGTTGTTCAAATATACCATTCATTGAGTGACTTTTCACCAGGGTGAATTTAAAAGTAATATTTCTTCCCTAGCAAACAAATGTATTATCAAGGAGGACATTTGGACCACGCAACGACCTATAGGCAGCTCATCATGAATTATCCACAGCCTAAGGCAGCTACAGCTCATGTGAATCCCCACGTGCCGACAGCCAGGCATCTTTACGTCAATCCCTGTGATGTCATCCCAGGCCAAAGACTCCTCTTCAGCTTCTCTGGGATAGGATTACGGCTGCTCTGGATCTAGACTGATGTTCAGGGCATGGGGAATGAGCCATGTGATCAGCACACTTTCACACTAGGCACTGGGCCCAGTGACAGTCACAGAACTGGTGGCTTGGGTAAACTGACGGTTACATGGCTGATATTGTTTATTTGACTCACCGGACACTGTTTAGGACTAGTGGTTCTGCTTTTGTTGCATAGTATAATCTGTGGTGCTCTGAAAAAAACAGTGGTTTGTTAAGGAACGCTGTGAAGTTGATGCATAAGTCTGGGGCAGCGAGGTATGCTGCTAGCGGGACTCTCCAGAGTAATGAATCAAACCGTGGGCACTGGCTGTCGTCACATGGCCTTTTGGAGAAACCAAGAGAACAGTTAGTTCCTACGAAGCTACGTGCTGTAGATGAGACAACCTGCATTTTAAAGCCACAGCCTAACATTAGACAAGTTAAAGAGAATGCACTTTGACTAGACACAATGTGAACAGTCAGTCACTTTTATCTATGGTCAATTCACCTGCTTGACCTAGTGCTTTGCTCAAGGGCACAATACTAGTGATGTACGTTGGCTCATATCAAATGAAAACATATATTTCCTCTATATATAAAGAAGCGAGAAGACTAATGCTGAGGGCCTCACTTCAATTTAATATCGTACCCTTGTTTATTAGGGCAGATGATTGTCGTGGGAGCATTTTGGCTCAGTGCTAACACTGTAAGTGATATGAGGTCTCCACCTGCTCTCATTCACCAGCTGTTCACAGGCCCACTGGTGAGGGGACACCTCTTAAATTTTCATAATTAACAAGTAGCACCTGCAGGTTCTTACCTGACACCCAGCTCACAATTAGCTCATCCAAAATAAATAAACAAAACTAGGAATTACACATTAACAGACTGATGTGAAGCTCTGAAAATAAGCATCGGTTTTCAGGTGTCTGAAACACATCAAATATTCTCACATGCCAAGATTTGTCAGTAATGCACAATGCCTGCACACTATTTGTCAAAGTCATTTTCAATCATTATCAGTAACCTTAAAATCCCAGCCAGGACATGTGCAGAAAAAATATGACATATTTACAGGTACTTACAGGCATCACTATAAGTATTGAAGAATGACGATCATGCACACTGCTGCTTATTAGAATAACTTATGTTTTATTAAACAATTCTTGAGCTAAGTATGCTTAAACATGCTTATCAGCAGAACTTGTAAGCATGTTATCAGCATTAACACTCTATAAACCAATAGAGATTGTTTTACCAATTAAGTTAAGCTCCCAAAACCATAAATAATGCCATGTAGACTAACAAATGAGGGAGCAGAGACCTCCAAAGCACAGTTCACTCTTGTTCTTCAGTTTCAGGTGTGCTGGAAATAGAGTATGACTCAGAGTAAAAAATCTGTAAAGATTGTTGTTGTTTTATGGTTTGCAGTAAACAGGTTGAAAGTTACATCTTTCAACCTGTTTACTGCAAACCATAAAACAACACACTTTTCTTTATTACACAAGGTCTTTGTGGTTCTGCATAAACTTTACAATGAAATTAAAAGTAGAACATCTCTAAAGCATCCGATTTATTCTGTAACAGTGTATGAGGTAGCTTAAACCCAAAAGCAATACACAACCATGACATTAGTCTGAACACTCTGAATTAAAATAAAAGCCTATGAACTCCGCCATGGCTAACAGACAATTACAGGTTAGCAGAGATGCAGAAGTGTTAAAACAACCTGCTTTAAACATAAATAAACCAATGTAAAATAACCATTTAGTGAATTGTCCTTGGGTGTGACATGCTAAACTGCATATAAAACTACGTCAAACTAAATTTCTCAAATTGCATTATAATTGTTCATGCAGCTTTCATTATGACTTCATATTAATCTAGAAATTGCATGGAATAGTTCTCCTTTTTAAAAAGTAACTTGTCACAGAGCATTTTGAAAAAAAAAGTAAATGCCCATGTTCATTTGTCAACTATGCAAGAATAAAAACAAATACAAAATCATAATGAGGCTGATGTGTTTGAACTATAAAGGCTTAGCTACTATTATTTTCAAGGTCTACACAAGAGAAAAACAAGCCCAAACGGTCTAAAACCCCAAGACTTTGTTTGCATGTCCTACTTTCATGTTTAGGGGTGGCTGCCTTCACTAAACAACAAGCTGACAAAAGAGCTTGTAAATACAGAGCTGAATAATTCAGGGCTGAGTGTAACCGTACCCACACATTGTAGGGATTCAAACCATGGCAGCAAGTGCCCACAGCTTTCCTTTTAAGCGGGGTTCGGTAATGAGCGCCCCACACTCTGTCAAATTCCACCAAAAAAAGAAAAGGAGGAGGACAGTCGTGATAAAAATAAAATAAAAAATTATTAACACAAATTCCTTACAGTATCGCAGGCTCAGTGAAAAGCACTGCAGTTCAACTGCAACAATCACAAAACAATATTTTCACCTGTCCATGGTTGCTGTAATATACAGTTAAAGATGCAATCAGTATGACTTTGTTGGCATTTAGCAAACTCTTATTAATTATTTTATTGATTTTGGCAACTGACGTCCTACTGTTTATTCTCAACAGTGTTCGATTGCTAAATGATAGATTTTATCAAAAGCACATGATGTTGATATGGCATATAAAATATGATTTTCTAGATGACTAAAGTGGTTGCTATTTATTTCTACATGAGTAAAACGGCACCTTACACCTGTATGTATCGTAATCTTATTTCGATTTTATACATTTGTTCTTTACAAGATTATGATCTTTAGTTGAACTGACATATGAAGATAACGAAGGATGCAGATCAGGTCATCATTATAATACAATGAATCTAATATACACAAGGAAAAAGCATAAAACACACTGAACACCACATGATAAGCTACAGTCTATACAACAAATGGCAAACATATAGGATGCACAGGTCAGCATATGAAGTATAACCACTGATCTATATAGAGAATTATAGATTATAGAGAGTCATTATATATAGATCAGTGAGTATAACACACATATATGACAACCAAATACCTGTGAAGCACGAAGGGTCAGTGGGCTGAAAGGAGTGGCCACATTCAGGAGGAAGCTTCAAAAGTGTTCTATGGTTTAGCACTCATTTTTACCTTTTACTAATCTACATTTTTAAAACCACACAATTTATCCCAATTTCAGAATATCATTGCTTGACCAATTAACGTTAGTTAGCTGCTCGGCTAGCGGACAGTGAGTGTCTCTCAAAGTTGCTGGGGGACAAATATTGCGTTAGACACAAACTGAGGATCTTGTTATACAATTGAGAGCATTTAATAAGACTTTTAATTAACATTTATAGTTTTATGAGAGGTAGTTAATTTAGTTCCAGCAGTTAAAGAAGGGTCAACCATTCGCTCACCGTCCCCTCAGAGAGTGTCCAGCCTAAAACATGACATAACGGCCAACTTTCCCTTATTAACGCTTTAACGTACTTTAACACAGTTTTCCACAGAAAACATCTAATCTGGCGTCAAACTGTGGACGCAGTGGGAAAAAACGGACACTTTGCTTTTATCACCGACACAGCCGCTGATGAAAATCGACCCGGTTCCGTTACAAAACGCTCGTGAGGGGTTTTCGGGCTCGCGCAGCTAAAGCTAATGCAGTCCGCGCTTACCTCGAGCGGCCTCGCGGAATTTCTCTCTCATTTCCTCCCACTCTGGGCCTTTCTTTCGCAGAAAATCACTTCCTCCGGGGGTAATGTGTTATTCAGCTTTGTGTAAATGTCAAAAACACGTCTTGATTTTTGTCTTAAAAAGACTTGACGACTAAGTGCATTCTTACTCCCACAACAACAACAATGTCAACCAAGGCGCTACAAATCCGCCCATCTAAGGAAACTCAACTGGACGTTTGGGCCAATCGGAGACAGAGTCGCGTTTGACAGGCACACGCGTGAGCCAATAGATGTAGGAGTTTCCTTTTAAGCTCCGCCTGTGGGCAGAAAAGGGCAAATGTGAAGAGAGAGTGGGAGCTCAGTATTCCACGCTGGTTGGTTAACCACAATGTACATGATAGGCATCAGTTCGAAGAGCCTATGAAAGAAAATCGGACCTGAGTGACAGTGACAAAGCATTAAGGAACAATTTTATTCAAGGGGGACCGGCTTAGTCATGATGCAAATTGCTGATGCTGGAAAAATGTCATCAGCATCTTGTCTGGTCAATTCCACGTTCTGTCAGCATGACCTCAGAAGATATCTTTCCTTTGTGATAAATTAACTCCTATCATTTCAGCAGAAAACTGGCCTAAAAACATCTCCTAAAAAAGATATGACATTCTTATGTGGTGTACATTCTAGCTCTGATGAACAGTAAGAGAAAAGCATATCACATATTTGTATAATTTGTTTAAACTCAGCAATTAAATATGCAAATATCAAATGAAAAAATGATTTTACTTAAAATACTGAAAAAAAGTATGTCAGTATATACAAAACATAAGAGTTTAGAATAACATCAAATGATTAATTTGTAGTAAAATGTAAAATTAGTTAATGGATTTAAGTTACTGCACAAATATTAATGAAAGTTAAAATTAAAAAAAAAAAAAATCATGAAGACTACACTTGACATTGACTTATTTATGCCATTTTGGTAGTGCTTCATTTGGGTAAACTTGTAAATATAGTAAAAGTAAAATCAAATGAAAAGCATGGAACCAACAAAGATCTCAAACCAAATTAATTTATTGGAAATATACAAATCACTACAGGGCATCATAACAGGTTTCAATGAAGGAATTACATGGGTACAGACATCTTAAAGTGTACTGCCACTTTGTACAAAAAAGGAAATAAAACTGCAGTGTAAACATCAGTTTCAACACATGTATGCTTCAGCAGCGTCTGTCATTCTTTAACAAAAGACCTACAGACAGTTGCTAACAAATGACTAACAATTAAGACAACCCCTCAAAAGCACTAAAATCCTCAATTTAAAGAGATACACACACTCCAATCGGACTCCAAACGGTCTTGAAAAAAAAGCAATGCCCCCCTTGCTGGGAAACAGACAGTGGAGTCAAAAACTGGAGGAAAAAAGAAAAATCAACGTCGCCGCCTGTCAGGGCTCCTGCTGCGTCTTCTTCCACCCCTAGAGGAAAGCACAGCAGTCCATTAGTCATGTTGTATTACGACCTATATCAGTCAATTTAATAGAAGACCAATATCCACTACAAATGAAGTTTGTGTGAGTGAGTGAAATGGTCTGAGTATATAAATGCAGTTTAACAGGATCAGAAACTGACTCACCTCCTCTTGCTCTTAGGAGGTCCTCTTACAAAGCCCCAGTCAACGCTGATTGGTTGCCCCATCAGTTCCTGGCCATTCAGCCCTTCCATTGCAGCCTGGGCTTCTTTGTAGGTCTCGTACTCCACCAGTGCATAGCCCTATGAAAAACAAGTCTCATTATTTGCCAAGATAATGTTTCAAACACGGCACCCACAAAAGGGATGTTTTTCCATTGGGCTGCCTGGTTCCAGAACACATTCTTTGTCTCGAAACAGGCCAAACTAAACATTTTATGCATTAATGTCTGTCAGTTTGACCCGAGAAAACAAATCTGCTAGCAAAAACAGGTGTGGAACTAATATTCACACAGCTTTCATTTCATCATATATATATATATATATATATATATATGTGTTATAAATGTAAAATAATATATATATGCAAGTTAAATTAGCTTACTCTCCCTCCCCACTGCCCAAGTTTATTGAAAGTGCTTGAATAAACAAAATATTAAAGATGCGCTACAACCATCCATTAACCATAAGGAAAATCTCTTGTCAAGTAAAATAAAATTACGAACAGTCCAAGTTGATTATTGGAATGCTTAAAAACCAGAAAGCATCATCTCACGATTCAATTCGATTCCGATTCTTGAGGCCACGATTCGATTCAAAATCGATTTAAAAAGATTTTCTATTCAAAATGATTCGATTTTATTCATAATGATTGTCTAAAACATGACAATTTCAAAGTGTATAAATTAATTTCATGCTGGTCTCACACTTATCTACAATCATAACAATTTATTTTACTTCATTCAAAAGTTGTTTTACTTTTTTTGTATTTGCAAAATGTGTAAATATGAGGAACATAATGA
>JAUCMT010000032.1:14503195-14521418 GCA_032357475.1 Enteromius thamalakanensis
GCGCACGCTTACGTTCCGGCTGCGTGGTGGCATCAGTACAGACCAGTAGGCTAGTTACAAAAATGGAGGCGAACAGCTAGCTGATTTTATTTATTTATTAAATCGATTCTTGGACATTTCGGATTGATTCTGAATCGTTGCAAATGAGAATCTAGATTTTTCTGTGAATCGATATTTTGGCACACCCCTAGCATCAATATAATATGAAACACCATCCAAACATAGTCATTTCAAGATTGTGTTCAGTTAACAACACTGCCATCTGCTGGACAAAATCAAGAACATTCAGGTGTTTCAAAAACAATTCATTACTTAAATTGGGAGAACTATTAGCAAAGATTAAAATGCTACAACATACAGAACAGGAGAAAAATAAAATAAAAAATACTTCCTGAGCCAATATAACCATGATTAATTTGAAATGTCAACAAAGCCTGTCAGTTAATTCAACAGCCCAGAAAATAAATAGCAACCATTATAATATAATATTAAATGCGTTTATTGAGCTAAAACAAGAACGCATTTTGGCTTTAGGACAACTTTGATGAAAGATTTTGATCCACTTCAAATGTTGTCTACTGCTTTAGACTTTCAACACTGTCTGTCCGACAAACAGAAACCTAGAAATTCTGTAATAATCTATCAGATTTTAATTATAACAAAAAAACAAACCCCAAAAAAAGTCATGAACATACAGGACAAGTATATTTGCATTTCTTTGGTTGCCTATTTATAAACAGGATGAAACAAGACTGAGCCACTTTTCATGTTCAACACCACAACCCACAGTGACAATAAAGGTAATGAAAAAAAATGATTCTTTAAAGGGTTAGTTCACACAAAAATGAAAATTCTGCCATTAATTACTTCCTCTCAAGTCGTATCAACCCCTGTAAGGTCTTCGGAACACAAATTAATATATTTTTGATGATATCAGAGAGCCATGTGTCCCTCCATAGACAAACACACAACTGAAATTATCCCAGATCCAGAAGCATAGCAAAAACAGTGGTAAAACCGTCTATGTGACATCAGTGGATCAATTTATGTTTTCCAATTTAAGAACATTTCTGGATCTGGATCATTTAAGATGTATTGCTATAGGTCGGATGGCTCTCTTATGCCATCAAAAATATCTTAATTTGTGTTCTGAAGATGTAGAAGGTCTTATGTGTTTGGATCGAGATAAGGTGGGAATAATTAATGACAAAATTTTCCTTTTGGGAGAAATAACCCTTTAAATCTCAATCAATCTTTTGGTTTATGCTGTTCTCATTCGATAAATGAACAGTATATAATGCATTTCCCATCCAATAAATTGCAACAGGCTAATCTTGTGCTTTGTTACTTTTCTTACAAGAAACGAAGTCTCAGATTTTACGTTTAATTTTAATAGATCCCCCTCACTGTTATCCGTTAAAGAGAGACATACTCTCACAGGTTTTCCCATCATACATAATTTTTTTTTAGCATTGATGGCAATTATTTAAAGACCATACAAAAAAATATACAAGTATATACAAGTGTATATATATGTATATATATATATATATATAGTCATAGTCCTAAGACAAGACCGGGTATTGTTCCAAAATTATTTCAAACTTTAATGAAAGGAACACAAATATAATCATACAATATTTAAAATGTTAATTTACAGACATTTCACTGAACTAGAGAGTGGAAAAACTGTCAACCAACCTTAAGGTAACCAGTTCTTCTGTCCAAATTTAAATGCAAGTTTTTAATCTCTCCAAATTCTGCAAACTTATCGTGGACATCTTCTTCCGTCGCCTCCTCGTGCACACCAGTCACAAACAGAATCCATCCTTCAACCGCTGTAATGAAACCAAAAATGTTAAAATCGCAGCCACTTGAGTTCCATCATGAGGTTACAGAGGTCAAGCGAGAGAATTCAATTGCATTGTAGTTGTGCGCAATACACTTACATCTCTGTGGCCCAGGCTCATCACCATCCTGTTCTACTGTGTCATAGTCCTCTCTGACTCTGGACCTCGCTCCCTCCTCTACCAAATAAAGCAGTAAACAACATCAGTACATGATTTACAAAGACGCCAAAACACAGGATTGGAAACGAGGTGACTTACCTGATCCAAACCCACGACCCTTCCTCTTCTTGGCTTTCTCTTTTAGCTTGTGAATGCTCTCTGTAAAGTCAACAATGGAAAATAATCACTCTTAGGGTGCATTCAAAAGTACTGATTGAACATTTTAAAGACAGCTTTATGAGAACATAAAATAAGCTACAACTTCAGACCGCAATGAATATGTTCTTAAAAATGTAAGCACGACAACAAAATAAAGCATAAATCACAACAGCGCGCGATTTGTTTGAATTAGCTAACTATTAGCATGCGCGCTAATCGGCCTAGGCCCGTTGGACATAAACACGAGTGTTACATACATTCAACACTAATAAACAAGTGATTTCTGGTTATATGAAATAAATAAACTGTCCATGCACCATTTAAACATAAATATCCACCGTACCATCGCCATCCTCGTCCATAGGAAAGTCTTCACCTCCCGCTTCATGAAGATCCAGTACGTCCGCCATGATGCCTGATTGTGAGCGAGTGAGCGTGTGGCCGGGAGGGCGCATGCGCAGAACACTCAAGGCGACGCTGCGTCTTCTTTGCATCACAAACTGTACGAGTACTTCGCCATCTATTGTTTTGGAGGAGAGAGTAGCATCGCTGGATCAATTACACAATATCGATAACAAACTTATCCCCTTGGGAAATTGAATAAAACCATGTATGCGTGTAGGACTTTAAGATGTTGTACCTTTTTTCCTTGAAACCTTTTGACATGTTTAATAAAGAAGGTTTGTTTTGTTTATTGTAGAGACATATGGACATCTAAATGTGATGGAGATGTGATTGGAAAAGTTTATATTTTGTCATATGGATTTTAATGTTCCCCATTTGTTTGTAAATTGGTACTGTTAAATAAACAAACAAATAAATAAAAAGTAGATTTACAAATACAAATACCCCAGGAATATAAATGTATATATTCCAAAATACAAAAGAAACATTTATTATTACAGCTAAAAAGCAAGTCTCTGATCCGCTAAAGGTCACCTTAATTTAGACACAATTCTAAAAAAAATTGATACATTATTATCATTCATATATATATATATATATATATATATATGTATATTTCTGAATTTAAATGTACTTTAAACAAGGCCAAAATTATCTGAGTGTAAAGTTCAGTGTTTGTTTCTAAAGTTGCACTCCAATAATCCCTTTATTAGGCAAATGGAGAAAAGATAACCACACTTGACTGTAAATATTCCCCGACTCTGCAGTCTTAGATAAACCCAATCAGTTTGTGATAGAATAACAGCTGAGCTGGTGTGGATGTGTAGGTCAAAGCACATCTGTTGTCTGCTAATTGCTTGTCATTACTTTCATTCAAAGTCAACTTGCTATGACAATTTTTTAGATGCCAAGGAACTCCTAATATGATCATATAGCAGTTTCTTTTACACAATATATTTGGGAACATATTTTTATATAGTTTTATATAGGCCTATATATATATATTATTCAGTATTGCATTTTTAAATTTATTTCTGTATGGATGTATTTATTAATTAAATTAAATATTTTATGCAATTACCAAATTTATTGAGTGCATTTTTTAATTTACCTTAATATTATTTAATTTTTTGTTATCTTTTATTATTATTATAATTTTTTGTTTTACACTTTTTTTCCCACTAACTTCACTGACTTTTCCATGTTGCCCACTGAAGGGCCAGATTCCAGTCTAAAAACAAATGATAAATGAAATTTTTGAAACTAAGGATTATTAAAATTAAGTTTTTATTCTATTAAAAAAGTAACATAAATAAAGAACTGTTCACTTAAGCAAGGTTGTATGGGTCATACACAGTATAACCTAACCTGTTCTGGGAGTTCAAGCACCAGACAAAGATATCAAAATTAGGCAATTTTTTTAATATATAAATATAACATTTTCTCACATATTCTCACATTAAAGTGATCTCATGTGGTGAATTGAAACATCACAAAATGCATAATTTGAGCACAAAGAGCAAAAGAGATTACTGCTGAACTTTGATTCAGTCGCTTCAATGTCAGGCAGAGCCTAAAGGTTCAGTGTGTGTGGATGATTTCATCAGCACAGGTCACCCTTTGAACTAGTCCCAGCACTATATAAACCCACGGCTCTTTGGAGAACACACCATCAGCTCAAGAACCCTGGAAGCAAGGTAAGATGACAGCTCTATTGCATGGATGGTCATGTCAAACTCTGCAGTTGACTCTTAATGTACATTTATGAGGATATAACCAAAAACTGCAAATAATAATTGTCTCTTTCTGTTCAGGAAAATCTCATTCAACCAGCAACCATGAAATTCTCCCTCATCGCTGTCCTTGTTGTTGCTCTGGCCATTGGTGAGATTTTACACCATGCTAACTTGTGATGCTGTCAAGATATTTTGTTTTGTAATATGGTAACTGAGTAAGTTGAGGAGTTAAAATACATAAACTTTACCAATGGAGTGGGTATTTTATTAGTACTTAACATAACAGAGTCTTGATTTAGCTTGAGAGTAAAGATGCAGGACTGTACTGATCAAACAACTCTGTTCATGTTCCAGGCTCTGAGTCAGCTTCTCTGGTCAAGAGAGATGCTTCTGCTGAGCTGGATAAGATCGCCAAGTACTTCCAGGACCTTGTGGACAACCTGAAAAACATTGAGGGCCCTGAGCTGGCCAACAAGGCCAAGTAAGTCCAGCTTCGTCATGGAATCTTCATGTCAGCTGTGAAGTTAAGTGATACATTTAAACTGATTTTCTTTGGTTTGTGTTGCAGCGCTTACTTTGAGCAGAGCAGAGCCCAGCTCCAGCCCATGGTCGAGAAGCTCCAGGAACAGCTGAAGCCCCTCTCCAGCAACATTGAAGACCAAATCAAGCCTCTGGCCGCCTCCGTCCAGGCTCAGGTTGCCCCCCTCGCCGACATGGTCCAGAGCCAGGTTGAAGATGTCCTTAAGTTTGTGGCTGACCAGACCAAAGCCATTCTGCCTCCTCAGTAAAACCATTGCTTAGTTATTCGTCTCTTTGTATGTATGCTGGTGTGTTTGAAATAATAAAAAAGATTAAAAACTGACCACTTTGTACTGGCTGGTTAAAACAAACTTTTTTTTTTCTTCAAAACTGGTCATAATTTATAGTTACCCACAAATTAACTATGGTTTTGCAAATCTAACCATAGATTTACCATGGTATTAGTAGTTAATCTTACACAAATCTTAATCAATACAATAATCAAACACATCTGATTACTACACTTCTAAGATAACAAAACCATGGTTAGTTTTAATAGGGACTAAAATTGGTATAATCTGAAAGGTGTAAATGATTAGGTAGGGTACTCCCTTTGCAGAACTAGTTGGTCAAATGTTTATGCAATTAGGCCCATGTTAATTTTTAGTAGCTACGGTAATAGATAGCTAAGAATCATGTTTGAATAAATTTAGTAATTAAACAGTGTGACTTGTGAAAATTTTAGCACGGGCACAGACATAAATGACAGGCTACCTCAAAATCATATTACAAATAGCCTAAGCAACCATTCAGAACACTTAAAAAATCGTATTGCAACAGCTCTATAACAGGTTTTTACTGTTCTCATTTTAGAGCAGTCACAATATTTAGCAAAATCTTTGCATTTAAACTGTTTAATGTGCATTTAACCACATTTACATCATAAAACAAGGAAAACACAATAGCCTACACTCTCAGAAATAAAGGCACAAAAGCTTTCACTTGGGTACCTTTTCAAAAGGTACATGTGTTTGGCCTTAATGCAGGTCTAGGGTAGACCGCAACACAAAAAGGAGACGTAACAAACGTTTGTACATAAAGGGTCCATTTTGGTACCTTAAAAGGTGCATATACTTAAAGTGTACATATTTGAACCTAATAGGTACAAAAGTGTACATTTTGAAGAGTGTGAATGCATCTCATTAAATAAAAAACTAATGTAATTAGGATTTTGGTGTGGGTCATTTTAAGTTACCTTCTCCAATCTTACCTTTTAATTCCAAATGACAAGGAATAAAGCATGATGAAACGCAATTAAACATTATTAAAGCAGTAGCCTATTTAATAGACTGAGCAGTTTCACTGTTTCAGCCTATTTTACTGCATTAAAATATTTAATGAATGCAAAAATCAGACAGTTAGGATATTAGTTTTATACAATAATATAAAGACATATAAAATATCTGGATGTACAATATGTATTTAATTCCAAATGTCCAATATTAAATCCAATATGTATTTTGATTCCAAAACAGTATTTTCAGTTCTTAATTAGAAAAAACTAATTTCTCTGTAAAAACAAAATTCTGAACACACTGAAGACCGTTCAGGATCTTCTGCAGTGTCAACTTTAAAACTGATAAAGTCATCAGGAGAAACTGAAACATCACAAAAATGCACAAACACAGATTACTATTAAGCTTTGATTTAATCACTCGAGTGTCAGGTAAAGCCTAAAGGTTTGGTGTTTACAAATGATTTCATCAGCACAGGTCACCCTTTGAACGGGTGCAATCCCATCATCCCAGGACTATAAAAACCCAGGGATTGTAGAGAACTCACCATCACAACATCAGGCCTAAAACCCCCTGGACACAAGGTAAGTTTACAGCTACATTATAACAAGTATCATGTCATACTCTGATGTTGAGTCTTAATATACATTAACTGTTGTGTCTTTCTCTTCAGGCAGATCTCATCCAACCAGCAACCATGAAATTCTCCCTCATCGCCATCCTTCTTGTTGCTCTGGCTATTGGTGAGTTTTTAAATAATGTTAAACTTTAAAGCTCTCAAGATATTTGGTATTTTGTGCATGTAATATGGTAACAATGCGTGTTGTGGGAATTTTATCTTCACTCTGTAAAGTATTTAACATAACAACGTGCCCTGTAGAAAACTAGTCTTTCACCTCATTTAGCTTGATTAGAATGTAAGACTGCATTGATCAAACAACTCTGTTCGTGTTCCAGGCTCTGAGTCAGCTTCTCTGGTCAAGAGAGATGCTCCTGCTGAGCTGGAGAAGATCGCCAAGTACTTCCAGGATCTTGTGGACAAGCTGAAGGACGTTGAGGGCCCTGAGCTGGCCAACAAGGCCAAGTAAGTCCATGAGCTTCTCTGTAACTTAAAAAGTATTAGTAAAGGACACTAGTACTCAGTTGGTCACTAAAGTTTCTTTATTGACATCAGTAGGGTTTCATGGAACCTTGACATGCATAAAGTGGAAAAATAATCTTCAGATTATGAAAAGCTTCCTTTTTAAGAACTATTTATTTTGTGTTGCAGCGCTTACTTGGAGCAGAGCAGAGCCCAGTTTCAGCCCATGGTCGAGAAGCTCCAGGAACAGCTGAAGCCCCTCTCCAGCAACATTGAAGACCATATCAAGCCTCTGGCCGCCTCCGTCCAGGCTCAGGTCGCCCCCCTCGCCGGCTTGGTCCAGACTCACGTTGAAGATGTCCTGAAGTTTGTGGCTGACAAGAGCAAAGCCATCCTGCCTCCTCAGTAAAACCACAGGAATCCTTCTTATTTCTTTCCATTTAGCTCTCTTTATGTATATTTAAAATAATAATAAAATTAATTTAAAGGTCAATGTGAGATCTCCTTTTTTCCTAACACACTGCTCTTTTCTTTTAACATGTATTTAATGCAGTAGCCATGTTGTTTTTCTTGTGCTAATAGGACTTCATAAAAATGAGGGAAACAATCTAAAAACAACATTAAAAAGACATTTTTGAGTCGACAAATAAAAATTTATGTAAATCAATCCTTCAGAAGGAAGACATTCCAGAGACACTTCTAAATGTGTTCGAAAGTGAAACATGACAAACCTAATATTTAAAAATAAATAAATAAATATGTATATATGTATATATATATATATATATATATATATATATTATTTTGAATTAAAAAATAATAATTGCGGAGGTGGGGGGTAAATGCACATCCAATATCAAAATATTATTTTTTTTAATTGAAGAAAAACAATGAAATACATTTGTATCGCTTTAGTTAAAATTGTGGCACATTTACATTTCAGGGCGTTTAATGATACATTAATATGACCACTTTTTTTTAAATTAATAATTGTTTTTAATGATTCAAAGGCATTATTACTTAACTCTATACAGATTTTTTTATCCCAAGAAACAGAGACAGCTGCATCACAAGAGAAAAAATACAGAAACACTTACAGGTGTCAGTTAAGCTATCCTAAATCAAACTTTACACACATTCACAACAACCCACGTAAATCTGAATAACCACACAAGCAAATTTAAGTACATTTATTTCCAAATTAATACCCTTAGTTGATGTCAGTCATTTCATGTGGCAGCAGAGGGCAGTGTAAATAAATAAACTCTGCTTGTTTTCTGTGTGCGTTGAAGGCATTCATCTCAGAGCCCTGAGGTAGACTATGATTTGTTGTCTTCTTAGATGATAAAAACAACAAAATCACTAGTCTTCCACATGGCAATGGACATCTCTGACTATCCACAATAGAAGCTTTTTTAAATTTTATTAAGTCAAAAATACAAAATCAAATATTAATCAACTAAAAGAGGCATGCATGAAACATCTGAGCTCATGAAATAAGAGAAATTCACATACTAACTTTCGGGATTTTATTTGCCGTTTCTTTCTTGTCAATGCAGCAGCTGGCCTGCAGACTGCAGTCTCAGTCCCATATGAGCACAAATCAATGATTTATATACATCTGTCAAAGAGTTTTTACTCATTATAAAGCATTAATTTGGTGGTTTATCTGCTCACATCCCCAGTACCATTTAATATCTGGTGTGAAGGTCACACGTGTGTGAGGGACACGCTCTGAGTCCGCGTGACCTTCTCCTTGTACAGCGAGATAAATAAACTACAGCGAGCTTTTCATGCACGTCAGCCTTCATAAAGCACATCTTTGTAACTCTCTTTGAAATTCAATGCCTTTTTAAATCTTTCGATGGTGTAACATCTATAAAATTGCATTATATGACAAAAACAAATAAAGGAAATCACTTTTATTTATAGAACATTACCAGTAAAACATGCTGAATGTCTAAAAAGATATTAAAATATTGCATTTTTCTTCTTTTAAATTGATAAAAAAACTTACCAGAATGATGTACAAGCACAAACAAGTCAACGATTGTCCATTTTCTGTCTCATTAATCTACTTTTCCTTGGTCCATATGTTCTGAAATATGCATTCAAAGACTAAATAGCTGGTGACCTGTAAGGATTGATAAAAAAAAATGGAAAAATGTAAATATAGCAGATGATTCAAGGCAGAAGAATTCATGTCAAATAAAGCGTAGATGTCCTGCCGTCACAATAACTTCAAAATAAAATAAAACACTTGGTACTCACCACGAACAGCCATTGTGCGTCTTTCAAAGGGATCAGTTTATAGTCGAAAGGGCTTGCCTTTGACGAAAAAGAAAGAAAAATAGGCAAAGAAAAAGAGAAAAAATAAGGCTCCCGCTGATAATTGAAGTCTCTGCAGCACTTGAAAATAAAACAGAGGCCAGATGAATGGAGTACTGCTACAAACTCCAAGGTGCTTTAGCTGAAAATTGGGAACAAAACTACAGGTTTGCTTTGGAAAGACTCTAAGACCAACGCTTCCTGAGGAGTCTCTTGAAAAAAACCCCCGTCCGGTCCTGAAGGGCCCCGGGTGCGAGGAAAGCTCTGCGTCTCTGGTCAGTGGTGGATACTAATGGGTAGGTTTTGCAGACAGGGGTTATGTTTTTTACTCAAAGCTGACAGACAGACAACCCCCCCCCTGCACACAGGTGCTATTCAAGGATATTGTGTAAAAATGACGTCAAGCAAATTTTACTTGAAAATCTTTTCAGCGTACAAGTCCCGCCCTCTCTTTCCACTGTATATAAGTTCATCTGTTCTATAGGCTGGCGTCTTCTTTAAAGCGTCTTCTTTTACACATATGGATTGGATATTTGTAACTCTTTTTAATCATTATTTATGCCATTTAGTGCATGTGTGTGTTTCTACATACCTATACATCAGATGCATTTAGTCAAATCTATAGATTAATGCAAAGCGTGCAGACCAATCTGAAGACGGCCAGTGCAGCACGCAGAGCTTTGCCTCAGCAACAATGAAGAGCTGGCCTTGGTGACAGTTGCTAGGCGATGGAGGAAATACAATGGCCTCCTTAGAAACCAAAGGCCGTTTTTGGGCTAAAAGGAGCAGTGCAAAGCAAATTAAACTTGATGTACTGAACTAAACAGTGATGGAGATCATCTTCAGTGGGGCTTTAGTAAAACTCTTAATGCCACATAAATATAAAGTCAACTGTAAAGATAAATGTAAGTTGCATATGCATAAACTAGGTTTTATTTACAAAAACTATATAATATATATTTCAATATTTAATATATATTTAAATCTTAAATATTTCTAGATTTTCTCTTGAATTTTAATATACCATCAAACTTGAACTATTAAATCTACTTTAATCTAATATTAATAATAACACAGGTGGAAAAAAGATTATGTATGGATGGATGGCTAGATAGATAGATTTAATATACCATCAAACTATTACATATATATATGTGTGCATATAAATATATACAGGCCTCACACACACACACACACACGCAGTGCTTTTAAAGAATGCACGTAGCTATTTTTTTTTTTCCCTTTCCTTTTTTTTTTTTGAACCAAAGTTATTCAACTTAACTTATGTGGTAAAGACATGCAATTTTCTAAGGCAAACGCGTAGCAATTAGAAGACCATTCTTTCATTAAGTTGAGGTCAGCCCATTAACGGCGGGGAAAAAAGAAACGCATAAGGCAAGTTTGACGCACCCCAGTGAGTTTTAGACAGGTCTTCACAATGGGACCTGCAGCAAAATGTAAATTACACTAAATTGCTCTAATACACATCCAGTGGTCCTGAGAGGCACAGAGGGTCTTTTATGCCCATGACTGATGGGTTCAGCTACAAAGTGGAGGTGAATTAGAGAACAGACTTGAAAACAGTGGAGAGCCAGCGGTTGAGCAAGACGCAGGCAGTGAAGGATTGTTCTTTTGTACTGACAGAGGAGGCAGGTGCACTTCACGAGATGCCGAGAAAGACAACGGCTGGATCGCTAGGATGCAGCGTTTCCAAGATTAAAAAGTACAATTAAATTAATTGTATTCTTCTGGAGCCGCTCCCCTCCCCCTTTCACATTTCCTTCTTAATTAGGAAATTAAAATGAGACTGAATTAATAAACGTGGCCACACCTTTTTTATTAAAATGTTCCTTTGCCATTCAGCTTTCTAAAATTAACCGTCACTTAGAAAAGAGCACAATGAGACTGTTATTGCTTTTTGGACATTCAAGTGCAAAATTTTCTCATTTTTAATTTTTTTTTGTAAATATCATGGTTTATGAATATAATCATTACAAGGGTCATAGAAAATTCAATACTGAATGACATTTAAATGGATGCTTTTCACACTTCCATCATCAGAGTTGGTTATGCTTCTTTTATACTTCGGTTATATTTCTTCTATAATTTTTGTGTTCCAATTTGCTCCAGTAAAAAACAAACAAAAACAAAAAACACACAAATAATAATAATAATAATAATAATAATAATAAAATATATATATATATAACTTGTTAAGTCCATAGCAGGTTTTCTATTTGCCATATTATAATTATGCTTTTCAGAAGGAAGGAAAATATGAATTTGCTATCACTTCCTCAGTCCACTGCATTTTACAGGCAACAGTATTAAAGGGTTACTCCACCCTGAAAATTACATTTTGTCATTAATCACTTACCCCCATGTCGCTCCAAACCCGGAAAAGCTTCGGAAAAGCTTTGGAACACAATTTAAGATATTTTGGATGAAAACCGGAAGCTTGTGACGGTCAAGTAATGAACACTGTCAAGGTGCAGAAAAGTATGAAAGACGTCGTTAGAATGCTTCATCTGCCATCAGTGGTTTAATCTTTATTTTGTAGTGAGAATACTTTTTGTACACAAAGACTAATACAAACAGCGTCACACGGACACGTTTTCTACATGTAGGCCTATTACACTTGATTGGAAACGAAAACAGCGCATCCTTGTGGTGGTGTAAACAAAACGCAACATGAGAGTCAGACAAAAATAGTGCATTATGGGAAATGAAGTGTTTGTTGTAAAAATTAAACATGGCGGACTTACTTTTAAGCAAAGGTTTAAGTCAACATGCAGTGATCATCTTGGCATAGCCTACTTCACATTCCTAGTTAAAAATTATAATTACATTTCTACAGAGCCTTGCACATGACATGCAATCAAATTCAAAAATATATAATAATTCTAATAATAATAATAATAATAATAAACATATATATATATACATATACATAAGTGTGTCAAAAAAATCAAAACAATTTTTTTTTTCTTTTTACTTCTCAACATTACATTTGTCCCATGTTTTATTAATCAATTATCTTGGCCACATTGTACTAATTATCTATATCTATATATTTTATTTTTTTAATTGTTGCCAGGATTTAGCTATAATGTGGAAACAAACTCTTGTCCGAAAAAAAAGTTGTCCGAACACATTCTTAATATATGGTCTCAAAATATAGATTTTGTTTCCTCTACATAATGTGAAAAGCGGATCTTCTTCCTTTATTATTATTTAAAGAATGTTCAATTAAAATGAAAAGAGATGTGTTTTTAACTGAACATTCTTAAAATACATTTGCAATTCTGCACGCTCAGCTCATATTCAGGGAAACCTTGAAGGCCTTCTTATTTTTTTGCAATCCTATGACAAATATGCAATGATAGCTGTTTTTAAATTGCATCACAGTGCACACAAACACACACACATATATATATATATATATATACACATATTTATACAAATTTACGGTATACTGACAAAATCAGGCTTTGTGTGATTAGCAGATCTAAAAGCACATGTAAAAACCTTCAACTTCTTTTTGTGTAACTCTAATACTCTATAAAACACTAATATTAAAGTCCAGCAACACACGATTGTTTGTTATTTGATGGGCGCACAATGCTTCTCCATTAATGTACCTGCTGTTCCAATTTCCTGTTCCAATGCAATTTCATTTTCATTTTCCCCAGCAGCCAGTTGAGGAAATGGTGAAGCTCCACTCAAGGCCCCCACCCGTCCCCTCAGCCCCACAGACGGCCCAAACCAGAAGTGTTCCACTCCGTTAGGGCTCTTAATGTAAATTCCATTTCAGTGGCTATTATCCTGCTTATTTTCCAGAGCTTTCTGTTAGTACTCCATGCATCGGGCCCGTGGCACTCACAGGCAGACGCGGCCCTCATCCAGCAGCAGCAGCAGCATCACCCCGGGGAGCCCCGCAAACTGCTTATTCAACAACTGCTTGCCATAAAGATGCGTAATGACATTTTAGAGCCAAAAAGGCCAGTGTGGTTTTTAATTCATATTTAATGGCCGTCAGGCTAAATAGGTCCACTACCCTAAATGAGGACTCTCTCTCTCCTCTCTCTCTCTTACTTAGGGTTGATGCTGTGAAAACTGCATGCTTTTTTTTTTTTTTAAACAAATTGCTGAACCCAGCTGCTCTTGTATTTTTATGTCAGGGATAATATAAAGCATGTATAATAATTAGTGCTGTCAAATGATTAATCATGACTATTTGCTTATGAAATATAAGGCTTTTTGTTTACATAATATGTGTGTGTACGCGTGTTGTGTATATATTTTTATATATTAAATATATTTATAATATAAATGTTATGAACATAAATGTAGACATGTTAGTATTGTTCAAATTTAAACAGTGTGTGTTTACATATACATAATAAATACTGTATAAACAGAACAAACACGTATATAATGTTATATATATATATTATATGAACTTTTATTTTGGATGCACTAATAATAACATATAATATCAATACATTACCAGTGTTTTTGGTATCATTGAGATTATTGAACAATATTTTATTTTTGTATTTTCCGTTTTTGTAAATGTTTAAATAATTATATTTAAATAATATTTAAATAATTATTTTAAAAGTAATTTTTCAGTTTTAACAGCTATGGAATTTGAATTCCATAATAGAAAAGTCCCACTTATCCTATTTAATATTTAGCTTATTTACTCTTAATAAATCTGAATGGCAAAAAAGGGTTAGAAATGTCCAAAAATTCTACTTCCAGCAAACCAATCAACATTAAGTGACCTTCTAAAAAGGACTACAGGCCTACTATAAGCTCAGTGTAGTAGGCACTAAACTTAATAAGAACACAAATGTGTATAAAGAAGATCAAATGTTTGATTTCATCTTGACATTAAATACTTAAACCTTTTACTTGCAAATAATATAAAATCAGTCCTTCAAATAATTATCGTGTTTGTGCAAGAAGCACAAAGACATTCAATCAAAACATGTTCATATCTCTCTCTCTCTCTCTCTCTCTCTCCAGACAGGGCTGAGGCGCTGAATGTAAATAAATCTATCAGGGCAAGGAGCTTGAATATCAAGTTACCACTCCTTACAATCAAGAGCCTTTTCATGCCACCCATGAGGGCCATTCTTGTAATGCTAGCACACAAGAGAGGCCCACAAATCATCTCTCTCTCTCTCTCACACACACACCTTATTATTTTTCCTCATAAATTCCCTTTCAATACCTCCCTGTTGTCTCCAATCCCTCTTTCTTTCCACACGCTCACATCTTGTTTGTTTGAATGTGAAGAACAGAGGCAGAGGGATCTGAACGCTGGACGACCCGTGATTGATATCTGCTAGAATCTGGTTTGGGCTCATGTAGCCACTACACAAACATGTTGCGAGTACATCTGAACGATGAGACTATCTCTAGCCATGATCAATGTCAGGCTCGGCCGCTATCGATCTGTCCCTGTTGGCACAGCAGAGCTCTGACCGGGAGCGGAAAATCTGCTTACAAGGGTCAGTGGAGTGTTTAGACAGACAATTGAAGAGGTCAGTAGCTACTAGTAAACACAGTAAAACGGATTGAGCTGCAAATGTGCTGCATGCTATAGAACAGCTTTGCAGTAAAACATGATAAAATACTTGTGCATCACAATTGCTTATTCATATCATAAGTTCCTTTTAACATAGACAATAATTTAGCAACTTTAATATAAATATTTGGGAATAAACAAGCTGTTCAAGCTGTTATGATTTTGCTCAATAATACTGCATTTATTCAATTAAAAAATACATTAATATTATTTTAACAATATTATTTAACACAATTTGAGTATATTGTGTGTAATGTAATTTATTCCTGTGATGCAAAACTGAATTTTCAGCATCATCTTTTAGAAATAATACTAATATGACTTTTTTATTCAAGTTTATTTGATTAATAGAAATCTCCAAAAAAACATTTATTTGAAATAGATTAAAAAACAATTTTTTTACAGTCACTTTTGATGAACTGAATAGAAGCATTAATTCATTTGAAAGAAATTGAAAGGTTTAAAGAAGTAAACTAAACAAGTGAACTAATTTCTAACTAAATCATGAAGCAAACACTGTACAGTTAGTCATGATCCCGATGAGTGACGGAGAGTAAAAAGCAGATAACTGCTATGACCAGCATGTCTTTTACAAAGACAATTCAAATGCATGCGACTTAAGTTCTTTCCTGAAACTGCCAGTGATTCATTATCAGCTCAGTGACTCACAAAATGAAAAAACATTTATAGATTTGTTTTTCAGACATTTCTTTTGGATTAAGCCTCAAAAGTGAACAATGAGGAACGAGTGTGATGCCTATCTGTGTTATATTCCCACAGGAGAGGACGTGCGGTGTCTGTGACTGAGATCCTTTACACTTAGTCTCACAAGGTACAAAAAAACAGATCATATACTTTTAAAAGTTTAAAATCAACATGAAATGGCATTTGCAAATCACTCTAAAATGTGACATAATATTCCCATATAAAAAAAGACATTTTCTAAATGTGTCTCTTACTAGCCTGGGCCCGCCCATACTTCCTGTGACGCTACATTCTACATTCTATATCCCGAGTAAAGGTAGTCTGGCAAAGCTGACGTTTTAGAGCATTTCCGTTCTCAAAAAAATGGGAACTGATAAGAAACGCCCGGCACGACTGAGGCGGGTGTAATGTATCGGGTGTACCGGCTTTTAAACATGGCGTGTACCGAGCAGCAACAAAGGTTGGACTCTGCTGTTGCAGCTGTTTTGAGAATTTGTTTTTTCAGGTTTTCTTTGAAAACAGAGCATAAGTAATTAAAGTAAATAAAGACATTTCCCTACTGCTTTAATGAAGCTAGCTACAATAGGTTACGGTGGCTTCAGGTTCCGCCGCTATGCATACGTCATCGGAATGAGTGTCTGATTGGTTGTAGATTCATCCAGTAGTATACAGAGGCATCTGATGGACGCAGGTTAAGCTCACCTTGGCCCGACTAAGCTCCTATGAACTTTATAGTCGCGGAAGCCAGGCTAGTCGCTTACTTAAGTCATGGTCATATTCACAGCACACAGTCTATTTCGCTTCCTGTGAGAGAATAAAGAGAGCACAATGTACAGCAGCATTTAAAACCGAAGGACCATTTACATCAAGGACAATAAATATAACAATAGCATTAATAAGTGTTTCTTTGAATTAAAATATGCAAGTCCATACCACAACTATCTTTTTTTCTCCAGCTAATGAATCATGCAAACATTGACAGTCAGAATCCATCCTATAAAGAGCTTGAGCATTTATAACGGCACTCAAATACACACTCTTATAATACATGCTTAGAATTATATATATACCATCACATTTGATAATAAACATTTAAATTCTCCTAGTCCGCTGAACTCTTCTGTAGTTACATTGTGGTTTAAGACAGACGTAAAATGAAAGTGACTAATATAGCTAGGCACTATATTCTCATTCCAGTGTAAGAATCAAGGAACTTTGCTGCCGTACCTAGACATTTTGGCCTAGAAAATCGCAACTTTTACTTTTACATCGGCCTAGGTACACGATGCAACTATAGAAGAGTCAAGCTTTAAATAGGAAAATCATACAAACTCACTGGTTATTTTTTTTTAGCAAGATGCTAACGGTCTAATTAGATTCAATGATCTATGCTAAGCTATAGCTAAAGGTGCTAACCCCAGACCCGAAGATCAGCTGAATGCATTCAAAAACGGTAAAACTCACCAATTAACTCTTGGCGAGTTGGAAATTGGCCTATTTCCAAACCATTTACTTTTATTTTTTTTAATTTTAGTTTAATTTTAATAATCGTTATGATTATGCTTTCATAATTTTTTAATATCTGTTTTTAGATTACATTTATATTTATTTTAGTGATTTAAATTGAAATTATTTTTTAGATAATTTTCCGTGCCGCTCCATGTCCAAGTGTTCTTCCTGTCCAGTAGATTATTGCAGCTATGGCACTTGTTTAAAGATCATTTTAATGCACAGGCTAGTCGACCTCTTGCACTGGAACAAAACATTCCCAATAAGTTTCCAATAATGACAAAAAAGGCAACGTTCCATGGTTGTGTTCAGGAATAGCGTCCGTTTACTGCAAAATCATTGTGGACTTATGAATAAATCATTATGCATAAGATAATATAATGCATCAAGCATATTGCGCACAGACCTTTAACCCTTGGGTAGGTTGTGAGATTAATCAAAGAAAATGCACTCACCCAGATATTTGGTTAATGCTTGGCCCCAAATGCCAAAACACCCGAGCGAATGATCTCCATCAAACACTGAGAAGATGAAAAAGGTTTGATTTTGATCTCATTAGTTCATCACTAAAACATTATTTAATACTCTAAACGATTTAAAATTATGATAATAGCAGCTGTCACTCTTATTATGCAATATATTTTCATATATGTGTAAATGTGTTGAATAAAATATTAAATTAATAATAAATATTACATTTAAGTAAAATGAGCACATGGTGGTTACAGCTTTTCTTGATTGCTAAAACACTATAACCAAGCTTTTAAACTAAAATTTCAAAACCATAACATTATTTTTCTGAAAGCACACCCATTTCCCTGAACTATAAACACTATTCCCTGCTTTGACACATGAGTCAAATTTGGTGAACTATTAGT
>JAUCMT010000032.1:14534072-14545723 GCA_032357475.1 Enteromius thamalakanensis
GGAGGATTGGGTAGAGACTGGTGGCTGGTGGGGAGGGGAGCCTCGCTGAGTAACATGGTAGCATGTTGATGTAGGGCAGGCTGAGAAATCTGGTCCTCATGGTGGAGGACAGCGGAGATGTGTTTCGATCGTGCAATTCCGAAGAATGCACGAAAGCGGGAAGCAGGGAAATGAAAAGCTGGGAGATTTGTAGTGAAGGGGAAATGACTTGATTGGGTGCGAATGAACAGGGGATGATTAGGTAACGGGCTATCAGCGGTGTATGATTACTCGTTCAGCGATCCTCTCGAAATTATGTTTAAACATTCACATAGTATTGTATACATATATCAAGTTTTCAAGTTTTTGAGTTAATAAATGTCTGGAAGAATACAGAAGACATTTTTAGATGAAATGTACTGTCTGATTATTGTTGTACTGTCATTATCACTTCAAACTTTATATTTCCACCACTTATTTTTTAATTGCACAATGTGTGATTTTACTAGACTTTAATTGTATTTTGTTCGTTGATTAAATATTGTTAATATGCCTGTAATTCTGTGTATTTGATAGAAATTCAGCAATGAAATGTAAAAGATGAAGCCTGAATAAAGCTATTGGTGTGAAGCACTAACTTGGGTTACTGAATATTTAACAAAATGTAGTATTTTAACAGTATAACGTTGTACTTGTTTTTAAAGGACTCCTAAAACAACTGTATTTAGTTTTACAGTTAATGGTACAGAATACAGCAACTACAGGATAATTGTTGTCAGTACGCAGAGGTGCACAATAGTGAGTATTTTTAGTCAATTTAAAAAGTATCTGTACTTCATTAACATGTTTTTCTTTGGACTATCTTTACTTTTGGACATTCCAATGCATAATGGCATATTTTCACTTGACTAAATGTGACAAGATTTTTTACCTTCATACTTACAAATACACAAATGCAGTACTTTCTTGAGTGAAAGTGAAAAAGTACCAGCTTTATAATGCAATAAAGTACTTAATATAACAAGCAGTGCAGTAACAAGTACAATATTAAGCTTTGGAATGTTGTGAAGTAAAAGGTTTCTAAAGAAAAAATGCTTTAAAGAAGTACAGTCACTTGAAAAATCACTGTTAAAGCAGTGAAAAAAATCTTCACTACCATCCGCCTTAGCCAGTTACGTTACTGTTGATTTGACAATGAACTTTTTACAGTGTGCCCTTTGATCACGGAATGTCATCAGTTGTTTTTTTGCAATCTCAAAGTTCTCCGTCAGCTCTAACAAGTGGATCTCTTCTGATCCATCAGTGTCCACCTGCAGCTCACGGCTTTGGCATCTGCGAGTGTCACAGAGGTGTCTGGTGACCACTGCTCTCTCTCATCTCACACTCACACTCAACTAATGGACTGCTTTGCCCCTCCCCTCCGTTTCTCCATCTCGGACAGGGAGGTAGTGAGAGGAGGAGAGGAGGCAACAGCCCACCGTTCCCCTGGGCCCTGCTACACGGCTCAATAGCTCAGCTCCTGGATGGGATCATAACCCTGAGTGCTGGCCAAGAGAAGAGCTGCTTCTCCTCACATCCAGAGTTACTGCTGCAGGGTGGAGTTTCTCCCAGGATAACAAAACTCACTCGAACCTCACCATGGCTGACCGTAAGGTGGCCCCGGTTGTGGTTATGCTTCTCATTCTGGTCGCACCAGCCCTAAGCGGATGCCCAAGCGCCTGTCGCTGCTCCTTCGCCATGCTTCAATGCCTGGAGCCGGACGGTATCACCAGCATCCCTGCGCTGGCAGCGCAGGAGAGCGAAAACGTCACTGAAATGTAAGTTGAGTTTGGTTTACAGTGAGAAAAGTTGTGGAAGTTCAGATCTTAAAAGGAGATGAAACGGGGAGGAAGTTCAATCAAAGTGATTGGCCTTCATGAATTTTCATGGAGAAATCTGAGCATTTAGAAATTGCTTTTACATGCATTCCACTTCATTTGTGGAATCAGGATGCAGAACTTTCTGAAAACAATGCAATCTCTAGGAACTAGCCGAGGATTGGTGGAAAGGCCTGGTACTGAGTGTCTGTGTGCAGCTTCTCTTTAAGTGCTTTTAAGAGTGTCAGGTACATAATCTATTCTCGGAAATGGTGAGAAAACGTCTCCACGTTCATGTGTGTACAGTCAGACAGATGGATCCCAGAGGTGCAGGACTTGAGATCAGTTTAGTGCACTTCATTCAGAATAGTGTTTATATTACTATAGCACTCATGCTTGTAGTAGGAAACATAATCGCCACACCTCTTACAATCATCTCAGTTTCATGCCTTCTCTTACACCTCCAAGTGTAAACAATGGAAGGTATAAATGTAAAAAAATGCTATAAAAAGCTAATTACATTCAATTAAAAGCTGTGTTTGTACACTACTATGTTGTTTTAAATGTATGCAGTTTTGTCTGTAAACTTAAAAATTCACAGTCAAAATATTATCGTTCCCATATCGAAGACATTTCTTTTTTGTGTTTTTAATATTTATGTCTATTGGGGTGTTAAGTGGCATTTACTTAGTTAATGTTTATGGCATTATTTTAGTGTCATTAAGATGTGCGTTACCTTGGTTTTCTTTGTTTGGGACAAAATGCGCACAGCCCAATCTGTGCATCGGTCTCAGATGCTGGACTGAGTATTTCTGAAGAACTGTACATCATCATGTGCTTCATGTATCATTATGCTGAAGAGGAGTTCGTGTTTTTTTTGGAAATCAAGTTTTCAAGATGTGGCTCTATTATTTCTCTGAAAGAGATGAAACATTGAAAATATGAAAAGATACACTTTTTTAAAAAAAAAAGTATGGATAAATAGTGTTTTTATATGAAATGAAACTGAAGAGATCTACCTGTAATTTCATCATGCAGACAAAAAAAGGTTTGACGTTTTTGAAACTCTAATTGCTTCCTACGGAGAAAAATTAAGCCATATCAAACAACATGCAAATGTTTTAATGCAATTTTTGTATTGAACAGCATTTCTAGGCAAACATTTTACCTACAATAATTATATTTCTTGGAAGTTGCATTGATCATCTGGTGCTTAATTTATTAATAAGGATAATTGGATGAAATAACAGATTCCAAAATGCCATTTAAAAGTGTCTGACGTCATCACTGTATTTTTATGGTAAAGTTCTGCACAGTTTCCACTGTTGTTTTTCTCTGTACACCTGCTCGAGTGTGATTCTCTGAACTCCAGTCGAGTCTTACATTTACTACAAGCATTAAATCAATAAATGAGAATGCTCTTTCGCCATGTGTTTACACAGAACACTTTGTGCCCGTAAAAAACACAGCATTTGGCCATATTAGTGAGACGGGCACAGTACAGAGTAACAGTCCTTCTACGGGGAGGAAAACAAGAGACCATTAACTTCATACCAGCGGCAGAAATACATCATTCATCATGCTGTAAATTCCATTCTGTGAATTGCTAGTGAATGCACCGCTGAAAACAATGGATGAAATATTGCCCACTCGACTCGATTCAATAAGCCAAAGCAGTTTGAGATGTCGTCCCACCTGCTCTGTAATTGCATTATGGCTCTCTGGGTCAATCAGATGCTAATAAATATCTGTTTGTGCTTCTCGAACACAACTGGACAGAATCACAGATCAAAGGATTCCAGGAAAGTCAGTAGAAATATACATTTGAAAAGGATATTATGGACAATTAAGAGAGAACACCGCAACATTTTTTATGAACGTGACTGTACACTGAAAAGATTTGGTGTAGGACTTAATTACAAATAAATTTCACAAAAAATCTGTTTTTGTTTTGAATCTTAAATCAAGAAGGACATTTTTATTACTGTCTTGTCAAAACCAAGTGATTTTTTGCTTAGAACAAGCAAAATAATTTGCAATAATCTTATTTTAAACTAAAAACAAGATTAGTAGCTTTATTTAGCTATATATATTTATAAAATGTAATTCTTTTAATTTATTTCATAATATAAATACATAAGCATAACATATTTCATAATGCTTATAAACATCGTACTGAATTGAATTTAATTGGACTGTATGTGCACTTTAGAAGTTTGTAACAATGGCTTACAAAAAGTATTTCTGATGAGTTTTGTGTTTTATTTGGCTTTTTCAATGTCAAGTGCTGTTGTCAGTTGACACTGACCTGCAGAATGAGATGTTCTAGATGATTAGAGACATGCTGCATAAAACCATGGCAACACCATGGATGGTTTTGGATAGTTTTATACTTTGTTCTGAATTAGGGAACATATTGCATGACGTACTTATACGGTAATACAGCTCTATAGTTGAATTCATTGTGGAGAAACCATTTAAACATTTCTCCAAAGTAATCTCCTTCCTGGAAGTACACGTGCTTTTCAACGAAACTGCGTGGAACTGAAAAGTAATCGATTTGAAAATCCTTCACTGATGGTGTTTATGCCTCATATTAACAGCTGCAAGGGCACAGTGCTATTTTATTTAACTCAAAGAGACCTGGAGGTTTATAGTGAAGAGAAAATAGGTTTATTTCGCTACATGTGCTCAGGTGAACATTGGAGCATTTATTTGTCCAAATGCATACATAATGTAATGTCAGGGAGATGTCATTATAATGAAACTTGGGAGGCTGAATTTTTTTAATATTTCAACTATACAGGATAATTCTCAATTCAACAGTTTATGATGTCACATACTAATGATTGGAAATAGGTAGGATGGGAACTGATGAGATCAAGAAAAGTGGGCGTTACATACCAGAATGGAGTCTGATGGTTGGAGAGGAAAGTGAGATGGATTTGTGACGTTATCTAAAAAGGAAAGTCATTTCAGAGAGCAAGTTATTTCATTTTGATCATGCAAAGAGAATAAATGCATAACTGATAGTAAATAGTTTCACATTTGAATCAATGACACTGAGTCTTATTAGAAGTACAGTACCTGCTAAGTATACCAACCTCTGGCAACCCACAGCAATAACTACCACTCAGAACACTGTATCATATAAAACTTTCAGTTGAATTCTAACCTGTTCTATCATTTCAACCCTTTAGATACATAGAGAGTCAAAACAACCTGGAGAACATCACAGACATAGACCTCGCCAACTACAGAGAACTGAAGAACCTGTAAGTATAACAGTCTACAAAAGATATACGTATAAGATTCCAGAACATTTTCAGTTAACAATTTTTGCATTCATATATTATATTTCAGAACGGTCACATACTGTGGGTTGCTGTACATCTCCGAAAATGCCTTCCAGCATAATTTCAAGCTGCAGTATGTGTGAGTGTTCTTTACATATACTATTGGCCTTCCCACAATACACTTGGGTCTCAGGGCTTGTACATGTCAATCACTTCAAACCCTCTTCCCTTCTGATGAGTGAGGCAGCTTTATTGGTCTCAGGCGGTAAAAACCCAAGACACGTTTAAAGTTAGTCATCAACCATATGAATACCGATTAAAGATTTCCACGCTTCACTTCCAGAAATGATTGAAATGCGTTCATTTTCCTGTAATTGAAAAGGAAATGTGCAAACATTAGTCATATATCATAATCAAATATCATTTATTTCAAGGGCGTTTAAATAGTCTGAAAAACTGTGTTTTGTAGGGTGGAGGACACATCAGTATGGCTCCATGAATATTAATTGCATAACATTAATTACATACATCCTGTAGTTCTTCTTGGTTTGCTATTTGAAATGCAACAGTGAAACAAAGGCTTATCTATCGTAACTGGATAGAAGAAATCGTTTTAGAAAAAACTAAGAAATAATGTCAAGTTAATTTGTTAATGATATGAGGGTGATTGAAAGTTAAGATGTACATTTTAGAAAAATTATTCATTTTAAATCTTTGAAAATGACAATAATGGCACTTGATTTAATAAAAATCATGTAGCAGAAATCAAACTTCACGTCAAAACAAACCTGTGTTCAGCTTTTTTTGTTTTACAGAATTTCAAAAGACATTCTACATATGGAATATACTCTTATTTTTCTACGACCTTGATCTCATTTGAATCTTGTATACAATAGATCAAACATCACTTACCCAGAAACCTTATAGAACCTCTCAGCATTAAAAAAAGAAAATACTCATGTACTCAAAATCCAGTCAAAGAAAGAGTTTTCAGAGTATGTCGGAATGTGTTTTACTAAAACAAAAACCCTTCAAAATATTGCATTAAATTCAAATCGTTACTTGATTTTTTTATAATTGTGAAATTTACTAGTAATTTCTAAATGGTAATCATTTCTACACAATTTTTTCCTTGCCTGGTCTCATGGCATAAACGTACCTGGGTGCACTTTTTAGTTAGACATAAAATACGTACCAACAAGTACATATCACTGCAGTTTCCAAAAGAATTGAACATTAGTAAAACTTTTTTTAAAAGACACCTTTTATTCCTTTTTTACACTAATTTACAGAGTTCCGATTAATAAAGCATAATTATCACACCATTACCTGAGGACATCATGTGACTTTAAAACAATATTAATATGCTGGAAGATTTGAAAACCAATGCTTTTGAAGGTTAGAATTACACATATACAGCTTCATATCCATGGGTTTTCATAGACTGTAGGTTTGTTCTGTATGACATGATTGCATCAACAAATGCCCTTTTATATTAGTTTTTCACCACTATCGGGTAGGGTTAGGGTTGGTTTTGGTGTAGGGAATATTTCCAACATGGCAGAGCATTAAGTTTTAGTGATTTTAAAGTCCACTGACATTGAAGGCAAAAAAAACACAGCAATAAGTACCTATATCAACAAAATAAAAGTGTGCCAGGGTTTATGTATTGAAATTGTGTTTTATCGCCACTCATAGGTTATTTCTCTTTAGAACTGCGGTGAAATGTGCCGTAAGCATAGAATTGTAGAAGCATAGCTATGCCCAAAATATCCTTTTTAAGTCTCAAAGATGTGCCATCTATTCCCTCCTGAAGGGAAGATTTCTAATCACGGCATCAAGAAAACACTAACGATGTTAGCTGGAAGGTTGTTGACCCTTATCTCCACTATCTTGTAATCGTTATCTCTCAGTGTGTGACATGCCCACTGTTGTTGATGTGGGGGGAACGGGGGGGTACAGAGGGAAACATGAGAGCATATCCAGCAGTCACCTTTTACTCGCCCACTTTGGCGTATTATTGACAACTGATGCATAATAAATACACTCCACTAAGGGTCCATTATCACGCAATCAATATTTCACAGAGGGCTGTGCGGAGGACCAGATGTGGGTTTATCTCTGCGAGCATCGTGTGGCGGTAGGGATATATACAGTATGAAAAATCCTAGGCATAAATAAGTCTCTTTTTTTATTCGTCCGTGGGTTCGGTTCTTTAATCCACGGCCTCCCCCTCCCCTCGACGCCAGCTGCTATTCTCAGACGCTCTCTCCCTATGGTAGAATCGAGCTGTAATAGATAGGCCCCAATGGCCGACCCATCTGACATGAACTTTTGGGAGCAGGGAAAACAAATATTTGAACCCTTGCTGGCCCCCATTAGCCCTGCCACAGAGAATCTATATGTGCGAATCCGTCACTGTCCCCGTCGGCTGTCATCTAGCTTTAGATTTCAACTCAATTAGAGGGGATGACAAATATCTCTGAATTGGAAACCTTGAACTGAGAAGTTTTCTGTACACAAAACGATGCAAAATATCCATCAAAATGCACTCTCTTGTACTTAGTTAAACCTGGTGTGTGAGAAAGAGAAGACATTCACTCAACTAATTAAGCTGGAGTGCAGTTTTCAACCAATAGAGAGAGATGTGTGCCAGTGTTATTTAGAAATGCAGTGGTACTATGAAATATTTTGCTGCATTGAATCTTGTTACTTACTATTGCTCATATTTGAGGGTTGAGATTTATACAAACTCTTCAGCTGATATTTTAGCTCTTCAAAGCACAAAGAAGCTTTTATATTTGTGCTACAGACAAAGAATTCCTCAAATCATGCTGCTTGGACTACTTACAATGGACTTTAAATTTTCAACTTAAACATAATAAAATGGTCCAAAAAATCAATCCCTTTTACATTGAAGGGTTTACTGGATTCATATCTAAACCATAATGTTTTATTCTTATAGTAGTGTTGTTTTAGTATTATTTATGTGTTACAAGAGTATTTATTATTATTTTGAATTGCCTTTGGTTCTTGTAATTTCAGTTTTCATTTTTAGTTAAAATTTTAACAGCTTTTTGTGTGCTTTTTCTTTTTTGTATTTATGTTTCCATTAACCTTAAATTTATTTTTGTTTGAATTTTTTTTTACATTAATTTAAACCTATTTTATTTTAGAAAGTTACCATTAAACAGTAACTCTAGTACGTAACATTTCCCATTATTATTACATTTTTAAAACGTTTTTTAGTTTAAAATGTATATTCAGCTTTATTTTAACAGGCAAAAATCTTTTTTTAAAAGTTTTAATTTTACTTACGACAGCAACCAAGAACATACCAACCACTCAGAACACCTTACATGGATAATAATTATTTAGTAAAAAATTATTTAGTAAGTAGTAAATACATTTTTCTTTTGCATATTTTACAAGTAAATATGGTAACACTTTACTTGAAGCACTTATTTTGAATGGAATATAACATTTTTAACGTATAGTTTAATAGTAATCCCTGCTAAAGCACCTTATAATGCATTATATGAACCACATTTATAATACTTCATCCATTCATTCTTTGTTTAATTTTTTTTTGAAAAGCTATATTAGATTATAATGTATATTTTGATGTTAATGCTGCATGTTAAAAATTGAATAATAAGGGTTTTTAAAAATACTATATTACTTGCTGTTTTTACGTAAAACTGATTTCTGAGCTCAGATTGTTTCTAATACCTCTAATAACTTTTCTCAATGAAGCATCACAGTACCATATTTTACATAAATCTAATTATGTGATCAAATTCCTACAAACCTGTTTATAAACTATCTAAGATGTCACACATTTTATGATTTTAAGAGAAATGGTCCTATTTATTAAGACCAATAGAGCTCTGTTGTACTGAATGGCTCTCTTTGGCATGTGTCCTTCACATCTTCTGTTCTTTTACAGAAACCTGGCCTCTAATTCACTGGAGCGCATCAGTTGGAGGGTGTTCCAATCAGTCCCTCTGCTGAGTCTGTGAGTAACACACTGCACTCAGATTCACAGATTTATTCCGCTCTGCTGGTAATTTCAGACTGAAAATGTGAACAATTTACCTCTGTCTGAAAAGTTTAAATGATACATCTGAGGTCTCACAAGCATATTATTTTTCTGAAAGCATGAATTAAGCATGGGAAATGTCACCTGTTTCTCTTTTGCTCAGAATTTTGAGGGACAATCCGCTCACCTGTTCGTGTGACATTTACTGGCTTCAGCAGTGGCACAGAAAAAGACAAAGCGATGCTGATTCTCAACAAACCTGCGTCCACAATGGCAACATCATTCAGCTGGATTCATTTGAAATGGATAACTGCAGTAAGTGCTCCTATCTGGAAACAAACTGTTTTTTAAGATAAGGTGTGTGTCTCTTAAAATGAAGAGAAAATAAGCAAGCCGTTTATCATTTAATTTCCCCAAAACTTGGAACAGAGGCATCCGTTTGACTATGCCAATGGCAGTGTTTATTAGGTTGAAATAATCACAATTTATGGTTAAATATATTGTATATTTGGTTATTGAAATTAGATTGGATATATTGAATTTTACATTCACCATTGTGTAATTATTTGGGACTGTAGGATTTTATGTTTTTGAAAGAAGTCATTTACACCAAGACTGCATTTAATTGGTCAAAAGTAAAAACAGTAATATTATTGCAATTTAAAATAACTGTTTTCTATTTGAATATATTTTAAAATGTTATTTATTTCTTGTAATGAAAAGTCCAGTCTTCATCATCACAATATTTCTTATCAGTGTTAAAACAGTTGTGCCGCTTCATATTTTTGTGGAAACTAAAACTAAAGTTCAAAAGGACAGCATTTAGTTATAAAAATTACTATTTAAAATCTGTCTTGTCACTTTTGAACAACTGAATGCATCGTTCTGCTATTAATAGTTAGTAAGGTAGTTAAGTTTAGGAATTGGGTAGGATTTAGGGATGTAGAATATTACTACTAATAAATTGCTAATATTCTAGTATGCATGCTAATAAGCAACTAGTTAAGAGACCCCAAAATAAAGTATTACCCTAACTTTTGAATAGTAGTGTATTCATAAGAATACTCAATGTACTCGTACACTTCATGATATTTCCTAAACTTCTTCTCCATCATTTTCCAGTGTTCTTAAAACTACATGTTTTGCGGTCTGCAGGTATTCCTGATGTCAAAATAGACCCATCAACCCTGACCACTCAGGAAGGAGCAAATCTGACATTTACCTGTCTGGTGACTGGAGTACCAACACCGATGATCCGCTGGAGAACAGAGCACCTAGAGTCCAGCTGGACCCTGCAGGTACACAACACTGCTTTCAGATAAGGATGTTATCAATGGATTAGAAATATATGGAAAGTGACCAGCGTGATGAACCATGCACTTGAATGAAAATCACATGCAAAAAGATGCAAACATAACTCTAACCTGAATCACTTTTGCTGTAATATTCATCATTTGTAAGCCACATAATAAATGTAGAAATGGTTCAAAGGACTTTTCTTCAAGCCCCTTACTCCAGTCTACTAAAATCTGGACTTCAGAATCTGCTTACTTTGTCAATCGGTTAAACTTGCCTCCATCCATCCTTGTCAACAGCGAGGGATCTGGGGATCAAGCCTGGAACTGATTCTGTACATGAGGAACGTGTCGTCAAGAGACAACCTGCACAACCTCACCTGTGAGGCGGAGAACCGCGCTGGGATGGGAGAAGCAGTGGTGCAACTGGACATCGAATGTAAGTAATGACATTTTTCTTACTTTGCAAGCTGTTTTTATTCTCAAGAAAAGCTAGTTGTTTTACATAAATGTCTAGCAGTGTACACTCAAAAATAGCTTGTTGATCTAAATTTATAAAATTATGACATCTATTTCCATTCATTTGAACTGATTTATTTGAACTTAAAGTTAATTGTAGTGATGACTAAAATTCACACAAATTTAATGAGATCAAACCAATTTGATTTGACATGTTCTGTGAATGTCCCTGAACAGAATTTACTCTTGTTGATTTAACCATTGATGTACAGAATGTTTTTTATTTATTTTTGGTTATCTTTTTTTATCTTATAGAAACAAAACAGAAATCATAACACTTGATCACAGGTTAAACAGTCTGTACATCTGCAGCACACATATAGTGATCCAGTAAGAATCAATGGCATTAGCACATTACTTAAAACACATTGAACAGCATTTAATTTCAACATTTATTCTCCTGATCCATTCATATGCAAATCATGCTGGGAACCAGAAATTCACTGCACTGTTTCAAAGTAAATGATTTGTGCAGGCCCAACACAAATGGATTAAGTTAACTTAATATTTTACAAATCTGATTTCATTTAGCATAATAAAATGTAAGTAAAAAAACTTCTGAAATCAAGCCATTCTCAAATGCATGATGGTGTGGCGTCACACCGACAGAGGCCACACCCACAATAGTTGATTGACAGCAGCGTGTCACACAGACTGAACTGGT
>JAUCMT010000032.1:14552642-14568783 GCA_032357475.1 Enteromius thamalakanensis
AAACCCCACCTCTTCTTGCCGATTGGTTGGCCGAAGTTTGTTTTTGTTGTGGTGCACATCCTGTGCCCATAGTGTTTGTTTTGGTTTTGTAGCCTCTGTGTTGTCTTTCGATTCAAATTCAGAGGGCAGACAGAAAGACGATCAAGGGGTGATGCATACGGTTTGAGATAAAAATGAAATCCAGCTTAAATCCTGCAACACCGTATAGAGAACCTTTAAGGGAACATTAATTTTGTCCTTTTGCAAACATTTATGGAAAGTTACTTTTGAATGTTCTCAAGATGTTCTGAACAAATAATAACATTTAATGAAATGTTAGACTAAGTCCAACTAATATGTATTAGAATAAGCATTCAGAAAGCATGTGACCGGCTAAGACTATATAAGGAAACAAGAGAGCCAGCAATGTCTACTATGCTGTACACAGGAAGTTGTGTAGAGCACTTCAGATGACTCAGTGATTCCCAATAAGTTGATTAACTTAACATGGGCTCAGGATATAGAAAGGAAATAATCATCCAAACCAGAGCTGCTTGGGAGCCACTTCCTGTCTGTGTATCTCCAGGTTCATCTGTTCTAGGCACCGAGGATGATTTGGCCGTATCTCTTCGATTCATGAACTTCGGTGCAAGTCCTCCGTCTTCAGATGATGGCACGCTGGATTCTGGCTTGTCTAGTTTTGTAGAGAACCCGCAGTACTTCTGTGGCATCATCAAAGATAAAGACATGTGTGAGTGTCTCACAATCCCATAATGACAAGTTTTCAGCATGCTGATTTAATTTGTACCAAACAAAGTGATCGTTTCTTTGTATTTTGCAGGTGTTCAGCACATAAAAAGAAAAGACATTGTTTTGAAGTGGGAACTGGGTGAAGGAGCTTTTGGCAAGGTGTACCTGGCAGAATGTGCCAACCTCTGTCCAGATACTGACAAGATGCTGGTTGCCATCAAGGTATGATCACACTCTTATCAGAGCTTAACATTCTTGTATTTCAGCATTATGTCATTTTTTTTAAAGGAAAGTATTTTGTGCCAGAAGAACAATAAGTTTTTTATTGAATGTAACCTATTTCCATGTTGGTTTAATTAGCAAGAACAGTTAAAATGATGCAGCTAAAATGCATACAGTTAATTAATTACAGATTTTCAGCCAATTCTGATTCCTTCAAGTTTATCACATGCATTTTAGCAAGCAAGATCAAAACAAACACAGAAAACATGATTATTACCGTAACGACTGGCTGTTTCTGTTGCGATCTCGCTTCTCAGTGGGAAAGGAGTCACAGAGAGTTCACAAGAGTTCAGATAAACGTGGACCATTAAATGAGTTGTGTACAGATTAAGTGTCTATAAATCAGGGTTTCTCAAATCTTACTCTGGAGGTCCGAAGCACCGCAGAGTTTAGCTCCAACCCTGATAAAACTCACCTAACTGTAACTTTCTAATGAGCACTTTCTATTAACTGTGTTACATTTAATTTAAAGTGTCCAAATGAATGGACATTCTTCTACATTCTAATATTTGACTGCCTTCATGTATAGACCTTGAAAGTTGCCAATGAGTCGACTCGGCAGGACTTCCAGCGCGAGGCCGAGCTGCTCACGGTGCTGCAGCATGAACACATCGTGCGGTTCTACGGCGTGTGTACAGACGGAGAACCTCTGGTCATGGTGTTTGAGTACATGAGACACGGAGACCTCAACCGCTTTCTAAGGTCAGTTTAATAACCACCAGCCACTCACAGAGAATTAACTACTACCCCAGCAAAGCGGTGTAGCTGTCGGAAACTGAAGAGCTTTCTTGGAGCTTTAGTCTATACATGCCATTCTTAGACAATCTTGGAAATACCAAAACTAATTTGCTAAGTTTTTATTATTTTACAGAACTTTAAGAATTACTAGTTTATAATCTAAAAGGTTTTGGGCTTACACTCAAATCAAGACTCTTTATTGGCATCTATGGTTCAACGGAGAACCTTTAACATCCACACTTAAAAAAAAAAATGAAAAGTGATGCCACAGAAGAACCATTTTGGGTTCACCAAATAACCTTTCAGCGAACAGTTGCTTAAATAACCTTTTTTTTTCTTCATTTTAATACTCTAAGAATCATGTTGTTCAATGGAAAGCCTCCATGAATATTAAAAGTTCTTCATGCAACTAAAGAACCTTTACTTTTTAAGCGTAGAACCTTTCCATTGCACAAAAGAGGAAGTTCCATTGCACTTTATAGAGGTAAAAGGGGGTTTTAGATAAATAAAATGTTCTTAAAACCAAATAGTTCTCTGAAAGGTTCTTTTGGTAACCCAAAATGGTTCTTCTATGGCTTCACAAACTCTTTTGGAGACTTTATTTTTAGGAGTGTACAGAAAAAGTTCAAATTAATCAAATTCAAGAGCTTTCATTTACCGTTTTTCCATCTACACATCTAAGATCTAGCTAAGTAGCACTGGAGCCCAAATGCAGATCCAGCTTTGTGATGCTCAGTCTTAATTAAGATGTAAAGTTCACTGAAGTATGAGGTGGCTGATGGGGAACTGACTGACCATATGTCCAGCACAGCTGAGTCTCGGTGCGTAAAGATCCAGTCTGTTTGCCAGGTGGTTGCTGGGGCCAGATTGGGAGTGGGGACATGTGAATGTTTGAGGGGGAGATGAAATCGCATTTTCACGTGTATGGATGTGGCTCCAGTCTCAGTTGCAGCTGCCCCATCCTGCCACCTGCCTGCTAAACTAATAGGGATCACATACTAAACCTCAGAAAGCAAGCGAGTGGCAGAGATTTTACATGCGCATATTAGGATGAATGGAGAGCGGCTTGCACATTGAGGCCTGACACGCAAGGCAACGGTGACCAATGGTGCATGTGCTGTTATTAAGCAGATGCTTTCATATCCAAAGTAACTTACAGCACACTGATTTCAATCTGGAGTTTGTTTGAAAATATTACAGTGTAATTCATTTAGCATGCCATTACCAACGCAGATGCTGGTATCTAAAAAGACTGTGTTCAGAAAGGAAAAAAAGTAGCATGTGAAACAACATGTAGTGTATAATAAAAAGTAGCATGCTGCATTGTTGTCACATTGCTAATAAGTGGCAACCAGTTATCCTTTTTTTTCATATTCAGCTTTGTGTAAAAATGCCTTCATTTTCAACAGTTTGATGTGCCAAGATCACAGTTGGTGTCACTTCCAGTTCAGTTGTTATGGTGGAAATAGAGTGCTGCAGGAATGAATACTAAAACCTGCAAATAAGTAACTCTTTCTTTCCACTGTACTGAAGTCAATAGGTTTTTCTGAATGGCTTTTTGGTTGCATACCTAAAACAAGGTCTGTGCTTAACACAAGCTTACATGTTTTATTCTATGACATAATGGCAAAATGGCACTTACTGAAGTCGTTTGGGACAATAAATGTCACCATGCCAAACAAGAAAACTCATCTACTCACTTGTTGCTTTTACATTCTTCTTACATATATACTTGCACTCTTGCAAACTCTTCCAATTTAAACTTTCTAACTGATAGTATAGTTTTAGTACAGATTAAAAGAGTTGTCAAAGCTTTTAGTAGTGTTGACATTGTTGACAACTGTGGTGTAGGTATAGACTACTTCTGGTGATCGAATTTAGAATTCAGAAATATTGTTCATTTGTGAAGGTAATCAAAACATGTAAGAATCCGAAACCTTAGTTGGTCATAGAGTTTACTTTCTGCCAAAATCCAGAAAATGGAAAAATCTTATTGGTTTTTTACTGAGGGAATCAAGGCTATGCTAACTTTCGGGTTGGCCTGCAACAATCATATCTGCAGAACTCTATCGACGATGAAGTAGAGTGCATTGCATTGTGGGATACAGCATTCCAAATACACTCTTAAAAATAATGGTTATTTATTGGCATCAGTGGCTCCATGATGATCATTTAACATTCATAGAGACTTAACATTGCACAAAAGGTTCTTTATTGCTCTTTAAATTATTATTATGTATTTAGACTAAGAAAAAAAAAACGTTCTTTTAAGAACTGTTCAGTTAAAGGGATAATTAACCCACAAACTATTGTGGGCCACTCCCACAATAGTTGATTGACAGCAGCGTGTCACACAGACTGGACTGGTGTTTTACCTCAGACCCGCCCTGATTATCATGAGTGTGGTTTTTGTACAGGGCTCACGGTCCAGATGCTCGTATCCTGGATGAGATGAAGGTTCCTCCGATGGGTCAGCTGACTCTACCTCAGATGCTCCAAATCGCAGCTCAGATCGCCTCGGGCATGGTGTACCTCGCTTCCCTTCACTTCGTCCACAGAGACCTGGCCACCAGGAACTGTTTGGTCGGAGAAGGGCTGGTGGTGAAGATTGGGGATTTTGGGATGTCGAGAGACATTTACAGCACTGATTACTACAGGGTAAATCCCCAACTGAGTTTTAGTGTGGTCCCATATGTTTCTCCTGAGATTAAGAAAAAATATACTGTAAATAACAAATGTGACAGATTGATTTTAACATCTCTGACTTATCTGATCACAATTAGGACCTCTAGAAATTGAGATGTCACATTTTAAGGGGCTATCCTTTCAATAAATTCAAAATTTAGAGATAACTTTACAGATTGGAAACTTCTCCACTCACAGGTCTGGAAGAAACTTAAAAAAACACTTAAAGATGTCTCATTTGTGATTCTTCCTTTCCTCTGTAATTATTTTTAATTATATGTACCGACAGCAGAGATGTTTGGTTGTAATCTGTTCCCGTTCACATCTTCAGGTCGGTGGGAGGACAATGCTGCCCATTCGCTGGATGCCGCCAGAAAGCATCATGTACAGGAAGTTCACCACAGAGAGTGACATCTGGAGCTTTGGAGTGGTCCTTTGGGAAATCTTCACCTACGGCAAACAACCCTGGTATCAGCTATCCAACAGTGAGGTAAAGAACCCCATTTAATATTAAAAATTATGTGTGGCTACAATCACAGCTATTTATATTTCAAACTCATTCACTGTCAGTGTATAAAACAATACAACCACAAAACAGATTTTAAAGGAACAGTTCACTTAAAAAAAATGGCTCACTCTCTCGCCATTCTTGAATACGGACAGAAAAAACACTACCATTAAAAAAAGAGTCAGTACACTCAACAAGGATGAATTAAATTGATCAGTTATATTCAATTTCTATTTCAATTAAATGCTGTTGTTTTGAACTTTCTAGTCATGACAAAAATGATCAGTTTCAACAAAAATATTAATAATAAGAAGAAATTATTCTTGAGCAGCAAATAGCATATTTGATTAATTGATTGATTTGAACCCGATTACTGATTCTTTTTGACCAATTCATATAAGTCATATGTTCCAGAATAAGTCTTTATGGTGCTTTTGTGCAGTTTTTTACCCCTTTTCAACATTTTGCAAAAACTAAAAAAGAAAAGGACAACAGTTTAGAACAACAAGAGTGTGAGTAAATGAATTTCCACTTGACAGCAAACGATTCCTGTAAGGTTTACCTGCAGTGACAGAGTGATTTAGACTGTCTGATGGCATCAGTGCTGGTCAGTGAGTTAAAGCAAACAGACAGAGCTTTTCCCAACCTTCATCGTGATGTGGCCATCCAAGTTGAACTGGATCAGACCGTGCTCTTAAGCACTTATGAACGAGAAGATCAATAGATTTTTTTGGTTCCAGAATGATCCAGACCTCTCAGATTAGGCACCAAAAAGTGGACTCTGGTGTGACCACAACTGCACTATTAAGCTGGAGAGGCCTCTCTTCTTTCAACAGAGAGGTAGATCACTTTCCCGTCGACTCGATTTTAATCCGATTAAACCTCATCTTCGCCTTGGGCCGACGTTGTTTAACCTTGTTAACCTAATCCTTCTCGAGCCATGATGGACACAGCTAATTATCTAGAGCCTAACTGTATGGGACGGAGACGGATCGTTCGTGACTTTCCATCTGCGAGGAGAGAGGATGCCAGACATTCAAAGGGGTCAATGTGAATTTTTGTTAATTTATTGCAGTGATTGAAAGCCCATTTCAGAATGATGTTGTGTGGTGCTGACAGTCTCTTCACCTCATTTGATTAAGATGCAATGCTATAAGGGCTTGAAGTCACTGGCGTTTTAAATAGCAACCAGGAATAGCTTTGGAGAGGCGAGGGTGCTTCTTTACTGCCTAAAGAAAATGAAGTAAAATAAATAACATTTTCTTCGATTTCCACTTGTCTGCCGCTAAATATATATTTGCCTTGGTTTCAGGCTATTGAGTGCATCACACAGGGGCGAGAGCTTGAGCGGCCACGTACCTGCCCGAAGGAAGTGCACCTCCTCATGCAGGGCTGCTGGCAGAGAGAACCGCAGCAGAGGTTCGTCATCAAGGACATCTACAACCGGCTCGTGGCCCTCGTCAAGAATCCGCCCGTCTATCTGGACATCCTGGAGTAAAAGCACCCTGATCATGGAAAAGACATGCTTCTGGAAGCAGGCTGTTTGAAGAGGAAAACCAGTGGTGGGTTTTGGACGGACACAATTCACATACTGTCTTAGATGTGCAGTATGAACGTTTATGGTGTTTGTTGTGTACATTTTAATCCACTGGAGGTGTAAGATTGTGTACATGTGTTCAAATTTGATAAAAACTAAAAAAAATGAAGAGAAACGGACTGAGTAAATGGACAGTGGATTCTTTGAATACGCATTAGTGGAAATTGCTCATGGATCTTCATGACTCACCCCAGAAGAGACACTAGATTTTCTATATGAGGATACTGATGTCAAGGTCTTGTAATTAAAGGTCATTAAAGGTGAAGTGTGTAATTTTTCGCAATCCAGTCAAATATGCAGACACGGTTGATTTTCTCAATAACTGTAAAAACTGTGGCTCTGTTTGTTAGAGCATCCCGCCCAGCCTGACATAGCAACAGCCTCAACCAATGGCGTGAGTTTGGGGGCGGGGCTTTCTAACCTGGGCTTGTATTACAGATTCATCCAAACAAATAATCCTATCTGTTCACAAGTTTATTTAGGAACTTTTTTAGACTACATTCATATCACACTGCAAAAAAAACTATTTACAGTCTTATTTTCCAAATGTCTAAAGATTCATAACTTAATAAGATACATTTACTTGAGATGCAAATGAAATCTTGTCTTCCGGGAAATGTATACAATTGAAGCGAGTTTATGATTGAAACAAGAACACATATCTACCAGCAGCCTCAATAAATGTTAGATATTAATGTTAGACATTGTTATTTGAAGCATAAACCTTAATAAAAAAAACATTTTGCATTACTTGCAACATTTAATGCCACTAATTAATGAATTAATTTAGGCTTTCTGCTCCTGGTTAAGTAACTTATAGGAATTCAAACTCAATAATTACGGTTGGAAGTTTCTGTAATACAGCTAATATTAGCATTTGATCTCTAATGTCACATTTATTACATACTTCACCTTTAACCATCATGTGCCCCCCAAACAAAGACTCTTTAAGTTGCTGTGATTTACACGTTGTGCCAATCTGACTGCATTATTTTTCTGTGTCTTGCGATTATGAATATACTACATCAGTGTGTTATGCGTGATTGACACATGCATGTATAGTACATCTCTCCATGTTGAACAGCAACGTCCTGTTACGGCTCAGAGTTCTGCTTTCTTTTCTATATCAAAAGCATCAACAAGGTCAGCAACAACACAGCAGTGGAGACACATTGGCTGTGTGCGGAATAACGTAACCTACTGTATTTATTTGAAACTGTATGAAGTATGGAACACTTTTCAAGCAGATGTTGGGTCACATGTTTAAGGCAAGACACTACAGGTGAATAATTTCTCAGTTAAAAAATCATACTGCATCAAAACAAATATTTTGTATTACAAGTTTTATGAAATTTTGTGCTTTGCTGAACAGAAATGTGAAAACTGGTTAAATCCAAGATCGAAATTCTTACATTTTACTAAACATTTATCTTATTTTATCACTCCATAAATTGGAAAATACGGTCACGGCCAGGAAAAAACACATTTCTATAATATTTTAGGAATAAAATGTAATATACAGTACAGTATGTAACATCCTGTGAAATGTTACATGAACAAACCATTCTGTAAAAACATCATAACATTTAAAATAGTGGATAGGTGTAAGCAAGAAAAACTCATTTGGGGGGGGGGAAGATAAATAGACAAAATGTAATCAAATAAATGCTTAAATGTGTATTTTGGATGTTTTGACAGCAAAATAGCCCACAATCTCATAATTGACCACTGCATGGAAAAAAACATTTTACCTAACGTGCATTGCCTTAATTTAAAAAAGCATTTATTTTTAAGCTAATTTTGTGCTACAACGTCCATTTCATTGAATTCTATAATAATACCTCAATGAGCATTTCTCAGTCTTCTGAATGGCTCGGCAGGCACACACAGCCCTGGAAGTGCACAGCATGCATCTTTGCTCATGGCCTCTCAGTTATGGCCTTATTGTAGTTTAAGCCATAAATGCCATGTGACTAATCACTATAGAGCCACACGCTGTAGTAGGCTATTCCGAACACAGCCAGAAGTCCAGCATGATACTGGTGTAAAAGCAGAGATCAATCAATCAAATATTAATTTATCATACAGCATGTTAAGCTGCAGTGGTCACTGTTCACCATTTCATTATTTCATTAATGGGTGCATCTCTTTTATGTTTTATGCTCTTGTGCCTCTTGTACATAATCTAGTTAATGAACTGCATTTTTTTGCCTTACTTTATTTGTATTATTATTATTTTAAATTGTAATCTTACTTAGTGTTTTAAAGAAGAAATATAATTTCACAAATACAAGCCTACTATGCCTCCTAATGTTATTAAAAATGGTTTACAGCTAGAAGACATAACAGTATTTTAAAAAATGAAATTGAAGATAATCATTTGCATTAAAGAATGTCTCAGAGTGTTGGCATTTGACAGCTAACTTATCATTTGTTTCATTGTACAAATAAATAAAACAATTTGGATAGATTTGGTTTTCTATTTTGTCGATGGACAACGTACAATAGCTGTATTAAACTTGATTTTCTTTTTATTGTACGTGATAATATTGGTAATCTCACATTATTGCTGCATGGTTTTCATATATTGTGCTTTACGGATAACAGTGGAAATTTAGAAACGAATGTGTAAAGAATATCAGCCTATTTTCTGCCAACAAACATACCATAGAGAGTTTTTGGTTTTATAAAAAACTAAATATACATCTGGAATTCAAAATGTCATTTAGGCCTGTAAATAAACAGAGTATTTTTTAGAAACTTTAAATGTGAGTAGTGTTATATATTTAATATATTTAATATTCTGCCCTAATCATCCCATTTAAATTAAAAATACTATCCTAAAAACATTTTCAGGTTCCACTGACCATATTTTCTGTGCATACTATGTAAATCATTGGGTTTAGTTACCAAAAGATCTTCTTTTGTGTTCTGTAGAAGAAGTCATACAGGATTGGAGTGAGAATTTTCTTTTGGGGTGACCTAGCCCTTTTATTGTACAAATATTTTAAATGTAAATGTTTTTAAATGTAAAATAAACACAATGCATTTGATACAAATAAGAGGGCAGAGGTGATAACAGAGAAAGAAGATCTTCACAGAAACCATCAACAGATGGACAGAAGAGATGCTGTGACAGATGGAGGTGAAGTTGAAACCAACATAGATACATAGGTTACCATGAACATGCTGTACATCTGCCTGAAAAGAACCATTGTTTCACAGTCTCGGTCTGTAAATTGGAAATGTGGCAACTGTAAATCTTCAACAACAAATTAGCTATTCACGACGCTGTCTTGGTGCTCATATTAGGACGCCAAACACTTATCACACAGTGATCTGAATTAAGGAGGCCTTGCTATCGCTTCCACACATTTATTTTGCTTGAAATTTCAGCACAGGGACTCCAGAGGACTGTAATGCATTCTGGGTAATGGTATCGTTGGCTCTGCGGTGCCTAAACTCAATTCTCACGGGTCATTTGTGTCTGGACTACTATTCCAGGCAGTCGCTGTATTCCTGCCTCACACGCGCAATGAAAGAGACAGGCATTAGTTACTCACCCTCATGTCGTTGCTGCTGTGCCGTATGGATCGTTATTTTCAGTCGGACTAAAAAGAAGGAATGATGATTCAAACCGTTTCCGTAAAACATTATGTGGACAGTGGCGGTTATTGAGCTTCAGACAGGACAGAAAACAGTAAGATGCCAAATTAAAAGCCATGCGACTAGTTATCTTTGAACCAATCAGTATCCAGAACCGGAACTAACCGTTTCACCATTTAAATTGGACAATTTCAAACTTTCGCCATAAATGATTTAAAATAAATTGTATTACGCACACATTTTGCTGTCAAATAATTATTTGATAATAAAAAAATGTCTTTACATAATATATTTGTGTATATTTATTATATGTATACAAACACATGCAAGTATATATTAAATAAAATATATAATATATAACATGATATTATGTTTATATAATATATTTATACATTTTTTATACTTATATATTTTTTATATTTATATATATATATATATTTACATGTACTACATGTACTTTTATTTTGGATGCAATCATGATTAATAGTTTGACAGCACTAATAAACTGTATAGTGTATATACTAGGGGTGGGCATAGATTAATTTTTTTACAATTACAATGCATTACAATATTGCATTACTCCCTAAAAACGGTACTAATTACGTTACTTAGTTAGTTTTTATGGAAAGTAATGCGTTAAGTTACTTTTGCGTTACTTTTTAAATGTGGGCAGAGCTTGAGTGTTTGTTTTAATGTAAGAAGCTCTATTTATAACAAATGTAAAAGCACACCAAGAAGTGTCACGAATAAATCTCAGGCTGAAGAAAAAGTTAATTCACATCTGTAAAGAAGAATTCGGGAAATATGATACTCTTCAGAAAAAAACAAAAACAAGCACAATAGTAAGTTTTTGTCATTTTTGCATGAAGGTATGCTTGAACTGGATCATCAAAGGTCAGCAGCAATGACATTGGTTCACATTTCTGTAATTTAATTAAGTATATTTTAATTCATTTTGATGAATACTAAATCAGTTTTTTGAGAGTGAGATGAATCAATGCATTCACATTACACACTGTATTCACACACCGCACACAAAGCCTCTGTATTTCTGAGTCCGGAGACTTGTCAGTCAATAAATAAGAAAAAAAGTAACTCGGTTATATTATTCTAAAATTAAAAACTAACTTGCGTTACTTTACTTGTTACTTGGAAAAAGTTATATTATTAATTTGCATTACTTGTAATGCTAACACTGCTGATTACACAAATTTACACTACTTTCAAGTTCTCTAAGGTCGAATTATTAAAGATATGTATATAATTTTATTATACAATTTATAATTAAATTATTAATATAAGGTAATAAAGATTTGATGCAAATATTTAGACAATATAGAAAAAGTGACAAGTGAATATTGTTAGATAAAAAAATTTAATAGTTTTATTTATACTATTAAATCAAATTTATTTTATTTCATAAATTAATAATTAAAATATTAAGACAGCATAATAAAATATCCAATGACACCACAACAGCTGGACAAACACTGTAGTGAACAATGAGTCAGTTTAATTAGGCACTTGCACATTTTTCACATTTGTTACAAAAATATTGGCAAATAAAAGGCACTGCAATAATGATTGCATATTCAATTCTCAGTTTTAAAGGGAAGCATTAAATGGGGGAACATTTAAAAAGTAAATTTTTATTTCCTTGGTAATCTTAAATGCTACTTTGTAACATTAAATGTTGCTTAAAAACAGTTTTAAAAACTGCAATACATTCATTTGGGCCAACAAAAACAATCCAAAACCTTTTACATTTAATTTAAATCTAGTGCACAAAATACTGTTGTGACCAGTCACATTCACATCTAAACCTCTTTGAGCAGAAGAACAGACTCCATCAGAGCTGGAGCTGGAAAAACACACCTACTTCCACCGAACGGTGAGCGAGAATTTCTGCAGTCTTACTACAAACAGGCATTTGAAGAAATGCTGAATCTTTCCACCACTAACCACTGAAGCACCTACTTTTCCTTTTGAACCCGAGATCCCTTTCATATACAACAACTGAAATTACCACCAAGTGACCGACCTTTGGAGCTTGATAGAAAAAGCATCTACAAAACTACTGCCTTTAAGCAGCATTAATTGCACTGAATTACAGGGCGACGTACCTGTCCTGCACCGATAGGTCAGAAGAAACAAAAAAATTAGAGACATGAGGTTAACAGCTTAACCTAATGCAACGATTAGCTTTGATTTCTGGTTTAAGTACAGAATGTAACTAATCACGTGAACAAAAATGAAATATCGAGTTTGCACTGGATCCACAAGTGCTCTGATGAAATGCAATTAAATATAAAAACCTTGTATATCAACAAACAGAGTGTATTGTATGCCATAAACCTGCAATGAACAAAACAATACCACAGATATGTGACCTGACGCTGAGGACACATAACTCAAAACGAGAGTGAAAGACTCCAGTGCAGCCCCATATTCCCATGAGATGCAGTTTAGTATGAGCTAAAGTAAAAACGCAAATATGTTTCTAAAAACAACCCTTCATTGATTAGTTATTGAACCTGTGAGATTATTCAAAGGTGTTCCATTAAATCCAAATTATAATGAAAAGGGACATTACAAATATAAGGATTGAAAGGGGCAGTGAATTTTAAATTAGATACCCACCATCATTTTTGTATATTTTGATATGCAACACATAACAAAATTAGATTAATCATATTAATGATGTTATCTGTGATAATATTAACGCAAATATAAAATCCCTGATTAATGCTACGTAATCATTTCCAGTTAATGTTACACAACATTAATATGTAGTAACACAAACATCATGTTTAGAAAAAACCCAAAGCTATGTTAGAATATAACCTGTAAAAATCAATACTAGCGTCATTCAACCCTCGACCTTTCATATCGATGACTAAAAAAACAAAACAAATCAGATAACTCCTGAAAGTCACGATTATCGGTAGGGTTTTCGGCTGAGATAACAAACCGTGAGTATAAAAGTATCTCAAATAGCATAAACGTTTAGCTTCTTAGTACAAAATATCAAGGCTTATATATCAGTGAAAGTGACTGTATGAGTAAAGTTGTCCAGAAATGTGCACAGTGAGGTGTGGAGTGGTCAAGAAAGCTCGTTACTCCTGATGAAGGTGAGCCGAAGTGCTTTGGCGAGGTAAACCGGCGCTGAAGATGCCAATGATGCCCAGGTTGAGCAGGACGCCCAGTACGAGAACCCCCATGGTGCCCGGGAACGAAGGTAGAGAGGACTGCGACGTCAGCCAATCTCTGCGAGACGCCATGTCTGTCAACAATGCCTCCATCTGGAAATGGGTGCCTACCACCGCACATATGTGAAAGAGCTGGTGACTGTGACCTTGGAGGAGAGAGAGTGGGAAAAGAAGCGTGTGACACTCGTGTGAAGCACTGAAAACTAAACGATGATGACTGACTGTCAAATCAATAAAATGAGGTACCGATGTAGTCGAAGCGTCCAGGAGCCAGTCTCTCGGGGAGGTGAGACGCAAACAGGAAGCATGTGAGGAAGGCAAAGAGCAGATGGTAAGAGTGGCTGGCCAGAGCTTCACTGGGACTACAGCTCCCCCAGCAGCACGACAGCAGCTACAAAGAGAAGAGTGCTCTCATATCTGCAGTGTACACAATGTGCACAGTGAAGTGTGGGCATACTTACCCGGTAGAACAGTGGGAAGCTATCGAAGAGGAAGGGGATGACAAACGCCACCGTTCGGAAGATTTTACTTTTCTGTGGGAACTGCAACTCTACGAACCTGTTACAAATGACAGGAAAAATTACCCATAATTGGTAAACATATAAAATATGCAATACAATACAATTAAAATAAATAATATAAAATAGTATTAATAATAAAATAAATAAATATATATATAAATAAATAAATACACACACACATGTGCAAAACAGCATGCCGCAAAATCCACCTAGCAACCATCAACAATAACCACATAAAAACACCCTAGCAACCACTCACTGTGGTGGGAATTTCTCTCTGGTCCGCACTGTTTACATTGTCTTCAAAGAAAAAGACAAAAAAAAAAACATTGTGTAAAATTGATTGTTTAATATTTCCATTATGTTCATATTTTATATCAATATGAATATAATACAATCAGCCATATTTACTTAAAATGTATATTTTATTACAAAATAAAATCTAATTTGCTAAATATAATTCACACTATTTTATTATATTATATTATATTATATTATATTATATATTTTACATGTTATATATATCAATCATGATGAATCACATCTAAAAAAAATATTATATGATATTCATAAAATTTATATTATATAAAATATTTTACATTTATAAAGTTTTTTTAAACATTTTTCTTAAATATATACATGCATCTGTGTGTATTTATATATACATAATAAATACATGTGATCAGATCAGATCTCTGTGTGGAGCACTTAGACCATGAGTAACAAAAGACAGAAAGATGCAAAAACGCTCAGATAAAAATAGTCTATTGTTGGTAAAATGTTTCTTTTCATAGAAAAATAAAATAAAATGTTTGTTATTTAAAAAAATAATTATATATATATATATATATATATACACACACACACACACACACACACACACACAGTATATATTATTTTTTAAATAACAAACATGTTAAATAATAAAAATATTAGAATATTATAATTACGATAATTGCATTATATAAATATTCATGTAAATATTTAAATAATATAAATATTGAATATTATGTATTCATAATTTATTCATATAATTCAATCAGGCAAAAGTTTCCATCATAAATGTGGTGTATTGTGCACAGCCTCCAGTTTTATGTGGTTGCTAGATTATTGTAGATGGTTGCTAGGTGGTTGGATGATCGTCCAAGTCCAAACACCCCAACCCCATGTCTCTATGATATTCTTCTATGTAGTATATCCATAAGATATTGTTTTGCCCATTCCTTCGTCCTCCACACACAGGCCCTGCTTACACTAGTGCTATGGTTCTGCCTATTGTTTACCCTAATCTGACATTTTTGAGTTTGAAAACAGATTTTGAAAATGCTGCAGAACCTGTTTTATTTAAAGATCATTTCTTAAACTCAGTGGAAACGCCAGTGTAGGCGAGGATGGTTTTTCATTCTAAAACATGGTTTTAAAATGAAAATGCACTAGTGTGAATGACCTCTTCTAAAGACTTGAGGCACCAGAATGAGACAAGTTATGTGCTGAAGTTTTATAATATATATGTGCAATAGCATTGCTTGCTTAAGCGAAACTAATCAATTCACTGAATTCATCAACCAGTTTTGCAAATTATTTATTTATTAAAATGACTGAAACCTTTTGAGCAACTAGGAACTAGGGCAAAACAAACAAAGGTCTGTGTGTGAGAAGGAGTCAGGTTATATAAGAAACTCCGCATTATTCCGAGTCTGGCTTTGAAATGACATCTGCATTAGCTCCTGTAATCGCAGACTTAGTAAATGAGTCTAAGTTATCCTCTGAATCCACTCTCACCTGGAGTAGCAGGACATGCTGGTACAAAAGAGCGAGTTTCCGACACCGATGGTCACGAAATGCTGATGAATCCAACTGTTTACCCAGCAGTCGGGCATCGCATAAGAGCCGTATGTGATGGCGCAGCCTGCAAAAGAGCATTGTTTGGATATGAGTTTTACGCTATACGATGGGTGCTTTTGTTGAAGAACTAATTCCTGAATTATGAAGATTTCCCAGAGTTCGGTTTAAAGGCCATATTTTGATAAAATCTTCTCGAGCAGCATAAATATGGGTCCCACTTTATATTAGGTGCCATTATACTTATATTCAAATTAATCATTTGGTACAATACACTTATTGTGTACATATATGTTTTTACATTGTACTTATATTTTTAAAAATATCTATATGTAAGGTAACACTTTAGAATAGGGGTCCAAAATAATGCATTAGTTAAGCATTAATTAAAGGTTAATTTGTTCACAATTAAGCATTAGTTGAG
>JAUCMT010000032.1:14579249-14591634 GCA_032357475.1 Enteromius thamalakanensis
AAGGGCGTGGCCACTTGAGTGACAGGTTGATGTCTCTATCTGCTGTCTGTTAGCCGTCACGTTGCCGCCTACGTCCCACCTCATTGCCCATTTTGTATCATCCGCGAGTGACGCGCGGTGACGTGATGCCAAGATGGCGGCGGTCGGCTCCGCCCACTTTGGGCTTTAAAAACGCTCTTCAGAAACCTACGAGTGACGTCACGGACACTACATCCATTTTTTTACAGTCTATGATAATTACAGATGTATTTTACATTTTACATTGTTAATTGTGGTTGTCCAATGTTTGTCACAAGATGTCGCCAAACGGTAATCTTCGTTGGCGCGGAGGAATTTTAAACATACAAGTAGTACCGGCTATGCGTTATTACTTTGGAGCGGTTATTATTTGAAAAGAACGAAACTGCAAATGTCTCAACTGACCAATCAGAATCAAGCATTCCAGAGAGCCGCGTAATAATTTCCAATAATATGCACCAATATAACAATGCAAAGATATTTACAGACAAACACACTACCGTTTAAAAATTATACTGATTAGACTTTTGTTTTTTAAAGATACATTTCGCTGAAATATTATTACAACTAAATATAATTGTTTCCTATTTTTAACATGTAATTTATTCCCTTGATGCAAAACTGAATTTTCAGCATCATTATTATCAATATTGAAAACAGTTGTGCTCTAATGCATGCTTTGCTTTAAACTTATTCATAACTCATGATCTAAAAGTAAAACTGCTAAAATGCTTTCATATGCAGTCTCAATTAAGTTGATGTATTTTTACCACTTAGACAAACAGTTGAAACAACATGCACTGAGACCAGGAATGTGCGTCAAAAAGATAAATAGGTTCAATTTAGATTTCACGTTTGCTCACAAACTATTGCATAGTCCAAACCAGAACATATCAAGATAGACAGATGCTTAACGATCTTGCTTGTGTGTCTCTCGCTCCACATCTCACCCTCTTCAGTAATTCTGACATTCTTTCTCTGGCTCGTGATTGTGTCACAAGATCTGCCTCAATGGACGTCTTTATCACTGTGAGGAGAAAACAGAGCGCCTATATGCTCGCGGCCTGTATGCACACATTCTGTTGGGAACACGGACATACGGACACTATCTCAGGCTCCAAGCATTCCACTGTCATGTTAATACACGATCATGGGGTGAAGCTGTCTGGCTACCACCTACACATAGAACGCTAACAATCATGCATACGGCTATACTGGGAAAACAGGAATTTTCAACCTAAAAACATCCAAGCAGTTAAGGTTTTAACCGGCATTGCATATTAAACGGCCATTAAGTTCTTCAAGAAATAGATTCCAAAGCGAAACATTTCTGCCAGAACAATCGAAACCTGTTCTGGAAGTTCTGCGTAACATTTTCATTTTGCCTGAGGCTTTTTCCTGGAAAAGAAAGCTTACTGCACCTTACATTCATTATAGATGATTTCTGGAGAACTAACAAATGATCAGTTCTAAAATTATACATTGAATGAGGGACCCACAACATACACACTGTAAAAATGTCAAATGTACAGAAAAAGCAACAATCGAGGTAGCCAAAACTTTACAGTAAAACTGTAAAAATACAGCGGCAACAATATAAGTTTTATGAACTCAAATGTACAGTAAAAGGACCATTTAACCCAAAAACTCAGCCTTATATTTGTCCAAAGCCTGTATGAGTTTCTTTCAGCTGTTGAACACAAAAGCAGTTATTCTGAATAATACTGTTAACCAAACAGGTGACAGTAAAACATAATAATACTATGAAAGTCAATGGCTACCGTCAACTCTTTGTTAACCAATAATCTTCAAATACCTTCTTTTGTGTTTAGCAGGAAAAAATATTCTCATACAGGTTTGGAACAAGTGGATTAGTTTTTTGGGTGACCCTTTAACCAAAGTAAAAAATTTTGCTTCTTATTTATTAGTTTATATGTAAATGTTAATATATAGAAGGAGCATATAGTCATATACTGTATACACAAATAGAAAACACCTTCATGGTAACACATGACTCAAAATAATACACATCAAATAAGTAAAATAATACACATCAAATTTTACACCAAGATGTAGCATAAATCCCAAATCTATATACTGTAACTGATAGCAATAGAAAGAAATATAACTAAAACCAAAAATCAAAAATAAACATTATAGAATGACATGAACTTGGTAGATCTGTTAAAGTTTTCACAATACATAGTAAGGGAATTTGTAACTTTATAACTTGTTAAAACATTTAACAGTTCTTTAATCTTTAAACCTACAATAATTTTTATAGAGGTCAGTATGGAAACACCTAGCAACAACTCAAAACACCTTAGAAACGGCACAGCGATGTTCTGACACTCAACTAGAACCACTTAATATACAGCATAGCAGCAACACGGAGTTTTCTTCTCTAAATGTAAATGTTTTGTTACTAATGACTATTCATTTGTGTACCACAAAAAAGTCTAAATGTAAACAAGCCCCTGACAATATGTATATTATAGCAATTTGTATATTATAACATGACATATATACTATAGCCTGACATATAGCTGAAATCACTAGTTTAAGAGGCAGTGTGAGTCAATAATTTTCTTGATTACAGTGAGACTTCATTATTAATTAGTCTATAGTCTGTTTTCCCATGACTTCTGATGTTCCTTCACTTTTATATCTTGCTGTACACTTGAAACAAAGAGGAAAAACACATTCATTTGAAAGCTGAGCTGTTTAATATCAAAAGTAATTCAATGGAAGACATGAAATATTATTTCCAATATTTTATTTTTTAATAAATATCATATTTCTGCGAGCTCTCATGATGAAGCAGCCGCTCGGATGCAAAAATATTCAAATATGCCTAAATTCCGGCGGCCTTCTCTCAATCCACGTCATTTGCAAGTGCACTATACTAAATATTATAACGTTAATTTAAAGATTCCTGAAACATTTAGACTTTTTCTCATAATTTTTCGACTATTAATAAATTAATAAAATAAAATTAAACCATTACAACAGTATATAAAAAAAAGTAAAAGGAAAAACTACATTTAAAAACAAAACAGATTTCATATGGCCCTTTTTTTTGTATACATATTTACACACACACACACACACACATATCATATATCTATATATATATATATATGTAAATATAATATGTATATCACAGCAAAGATGCAAAAAAATGTGTTCAAATAATGTATCAAAAGCAAGAGATCATATGGTTTTATTGAACAAAAATTGTATTTTAATCAATAGAGCAAATGTACATTACACATTACAACAAAGGTCTGCAGGGGATGTATTAATTGGCGAACTTTTACTTTTTACATTTACGTTTAATAATGATTTAGCATTATTTAATTAAAATGTTTACTTAATCTTTCACATAAACTACAGGCAAATAATAAAAGCATATATACTGTATTAGAACTGCATTATTTGAGTTGTAGTGTTTGTGAATTGTTTAACTGGGTTTAATATATCATATATATTGTGTTTTCTGGATTCTTGTCCATGAAATGTGCAGCTGGTTAGTCGACGCGGGCAATGCAGTCAAATTTTTAGAAAATCAAATAGTTGAATAAAATTGGCAAATTGCGACAGCCCTAAATTTTTCTAAATTTCTTTTTCAATAAAATATAATTAACCAATACAATGCAGCTAATGCAGCGGTGCATATAGCAGACAGTAAAAAAAAGGTTAAAATATGGATGAAAGCTGCAGGAATGCACAATCAATAGACAACAATGCAAACAATATCACATGCTCTGTCTGCACTGCAGCTATATTTATATAATGAAAAAAGTTTGTCCTGGAACATGCTGACTGTGCAGCTCTTGCAGGCGAAACCTTCTTCAATGCACAGGAACAGGGAAAAGAAAAAAAGGGAGTTTTTCCATAAGTCACAGGGTTCAAAACAAGAAGCAGAAGATATGAAACACGTGTAGCAAAACTTGAAGTCTGCTTTAGGAGTCAAACTTTAAATGAAAATGTACTTTGGAGGCATTCTCTAGATTTGAAGCGAACAAAAGCCTTGCAAAAGTCAGTCACTACCATATTCTCAAAGTTTTGATGCTGACTGTAAGACAAACTTCTTATTTCCACATAACTTCACTTCATTAGTAATCAGCCTAGTACAAAGACAATAAGCCAATTATTGGCAAACTTATTGTCTTTATAACAAAATGCTTAGAGTAATAGACAGTTAATGGCTAACTTCTTTTGCGTTCAACAGAATAAATAAACTCAGATTTGGAGCAACATGACATGAGGGCGACTAAGTAATCACATAATTATCATTATTGGGTATCTATCCCTTTAAGCTTACTATTTCTCAAACAGTACAAATGGATCTGCATACAGTACATGAGGATATATAGGCACTCTTATATTTTAGGAGAGGGGTCCCTCACAAGGAATCACCATATCTAGCAGTCTAAAAAAAATTAAATGCATTAGAACAAAGGTCAAACAATTATTAATGCACAAACCCATTAAACCAACCCCTTTTTCTTACACCCAAAAGACAAAAACGCTGACGAAATCCACACAATTGGTACAAAAAATAGTACATACATGTCACTCTCTTCATATCTTCCGGTGGAAACGTGGAGCTCAGGGGGGCGTCCAGCACAGAACGAGACCAGACAGCCTGGTGCTGTCAGTTCTACAGTATTGAGGGGTTGGAAGAGGCCCTGTCTTACAGAAGCCTGTTCACGTGGACTAATGTAGGCTACTGGATAGACTATGTTCCATTTGTGTTCAAGGAAAAGACAGGCAGTTCTGCAAAATCAACCATGCTCTCCCACCATATGGATTCTATATATATACTTTCACCCATAGGGAGGTGCTCAATGTCAACTCAACACTTGCACAACTCACGAAAAGCCAAACTCACTTCCTCAACTTTTAAAACACTACTTATTAAAACTGTATGATCTGCTTATTAGAACTTGAACTTAAACATTGAAAACAACACAAAGATATATTGATGTCCACTTTTTCTTCGCCAGAATGACATATTTGCTGTAAGTTTGTGTGAGATTGCAGGTTTTTTGTGAAGTAACTAATATAAAGTCATGACATTTTCATTTAAATCAAGCTATTTTCATAACATTCCTTCATAGCCTAAAACTTTAGAAGAACTTGTTTAAAGTTCACTTCTGCACAGGCATGAAGGGGTTCCATGCATTGCAACAATCCTGACACTTTTAACAATTCTAACATAAAGCAAAAGAAAATCGAAGGTCCAAACCTTTGAGCTTGATCTGGTCTAGGAGATCATTTGCGCGTGCGAGCTGGAGATGTGAGGTCGCCAGTTTTGGATCCGAAGAGTTACAGTTAATGGGGAAAAAAGCGCGAAATAACTAGAGTTCCATGGCCGAAATGGGTCCTAAAGTTAGTGGACAGCCCCGAGAATCATTTGGGCTTTGTGTGTCCCTCACATTCCTTGGGAAAGCAACACAAACAGCAGTGGAAATCCCACCCTCCGCGGCGCGCACGAGCATTCGCTCATTGGATGGAGACATGAAAGAAGCCCTGTGTTTAGAATCAGGAGAGCAGCGAGAACAAAGCCACGGAACCCGTTCTACTGCTTTTCGCCTTCGCGTTCTGTTTCGAAGAACGAAAGGTTCTAAGAAGAAGAAAAAAATACAAAGACTCTAATATTTACGTCTTGACTTGCAATATGGCCCTGATGTGCTTCATTGTTTTTTTTTGTTTGTTTGTTTTTTTGCCAATGTTATACTGTAATATGTAAAATATAGGCTCACATTTTTCATTAAAATAATTAATTTGAGAATATTGTTAAAAGAAATCCGCTAAATGGCAGGCACCATATTTAAATTAAATATTTATTTTCTTTTTTTTTGAGAAGGCATTAAGCATTTATATCATTACTGGTACAATTAGCTGTTTTTAAACGAATCAGGTGAGTCAACCTACTATTGTCGATTATTTGCATTTTACCCTAGTACTTTAAATATCGAAATAAATAATACATAATATGGTAAAGAGATACACCTGATGAATAGAAGGGGGAAATAAAACAATTGCAATTACAACAATAACTATATATGCAAACATTAAACTCATCACTGAATGGATGTAAAATACTTTGGGGTGGGATAAATACAATTATTTATTGTAGTCCTACAGCCTAACATTTTATGTTCTTGATACCATAAATTATTATTATTACTGTTCTTGTTGCTGTTCTTATTTTGTATTTTAAGACACATTGATGTTTAGGTATAAGAAATAAACCATGATTATCATTACTGTTATTACAAATAGCCATCATCAAACAAATCATATTATAGGCTATGTAATAAAATAATAATAATTTAAAATGAAAGCAATAGAAAGATAAGAAAATAATATTTATTCTCGACTATATGTATTAATTCTGATATGAATTATTCTGATGATGTGATCCTCCCTGTTCAGTTTTCAGTTGTGGCATCATCTTCCCCTCCTCCATTGCACTGAAGGCCCAGGGTACATTTGGTCATTGGACCAGACTGCAAATAATTCTCCCCTATAAGTGGGGCAAAGCCAGGCATTCTTTGTCATTGGCACTGGGGTCTTTGCCAGAGAACTGGCCATAATGGCACAATGAGATCTCAGCAGAGGGCCCAGTGCGGCTGGGGCACGAGACACTGAATATAGTTGAATGAGGACACAGAGACCTACTTACACTGACCAGATACGAAGAGACAGACCGGGAATGGCGTATTTCATGCTAGAAATCCCTTGGTATTTTAAAGTATCCCTTAACAAATTGCACTTTTTTTTCTCTACAAAACAAACATTTTGGCATGTTTTTTTTTAACTTTTATTTCAGTAAATGTTCAATGCCAGTTACATTCATTTGACTTAATGGTTACTTTTTTAAACTGGTTTTAGTTGTAGTTAAGGCTAATAAACCTGGTTTATGGTCAGGTGTTTTGAACGTAATTATTCCTCTATCCAGCAAGGATTAATTAAACTGATTAAAAGTGACAGTATTTTCAGCATTAATAATATCATGTAATCAATCACCACATTTTGTCATCACAAGAATAAATGACATTTTACTAAATAGATTTTTAATTAAGCATTTAACTTTTTATGAAGATAGCTGTAAATAAATACAAATAAATAAAAATCTTAAAATGCAATTTTAAATAAAAATTAAATGCAATAAGAAATAATAAAATAAAATAAAAGTGACTTACATTTTTTATGGCGCGCAAATTCCCATGAATTAAACTACGACAGAGACAAAAGTCTTTTTAAATGAAATCATTTTATTGTTTAATGCACTGCCTCACACGTACATTGGATTCCTTTGCGTTGCGCAATATGGGACAATTACTATTAGAATGTGACGCCGAATGACTGGGACTAGATTTGCTGAGTAGTAATCTGATGTCGAGCAGAAACATTTTCACATCCGTCAGCACATCAGTGTGACCGGAGTCAGATGATGTCTGCGACAGATCTCTACACCCATCCTCATTCCTGTGTGTGTTCAGCACAGCATACAAAGGCAATACGACATACAAAAATAAAATCAAATAAAAGCAACCATTTGCCAGACTTCCTGCTCATACACAGATAACACAATACATTAAATCACAAAGTTACACAGCAAAAAAAAAAAAAAAAGTGGGGAAGCCACATCAGAAAGAACAAATCATCAAAAAGAAGTGTACACCCTAAACCCGATTCTTTCGCCACCCTAGGAGTCAAGGGTAAACGCTAGACGGGATGATTTCTGTTCTGAGCTGTGCTCACCAAACACAGACATTCAAGTGGCAGTGCAACCCCAGAAGACCAAAATAAAAAAAGAAATCCAAAAACATTGTTCTAATATATTTCCATGTATGGGTTTGACGTATATGCACATAAATGTTCGTTTTTTTCTCTCTCTTAAAACATATACACTCATTTCATCAGTATATATGCCTGGTTGTGGCGCACCAGGGGCACTTAAACTGAGTGATTTCACCCGGTAGCTTCTTTTAACCCCCCTTGTTTCGGGGTCAAGGATGCGCTGTTGTAGGTTAAAGCCCCCGTTCCTCTGACTTCTCTTTTCTCCGAACACTTCCTGCACCCTCCTTCCTTCCAACCCTCCATCTTTTGAGATTTTTTTTTCTGGAGATGCAGAAACAGACAGAGCAGTAAAGTGGGAGAGAGAGAGAGCGAGGGGGAGTGAGTGTGCGATCAGCCGAATGCCGAGCTGACCCCCTGCGTCCCACGCCGTCTCTCAGCCCATCTCTTTCCACTGCCGGTAGAAGTCGGTGATGTTCTTCAGCTCCATGCCTGCTGCTGCCACCGCCTGGACAGCCGCCTGCAGCCACGGCAACGGACACAGTGTTACATCAACGTTCTGTCATCATTTACATCATTTATAGTTTCTTGCTTACATTCTACACACAAGTTGATACTTTGAAGTAACTGTTATTGGTCCCACTGGACTTTTATAGTAGGGAAAGTAATGGTATTGAAATCAATGGGGACCATCAACTGTTTGATTACATTCTTCATCCTGCATTCTTCAAAATATCATCGTACAGGTTTGGAAAGAAATTAGGATGAATAATGACAAAACAATCTTTTTTTCTTTAATGCATCTTACAACGAGATAATAACACTAATCATTTTTACAGAAAAACATCTGGATAAAGTCTGGGTGGATTAGCAATGCTACAATATAGATAAGCTTTTCTATTAAGAGGCCACGTTTTACATAAAAATAGCAACAAATGCCATTGTCTTCTACATTTCTCAAAATAACAATTTTTTGAAAGGTTTGGGACAAGTATGTTGTTTTTTTTTTATTTTTTTTTTACTATTATTCTACAAAGATATGCTATATTGGGGAAAAAGGTAGTATTAAGTTATCTGATAATAAAGTGATACTTTATCATGAATGATAAGAATAAATGCCATTCTTTTCAACAACTGAAAATTCATCGTTTCCACCTCAGGAATAAATATTATTTTGAAGTATATCAAAATAGAAAACTGCTGTTTTAAATCATATATAAAAAAAACAATATTATTGTATTATTTTATCAAATAAATACAGCCCTTATGAGCAAAAAAGACATTTTAAAATGTAAAATTAACTTTTTTTTATATATATATTAAAAAGGAAAAACAAAGTAAAAATAAAATCTGTGAATATATTTTGAAACACATTTAAACATTTTTAAAAAATTTTGTAATAAAAAACAGATTTGAATTTAAATATTGAAATATATATAAAAAGACAATTTTCTAAGTTTTGTTTTGTCATTTATAGCGCATTTATTAAATATTATTATAGTGTATGTGTATATATATATATCAGTATTTATAAATGCACAGTTATTTATTCCTGTGATGCAAAGCAGATTTTTCTTCAGTTAAAAGTAAAAAAAACCTGGACATTATTTAAAAAGGAATCTTTCGCATCACTTCACTTTTAGAAGTCTTTACTGTCATTTTTATTTTCAAATTTAATATCTTTGATTATATCTTTTTTCATAATTCTTTCAAAAGCTGAAAACTTGTCCTGCTTAATATTTTTGTGATCTGTTCAGGAATTTTAAGTTCAAAAGTACAGCTTTTTTTTTATATATATAATTTTTTCTTTCTCGGTAACATTAAAAATATCTTTGGTATCAGTTTTGTCAATTTAAAGTAAATTTACACAAAAATAACAGGTGTGTTTGATCTAGACTCTACAGGAAATTCTTATGAGCCAGATCTGAGGATCCCTTTTAAAAGATTACACAATACCGCACCATTATGTTTGAAAAATCTTATCTGCAGTATGCAAACGCCCAACTGACCTTCATGGAAGCTGATCTTTCAGTCAGCTCCTCTAGTGAGTGTCCTGTCAGAATGGTCACCATGCCAGCGGTGTCTTCATCTCCACTGCTCTGAGATCCCGTCAGCTGACGACAGCTGTCCACCATCTTATACAGGTGCCTGTCAACAGGAACAATCAGGGTTGAGACGGTGTGTGCAGAACACCCTTCAGGACTTCACGTCTGCAGTCAAAATCACTCTACTCTCAACAGAAGGGGAAGATGATGCGGCTTACCAGGCTTCAATGTCCTGTCGTTTTAATTTGTCCCTCTCAAAGCTTCTTCCTGTCTCTTTCTGGCAGCGGATGTACCTGTTGCATAATAAGTGAGAAGAAAAGCTGAAGCGTGAAACATTAAATCTTAGACTTTCTCAATAGCAATGCATGCTTGAATCAGACTTCTTGTTCAAGAGGTTTTGCCGTCAAAAAAAACTCCACTGCAGAGCTCAAGGCGTACCTGTTTCCCTTCCGAAACTCTGTCTCAAGGAATCTTATTCCATCTCTTGCTCCGGAGTTCTCTTTCTTCAGCAAATCCAGACCATCAATCACTGCAAGAGGCCAGAAATTCATCTCAGTCAAGCAAATTGTACAAACATACACTGATTAATCACTCCTGGCTCACGTTCTGTACGAAAAGTCTGTATTTTTCATTACATCTGAGGTACAAACTGGTGAGTTCCGAACTTAAATCATTTAAAGTGCAGCGATTAAAAAGAACTAGTGTAAACATACTGTTAGCCAATCAAGAATATTGGCACATTAAATCAGAGGGCTGCCATACAAATGTCAAGTATATATGCCAAGACGATTCAAAGGGCCCACACTCTTTATGACTGATGAACTTCCTTTTCCACGAAACGTCATCATTTCTGGAGTGAAGGAGTATTGCTAAAAATCATTTTGTATTTCTGTCTTTTTTGTTTTTAAACATTTCTTTATAGCTTTTTTTTATAGAATTTTTAGGGTTTCCATAAAATACAAACAAATATGTAATTTTAGTGTTATTTTATTATTTTTTTTTTATATACCATAATACTATTTTGGACTTGTTCATATTTCAAATATTTATTGACAGTAATCTTGTGTGCTTGTGTCATTTTTATTTATTTTAGTACTGTAATTGAAACAAGATTGTTATTCAAGTCTAAATGTTTCATTTATATTTTCAATTCAAATTTAATTTCAGGTTTAATCATAAAATGTTTTTTTTTAATTGTTTTATTTAACAATAACAACACTGATAACTTGCTGATCAGCAGAGAATAGCCAGACAAACCTTAAAATATAATGATGTTAATTACAAGTCATCAAAAACTAGTTGTTTTTATTGCCCGCCCACTTGTTGATCTTTTCGTTTTGGTTCTGAATGAAAGTGCAAGTTAATATTTTGCCCCTAGGAGGGACCAGTCACCAGAGGTGTTTGAAGAAATTTTAATCACTAAATGAATCATTTGGGAGTTTTTGAACAAATAAGTCCACAAAACCAAAATATCAACATTTCATAACCCTAAAAGGCACACTTTAATTTATTAAGATCACATGACATTTTCAGACTTGAAAAACACTAAATTCCCAGCCATTTCCAGTTTCATCACAACAGTGGAAACTCTCATTAGAAGACAGGAGGAGGCATGCGGCTGACCTGTGCGAGGGATGATGATGATGAAGCAGCCGCTGGCAGCCAGCTGTCTGAGCAGCCCCAGGTGCTGGCAGAGAACCGTGGTATCTGGCACCAGATAAGGAGACATGGAGGACTGCGCTTTGGGCTGCTGCAGACTGCCCTCCAGCTGAGAGACCTCCAACTGCAGACAGAGGAAATGCTTCATTACTGCGCACATTCATTGAGGACATTTGGACAAATGTTGAGAGCAAGATGTGCATTAATGAAAGTTAAAAATAAACCCAACAGCTGGTCTGACCTGTAGGCGCAGCTGGGCCATATCTCTCATGAGCCGGTTTCTGCGAGCTTCCTCCTCCGCCTGTAGAAGAGTCGAGGCAAAGTCAATATAACCTCTGTGTCACCTCAAAACATGACTCAGATTTTACCCTCAGTAAACAAAGTGTGAATAAGCAGCTAAATATATTTTTGTGTTTAATACGGAAGAGAAAAACACAATAGTATACAGTAAATTTTTTAAGAATACTTTAAAGTGCCCTTAAAGAGTTAATCATTAAACCACGGATATATTTAACTTTACAATTCTGGGAAGAGAAAAACTTTATAGGGAAAAATGTAAGGACTGAGACATAACTATTAAAATATAAAACAAAAGTAGTTTTTCAGTAAATTTTCAGATGGTTATTTTATTTGCATACTGTTTAACCCCACCATCAACTAAGCTCCTGCTTTATATTTGCATGTTTCTTGTATTCAATACAATATTTTTTTTAAAAACAGAATGCTTTTATTAATCAAATATGCATTAAATTGATCAAACTGCCAAAAATGATATATATGTTACCGGCAAAGTGTGAAATGCCGGCATTCTATAGAATGCCTAGGCAATGTATAGAATGCCCGCTGGT
>JAUCMT010000032.1:14593700-14604627 GCA_032357475.1 Enteromius thamalakanensis
TGGGAAATTAAAACGGTGACTAGTCACTGCTAACATTAGGCGAGTATAGGCTGTTTCTCTGACAATCTGAGACAGTAACGTTACCATGGTAAAATATTTGTTCTTCGCGTATATTTTGGCAACCTCTAGTCAACGGAGAGGGGGGGAGGAGACAGCGCTCAGCAGTATTTTGAAAGTGATTGCAGTACCAGTTTTGGCCATTTCTTACATACGGCTCCTTTAAATCTGAAAGTGCACCGTGTATAAAGTTATTGTTGACTAACTCATTGAAACAAGTGGTTTTTAAACCTCAACCTGAAACATTAGCATATTGCCCCTCCACTTGTGCAAACCTAAAAAACTAGATTTTTGTGTTGGTCTGAGTGAAAACCCAAATTCATTCTGTCACTAGTTGCTGCTTTTGAAGCGTTAAAAGCTCACAAACACTGCTTTTAATGAAATTGACCAATCGCTGCAGACTATGCATGCTATAAGAAAACGAAAGTGTTTTTTTTAACTTGCTCGCCTGTCAACCTGTTGTGGAGGACTACCAAAACCAACATAACCTTTCATAAAACATAATAGAGAGATTTCCCCCCAGTTTCACAGACAAGGCTTAAGCTAGTCCCAGACTAAACTGCATGTTTGAGCTTTCTCAGATGAAAATATCATATTATTTAAATGTGTTATGTATTGTATGTAAATCTATTGTTATAATGCATGTCTTTGATGACGCAAATTGTTGAATCAGTTGTTTAGAACATTTTTTGAATCTAGAAAATAATCAAATGAGCACACAAGGAGATAAGTGTGATGGATACCTCATCAAGAGGGGTAAGAGGGGGTCTCTGGCTAGTGAAGTCCAGGCGTCGATGGGCTGCGCTGAGGGCAGGAAGGTGGCGGAGGGCTAGATCCTCTGGCAGCAGCAGTGTTTGGACCAAACCAGGCTGTTCGCACTCATTCAGCAGTTCTGTTACATCCTTATTCAGACCTAAGTCTAAAATAAAACCAGGGAAAATATATTATTGTTAATGAACAAAAACCTTTTTTTAATAACTTTAACAGATTTTTCTTACCTGTTTCTAAGATCTTGCTGCCCTCGGGAAGTAAATTAAGCAGCACTGAGAGTCTGTTCCACAAGCTCTGAGAACTCTGTTTGGGCAGAAACCAAAGATCAACATGTACACAATCAGTAGCTAAGCAAATAAATGATTATGCTGCTTACTCTGGTAAAACACACAACTTCAGATTCATATGTACCTGAGCACACATAAGGATGATATCAGTGTTCGTTCTCAGCCAGTCCAAGAAGACCTTGACCACCTGGATGAGACCCTGATTGGTCAGAATCTCCAGTCGCTCAGAAAGGGTTTTCTCGCTGTGGATCGAATGGTTGCTGTGCTCACTGCCCTCAGAATCAGAGTCAGGATCTGCATGTGACATTTCAGATATTCTTAGTTTTATGGGTATGGACTAAATATGCACCTCCTGATAGAAATGACATTGCTTGAAAGACTGTGTAACAGTATAGTGTTAAGTTTTAGTAAATGTTACATCAGAATATTATACTTAATTTCTTAAAAACGAATGGTTTGGGGTCAGAAGTTCTTTCTTTTATTAAGCAAGGATGCTTTAAATTAAACAAAAGTGACTGAAAATAAGTTAACATTGTTCTATATCATTTGTATTTTAAATAAATGCTTTTTTTAAAATATCTTCTACTCAAAGCAGTGTAACCATTTCCTGCATTGATAATAAAAAGAAATCCTAATATATAGTATATATTATATTAATAAGAAATCTCTCATGCACCAAATCAGAATACTAGAATGATTTCTGGAGGATCATGTAAAGCTGAAGATTGGAGAAAGGGCTGCTGTATTTTTTTAAATTTTTTATTTCAAGAATAAATTTGATTTTAAAATACAGTACAATAGAAAACTTAAATTGTTATGTAAAATATTTTACACTATTGTCGTCACTTCTTACTCTGCCCAAACTTTTAAACGGTGATGTAAAGCATAAAAAATGGTGTAACGGACTGAAATAACATGCAAAAAAAGTAAAAATGTACTTACTTGTAAGCAATGTACCGTTGTCATTGGTTCCATTAGCAATCTCTGGAGTCATGTTTATTGATATTTCTTCAGCAGGAGGTGTGGCTTCTTGCACTGGGGCGGGGCTTGGCTCTGGGGCGGGGTTAGTGGTAGGTGCAGGGCGGAGCAGTACGTTGCTAAAAGTGGGGGCGAGTCGAAAGCAGCGTTTGGCTTGAAAGAGCTGGGAGGACATGGCCTGAAGGTTGCTGCTGATGCTGGCATCATTAGACGCTAACGGGCCGTTGGTTACCGGAGGGGTAGAGTTTTCCTCCCGAGACGGTTGCGGTTGCTCATCTTCCTCTTGATGTAGCTGCTGCTGTTGTTGTGGCGCATGTTCAGCATCCTCCATGTCTTCAAGGTCCGAACGAGATTCCTGACTGTTCATGTCAGAGTCTGTCTCAACGTCAAAAGCCGTGCCGCCCTCATCCTCCGAACCACTTTCCCAGCTGCCATCCTCTGGCAGTGGTCCCCTCCGTCCTTCTCTCCCTAAGGAGTTCATCTGGACCCTAGCAGCCCCCAGTTCGTCGACTAGACCACCGGCTTCATCATCCTCTTCTTCATCACTCTCAAATCCCTCGCTCAGGTCGCTCTCATCTTCCTTATGAGCACAGCGTCTGCGCCGAAGCATGGAGAGCCGCGAGAACTTCCGCTTCTGCTTTTGCGTCTCCTCAGCTGTTCTTTTCTTCTCCAGGCTTTTCTTTGTCCCCGTTGTCCTTCCGTTCCCCTTAGGCTCGCCTTCCTCATTCTCCTTCTCCTCATCTTCATCATCTTCCTCTAGGGAGCCATTCTGCAGGGTTCTCACCTCTGAGAGAGCAGCACTACTGTGATCTCTGGCATCAGCATCTTCAACACAAAATGCAACACAATGAGAAAGTAAGTTTAAGAAACGGTTTAAAAATTTGAAACTGAAGCTTTTCTGAATCCTAGTGAGCTGAGTATTATAAGGCATCATATCTGCTTCATAACAACAACAAAAAAGCATTATGGTGCTTTCTAAGACACCTAAATTAACTAAATATTTTTCACTGATTTAACAACTTCTGACAAAATGATGCAGAAGTATCCATACCAGTGTTATCAGTGTGCAGGGGTGGAACATCAATCTCTCCCTCCTCCAGTTCAGCTTGCAGTCGAATGTTGACATGATTGACCAAATGTGAGAACAGAGCCAATGTGAAAGCGATGGAGGCACTGTACTGCTTTGAAGCTATAAATTAATCACACACAAGGAGTTAGTACTTCATTTGCAAAAACAAAATTAAATAAATAAGAACTGTCCTTTGCATGCTTTCAACAGGTTCCCTAAACAGGTATTAAATTGACTGATAGGGCTATTTGATATATTTTTAATATCCTGACAATTTTAAAATACCCTGATATTTCCAGGTTTTGCACAGTATAGCATATTTCCACCTAAAATGGTTATTTAAATGTTTTACTTAATATGCAGTTGCCATTAAATCATTTGATTTTACACACACTATAAACAATTATATTTAGTGTGTTTATATATATAGAGAGAGAGAGAGAGAGAGAAAGAGAGAGAGAGATGCCTAAAAATAAACTATAAAAAAGTTTTCTATAATTGAAATTAAACTGAAATAAAATAACACGCAAAAAAAGATTATATCAAACACCTTGTGAATTAACTGAAATGAAAATGCAATTCAAATTAAATTAAAATGACTAGGCACATAACAAAACTAAATATTTAACTAAAATTTAAACAGAAAATCTAAAACCCTGTTAAAAGACTGAATAAATACTAGTACATAAATAACAACACTAAAGCCATGTCATAGTTGAAAAACAGTGAGTCATGTTCATGCATGTTCCTGACCACATCAAGTTGCAAACCAAAGATATTAAGTATATCTAATATAAAGAGGTATTTATCACTTGTCCTTTATAGTGTTATATCTGGCCAGGATGCACTAAACATCTAAATTCTTCCAGGAAACTAAGCTTGCTGCTTGATGTATTAAAATCAAGCAACACAACTGCCATTCCAAATAAAAATGATTTGCTTGAAGTCAGCACTATTTTTAGACTGGTGAAACTGTACCTGTCTGCTTACTAACTGCAATGAAACATATTTAATGACTTTGCATAAAAAGAGCAGCAGATGTTGCGATCCGTTCTTTGGGTCCACACTTACCCCCTCTCTTCAAACTGTGCACCACCATAAGGCAAGTCACCACCATCTTGAATATGAGGCTGTCAGGAAGCACAGAGCAGACCGAGTCGTGCTCTTCCTCCTCCTCGCTGGCTGACTGGCTGCCATGAGCAGGAAGTGGGAGGTAGAACAGCACCAGGTTAAAGTCTTCCAGCACAGACTGGCACAGCGATGTCAGCTCTGTCTCCATCAGACTGAAGAGGTGAAAAGATATTAGTCAAGATTTGATTCTCAAATTATATCTGTCAGGCAAGGAGTAACGCTTTCAGAAGGTGATGCTCTCACCTGTTCTTGGGCTGCAGCAGGCTCTGCAAATACATGAAGCTCACCAGCAGCCTTTTGATATCTTTTGACCTGAAGCAAGAATTACTCAATTAATGAGTGCAACATGCCCATGCTAGTCTACACCATGATGCTAGAATGCTTTATAGTATGGATATCGGGTCAATGCTGAGTGCTTTATATTGCACTGTTACTGCTGTTTACTGATCCTATCATAAAGCAGTCTCTGTGATATTCTGGTCTCTAGATACAGATCAAGTTATGTATTACATTTGTAAACACTGCATTATTAAACCAACTATCCTAATGCTTCGCTTAAAAAGTTAGATTTCCAAAGTGTTACAAATTACAGTGGTTACCAAACGGACAGGGCGAAAGTATGGGTTAAGGTGAGTCTTAATATTAAGACAACAGATTTTACTGTTCACCAGGAAAAAATGTCTGATTTATTACAGTAGATAAGCAATAGTACCAATCTCTTTAAAAAGCTGCAGAACTTGAGGTATTGCATTTATGTTTGCAGCACAATCTTTGTGGTTCAAGTAATGTGTTGATGTTTAATACATAGGGATAATGGTTTAAAACATAAACAATAATAGTAGTGATACCTTACTTAGACAGGACCACTAACAATACATTTTATAGTAATAAAAATGCAACATTTCTTTGGTTTAATTTACAAATAAAATCCTTAATAGTTAACTATAATATAATTATTAATGTCCCTCATTATAATGTGCTTGATTCATAAGTGTGTGTTATTTAGTTACTTTGCCATGTCTTTCACTCAGAAAAAAACATCAGATTATTCTTACAATTAATTTAAAATATTTTTTACTTAATTCAATTGTAATCAAGAACTGAATATTTATTTATCATTATTTTCTCCCTCAGCAAATATTGTTTTATTAATACTTTCAAATATTGTGTTGAACAATGGAAAGCAAATCAAAAAGGTTGAGAACCTGATTCAAATAACAGGAACACACTGAACATATTTTCAACAACACTCCTCTGGCTTGAGAGGGAACACACCTCTGGCGTGATGGTGAAAGTTTCTTCATCTCTTGTTTCTTCACTTGGTGGTACATCTTGGCTGCTTTGTCAAACAGACGCTTTAAATTCCCATAAGCGCCGTCGAAGGGAGTCTCCGACTGAATACTATTTAACAGGAAAAACCAGTCTGTCATGTTCTAGCAGCGTTATCAGATTCTTCGAACATTAGTCATACAAAACTGTAATGCTACTTTTCAAAAGGGAAAGAAAAGGATGTTCAATAAACAATCCGGTAACGCTGCTGTATCCATTAAATATGATGCTGTTCTCAGATGCCTTACCAGCGCAAGTAGTAGTAAGTAGCCTCCACATTATAAAATTTACTTCCAGCAAGCGTACCCAGCTGATTAAACGGCATGCCTGTAAAATACAACAAAACATTTCCTCAGTGCAATAAAACTAGGTATCCATTAAATGTTCATTAAAATTCACAGTTTAACAGACAAAATCATAAAATGCTTGCTCTCTGGTGCCAGGAAAAGGTGTTGTAGGGAGGATGTGAGAAGCAAGGACTCACTCACCGACATGAGGTGCGACAGACAAGGCCTGATGATAAAAGCGCTCCGCCAGCTGCTCTGCCTCCACTCCCGCCAGTTCATTTTGGTACCGCGCTTTATAAACATTAAACAATTTGATTTTAGATTATGTGAACACAAAATCACACTGCCAGACAGAGATTTGAGAGGATGATTTAATAAAATATCAAGTGAGAACACACTTACCGAGATCTCCCAAGTACACGAGGCATCTGTGACATGCCATCTGGGCCCATTCCATCTCTTTAGGGGTGGCTGAGACTGGTTTCTTACGACCTGCAGTCATTAATCATAGAACGATTATCTAATGTGCGGTCCATTTATCAAACAGTCAGACAGTTTATATGCTGCCTTTAATATGCATATAGAAGCATGTCTCACCGATAAGTGGATCGGTGACATGTGTCCAGTCGATGCAGTCCTGTAACTCCAGCTGATAGTGTGACTGGATGTAGAGCAGCAGGTGTTGAAAGAAGCCGACACCAGCGATCAGATGGGTCCTGTAGGCGCACTCCAGAGCACTGCGGCTGTGAATATGCTGTGAAGAGAGGGAGGATTTCAGTCTGATAACAAATAGGACTCCTTTAAATCATGGAATGAGTTATGTTACAGTACCTTTTTGTTGGTCTTGATGACCTGAATGACCTCATAGTAGACCTTCCTCCACAGCAGCTCTTCTGCCTTGCGTCCATAGTCCACAGGGTGCAAAAACATCAGCTTTACACAAAGTTCCCGCAATCTGGTTAAAACAAAAATGTATGTAACACAAAGAAAATAAGAAGCTGAGATATTTAAGTATATGGGAAGGTTAATGAGTAGCTGTGTTTTAAACAGATGTGATAAAAGCTCTCTAATCCATGTAAATACAACAGTATGAGACAAATTACACTGCCCTCCCAAAGTTTGGAAACACCTCTGGCAAAGTGTGTTTTTGGATGATAGCAGCATAAATCCTTGTCATTTTTGGGTGGAAATACATTAAAGTAACTTGACTTGATCATCGAAGAAGATAATTTTCATTTATTACATAATAATGGCAATATATACATGTCAAAGTCAGACATGCCCCTTTGCCAGCTGTGATGACTGGTTCCTAGTTGAAACCTGGCCCAGATTTTTTGGTCAACACACCTTAACTGCTTCAAAAGATCAAGTCAACGTTTGAATATACTGACAGTTTTGATGCCCAGATAATGCAGAGCTGTAATAGCTGCTGTATAAAAAAATGTGTAAAAAGTGTAAAAGTATTTTTTATGTATACACTGTTTATTAGGGCTGCACGATTAACCTTTATCGCATCGAAATTGAGGTTTTAGCTCCCGCAATAACCTAACCTCAGTTTTTCCCCCCGCCTCTGACATTTGAGTGACAACCTATTAGCCAATCAAAATGGTCGAATCTCACGTTCCTGGCTTGCTGGCCAATTAGAAATGGCAATGGACACAAGGTTGTATGCAGCAAAGCAGCGAACACACAATGTGTACCGCGAATTGTGCAAATAGAAAAAGCTTGTAACTGCACAGAAATGGCCGAAGGCACTTCTTCTGTGACGGGCGGGGGAGCACTTGGTTAACAAGAAGGGTGGTACTTCCGCTGTTTGGACTTATTTTGGATTTGCGAAGAACGACGTGGAGCAAAAGAAAGCTAAATGTAAAATATGTCGATGTTCCTTGGCCAGATCCATTGGAAACACTACCAATCTATACCAGCATCTTAAAAAGCTCCACCGACAGCAATATGATGCATGCACAAAAAGTGTGGATGAAGACGAAGCCACTATGTATGTAGTTTATTTAACCCTCTGTGTCATAAAAGTAGCAACATATTTTATTCAGAATTTTAGGTTTTATGCACTTAAAAGTATCAAACTAAAAAAATCGAAAAGCGTATCGCAATATTTGTCAGAAAAACCTCAATTAGGTTTTTTCTCCAAATCGTGCAGCCCTACTGTTTATGTTATAAAATAAGTTTTTGTGGTTTGTATTGTCCCTTATCTGTGCAAATTTATCACTATTTAAAAAGGACTCATTTCAATATTGTTTAAACCCCACTTTTCTAGGGCAGTGTATATTGTATAGTGCCTGCTCAGATTGCATAACTTACTTGTTCCTCAAACTGATATTCTCAGGTTTGAAGACTTCCCTATATGACGACTTGCCGCTGATTATAATATCCAACTTATGCACCGTTTCCACCACAGCCCTACACGAAAACAAAAAGGAAATGGTTAAAAACTCACAACCCCACAAATCCCATGGAACTTATTTATTAAAGTGAAAATCACAATTATAGACTTCAGGTGTGATAGTTTAAATATATATATTTAATTTTAGCTTCTGAATGTAAAAGGTATTAGATGATTAATAGATTAAAGATTAATTTTAACCAACCTAACCTTATAAATGGATCATGTTAAAACGTACGCATCAAAATTACATTACAATCTAGAATTGTTTTGTACTTTATTTACATATGCTCAGTTTGTCTATAAATATATTCTCCTATATTCTCTGTATTCTCCTATATCACACTATATGAGCCACTACAGCTTAATGTACAAAATATATTTAAGAATTTATTTTACATTTAATATAAAGCTTTAATAAACTGTTTATTTTCAACGAACACATTTGTCTGACTATTATACATATGTCAGGCATGTTAGCAATCGTTGATCGTGCAAATGCTTTAAATACCTTCAATTATCGCGCAATTCTGGCCTTTCAGTGTAATATACACACATCTATCCCTTTAAAGAAACTAAAACGAGAACCTCTAGACATAAATCATGAAGTAAATTTAGATTTAATGGCTATAATCTGAAGCCAGACACGCCAAATAATATAATGAGACAATATGGACACGCAGAGGCTAAAAATGGCCAAACTGCAGCTGTACTCAGGTGTCAAGTGTCTCGTTTAGCATTTTAACGTTATGAGTATGTTTTTCACCACTTCTGAACCACAAAAACATAACATGTACAAAGCATTACAGAGATTTCCTGACAGTACCGGCCTGCTGACATCATTCTTACCTGTACAGCCGTTTAATATGCAGCACCTTGGCCTCTGGCTCGCTGTCTTGACCCGGTCCGCTCATTCTATAAGTGATAATACGGCTGCTGTAGTCTGTTTTCGTGTATCTTGTTCTGCTTCTGCTTCGTTCAGCTCCAGTTTAGCGCGCGGCTAACGTTAGCAGGTTAGCTAACTCACCTTTTTCCTTCAAATTACAACTTGAACACAAACGCTGTCGTTCCTGACCTCCCCCGCCACCGGCCGCGATACCCATCCGTTCGGAAGCCGGTGTGTGTGCTGCTGTCGGTTGGGGTCAGCTGTCACATTTTGAAGGGGTTGTGTTTGTGTTGTTGTCGCTCATCATTCCAAGTGTCGCTCCGCGAGCGGCCATTTTTCCCCCTCCCACCGAACACAGTTCAGCGATCGCTGCAAGTATCGCGACAGTTAACAGATTCCGACACCGCCTCTACAAATCTCGCGAGAACTTGAACCTGATGTCAAGTTCTGGGTCAAATATAAGCGCTCGGCTGCAGGCGAGTGGCTGGTGTGATGGTCCCTTACATTTTTTTTAATTATAATATGTTTTTAAGTATATATTATAAAGTTTTTACATTTTTGTCATTTTATTGTGGTTAAATCAACTTACTAGTTTCATGTAGCTAGAATATTTTGTTGAATTTGCCAGGCTTCATTTCTCACCACTGAATAATGTAGATCAATTGATCAGTTAGTATATAAATAACTGTATATTTAATAGTATTCTAAGTAATGGATTTGTCTGGGGTTTTATAAATGGAAAGTTAAGTCAGATATGCAATTTCCCTTCAGAAAATTATCAAAAATCCCTTTAAGGCAAATATGAATATGTGTGAATTGCATGTAAATTAATAATTATAGGGCCAATAATATCACAATGAATGACCTCAAGAATGACTGAGTATATAGTTTCTTAATGGAAAAATACTGCATGCTTTTTATTGTATAAGAATTTTTATTATTTTTAAAATTATGATTTAAAATTCTATTAAACTGCTTTACATTTATGCTAATTTTATATAGGTATATGTATATGTGGCTTCCTGTTTCACATAAATATATATATAGGAGGGAAGACAAAGCCCAAAATCCCTTAATCATCAACAGAATGAGAAATAATATATTTCTTATATGCTGCAAAAGACAGTTGAGCTTCACAAATTAGTGAAGTGGCTTTAAGAAAAGAGCTAGAGAACTTTAATTTCCATCATCAGGGAAATAATTAAGACTTTCCAATAAACATACAATGTTAGGAAGCTGCCTGAAAGAGGACGCGTGTAGTTGAGTCTCAGGGTAAGAAAACCTTTAAAACAGGACTGGAACTACAAATGGGACTGGCTTTTATAATCTAAAAAAATGGTTTTTAGCAGCAATCACTCAAGATGTGTTTGGTGAACACAGGGATAAAAAGTACTCCATGTGTACAATGAAATATATCGCTTTGTTTATGATGTTGTGGGTTTATATTTCAGCTGGAGGTCCTGGACATCTTGTTTAGACACATCAGAGTGTGTCTATTCTAGATGGATTCAAATACCAACAGATAAATTCACTGATAATCAATAATTCACTGATTCTGATAAAAATCTATAATGGGCCATGGTTGGGTCTTCCATTGGGACAATAATCCAAAACAAACATTAGAGAACCAACATGGAGCTGGTCATCTAAAGGGTCTGGAGTGATTCTGGATGAAGGAATGATCTCTTTTCTCTTATCAGGTGTTCTCCAAACTCTTCAGGCGTTACAGGA
>JAUCMT010000032.1:14604727-14631905 GCA_032357475.1 Enteromius thamalakanensis
ATAGATAGATAGATAGATAGATAGATAGATAGATAGATAGATAGATAGATAGATAGATAGATAGATAGATAAAAAACTCTCACAATCATAAATGAATTCAATAAGAATTTATTTCTTTATTCATCTGTTTAATTGATTTCATTTCTATAATTAGCCCACCCGAAAAATATAAACTCCAATTTATTCAAAAAGAAAAGAAAGTCTTTAACAGTATTGAATAAACTAAAGAATGATGAAATGATAACAGCAGTCATTATATTATTACAATAATATTCATAATTCAATAACCAGAATATCAACATTCATAACAAATCCAAAAACATCAGCAATACACTCTGACATACCACTCTTTCTATTAATATAATATATACAAAAAGAAATCAAATTCCCAAGTGTCTGCCCTTTTCAAAAATGGAAATTTAGGGGCGGGGCTTATGGCTTGTCAAGAAAGATGACTGTGATTGGCTTATGGCTGACAGAGACCAACTGAAGTTTATTAGAAAGAGGCACATCATGGGAACTCCATTCATTTACAGGGGACAAAGAAGCGATTACTTGCATGGAAGAGTTGCTAGGCAAGTAATGAGGGAATAAAGCATCAGGCCATACAAAAGATCAGCAGAATAAAATGGGGACGTCTTCTCACGAGATCGACCTTCTACAGCGATCCAAAAAACCTCATGTGACGCACGGCACCGCATTGGAATCGAAAGGAAGTGGAGATGCAAAAGTTGCAAAGATTAGCGAGTGACTCACGTCTGGAAAAGCTGAGATATGCAAACATACGGTAGGTATTAAGCCTATATATTTATGTACAAGCATTGCTTTGTCACCCAGAATCTGTTACAAAACACCTCAATCAGTGAGAAAATGAGTGCAAGCTTCAGACTGGCAAAATGCGTGGCAGACTCGCGGCGATGCATTGTGGGTTTCAGACTGCTTACAAACAGCCTGAACGAAAAGTGCTTCGAATACCTCCGCCGACGAGTCGCCTATGCAAGTTTTCATTCCCACAAAGTTCTTATGCTTTTTCTTTTTCCACATATCGAGAAAAAGAGAAATTGGTGTAAAAGAACACATTCTGTACACTGCATATACAAACATATCTTATGTACAAAATACATGTATATATATATATATATATATATTTATATTTATATAACCATCCATACATCCAGTATATACATAAAGACTGTACACACACTCTATATACACACAGTCACCCACAACATTATTTGACCTGCATGATCTCTCAACATTTATATTTTTGTCTAGTGGTGTAAAAAGGAAGCTGAGAAATGTCCATGTTGCCCGGCAATGGCATCCAAACAAGGAAATAAATGTAGATTTAAAACAGCAACTTGGCTTCGCAAAACAACCCACCATCCTACGAACACGCGGCCGCCAAATTTCTAAATAAGAGGATTCCACACCCAAACAATGTCGTCCATAAAATCAAGAACTCCACAGCAAAACCAAAGAGAATTAAAAAAAGTAAAAGAATCCATCTTTCACATACAAAGGAGTTGGTGAGGATCCGGGACGTAGCAAAGTGCGGGAAGAGGGAGCAGGTAAAATAACAGGTTGTCGATTTTGCTTTGCAAAGAGATTGTCACATAAATTCACAGATAAAAAAAAAAAAGAATTATTTTCAGACTTTTCAAGTTCTTGTCTCACATTACCAGCATGTAAATATGTGATCTCATCTGGGTGAGGTCCAGTCAAAAAGTAGAAAACCACCAGGAAACAAAAGTTCGGATATTTCCAGCCTCTTATCAAATTCGCTTAAGGACAAATCAGCGTCTCTTGAGGGAAAAAAAAGGCTGTGCATATTCAGTTTCCCCAAAATAAAAGACATGACTGAGACACAGGCAGGCATGACAGGCAGAGCTAATGTGGCATATGAAGATCATAATGAGAAGTAGAGGATTGTTCAATATCCTACATGTAGTTAGTAAAGAACCTAAAAAACAGCACCTTTGAGATTGATCTGATCCTTAGAACCTCTCCAGCTCTCTCAACGAACCACTGCACTGCATGCGACGTCATCTTTCGTGCCACCAAGAGGCACGCAGAAGCCGTTTGGCAGACGTTAAGCATCCTAACCGGCCATCATATCAAATTATATCAGAGAGAGGGTACGTCAGAGGAAGGGAACCTATATTTTTTCTTTGGATCGGCTCTGGCACTGGGTCAAAGCCTCAGTTTCTCCTCTGTCAACCAACCGAATCGCGTGACAGCGCCCTGGAATTAAAACCTGGCCAACCTGAAGAATGTCCAAGATGAGGCCTCCAATTAGGTTCCAGATTGTCCTCCATGAAGCTTTGTGTTTGGCTGGAGATGCAGGGAAAAGAGGAGGTGCTTGATGAGCCGCTGACCAATCACTGCTACTAATCTCAGAGAAGAAATGGACTAACTGCCAAAACAGGCAGTTCAACTTAAAATGATTTTTTTTCTATCCAGTTTGCGTTAAACTGTGAGGCAATTGAATGTTTACCTGAGTCATTCGATTCTACGTCTGAGGTATATTCATGTCATGGCACATTTATCAGCTGATAACCCTGTTATCCCACTTTTTCTCAACTGCTTTTGGGACGTTAACAAAATTGCCTGTTTATTATTACTAAATGGAGTAGAAGTCACTTAAAGATAGCCCTCGAAGCTCTTAAAAGCTAAAATGGCAATCAGTCCATTCTCCTCTCTAGTGCCTTCTCAATCTATAAATATTACAGTACAGCTCAGTGTTTTTATTGTGCAGTTACGACTTAAATCTCCTCGCTCTCATCTAGGCCAGCTGTATTGGTTAAGCTGTGTTACATACAGAACTGGAGTAGTTTACAATGCGACAACAAGGCAGTCAACAAATGAATTGGGTTACAAATGAATGACTGGTATCAGCGAAGCCACGTGAATGTCTCGAGTCTGTAAAAACATGACAATGAACCGATTAGTCGTAAAACAAACCATAAAACAAAAACTGTAGTGAAAGATGAGGAATACAATCAGTATCAGATGGCAGTGATACTCAAGTGAGGAATTATAGCTAGCAATATTTCTGTACAGTACATAAGATCTGATTATTTTACAAACCAAGTCTGTTATCTAACAAGATCTTCCCTAAAATGACTATTCAATGCCACAGAAAACTACTTTAGAGATGCTTGAGCAACTTTAAAGTCAACATGAAAACAAAACGGACCCTGTTTACTTTTCAATTTGTTATTCGCAGAGCTTAAACTGTAGGCTATGGGTTCGATTCGCAGAAAATGTGTGAACTGATAAAATGTAAAATGTTGCTTTGCATAAAAGCATCTGCCAAATCCATGAATGCAAATGTAATGATTCATCTACTTTTTACATTCTTTGTCGTCTTATTGATGATTATTTGGTGCATGCTATTCTATATAAATATAAAAATAGGGTTGTTTTCATTACATTTTAAAGAAATACTTTCTTTTCAGAAAACATCTTTCTGATTTTAACCACCAGATACCCATTTTAAGTAAATTCTTCTTATTATTCTAAAAAAAATAACGTTACGTAGGGAAAATTGGTTGCTTTCAAGTTGACTTTCATGTTGACTTTATGACCAAAAACCCCCCAAAAATTCTGCTTATTTGAAATATCAGCTCACTTCACATGATGTCCATTTTAAGGAAAATGTTTCTGTATTAAAAAAATACCTTATGGCCACAACTGCATTCTGGCCTATCATCTTGCTTTAGTTAAGAGACAAAAGGTTTTTGACCTGACAGAGATCACCTTGCGCTCACCTCACGTTGCAGACACACACTGAAAGAAATCGGCCTGTAAGGAGATAAATGGGACGACGAAGACACATATGAACAGTTAGGATGATGGACAGAATGGGAGGCGGTGATGTGACACTGAGCAATGCTTTAAGAATCCATAGCACCAGTTAAATACACATAGGTTCTGAGATTGAGAAGAGAAAACATTGCACAAGTTCAGTCTAGTGAGGCAATTCAGAGACCACAAGCACTTTCCAGACATTGTCCACAAAAAAACCCGGAGCCACGGTCAGATTCCATAGCTTGACATTTTCAGCACTACATTGAGGCAGAAGAACACATCAATCTTTCCTAAGTGAGCAATCCCGAGAAGAGAGCGGCATTTGCACAACCATTTCTGTAATTCTGCTGTCGTTATTCTTGCGTTCGTTTGAAAACCCTGTCAGGAGATACAGAAAGGCACTAGGGAAGCCAGACGACATGACAGAATCCCCATGACAAAGCTGGCGCGTGTTCGTGAGTCAAAGTTCGCCCTCTATACACTTCGAAATGTACGCGTGGTTTGTTTGCCCACTGTTCCCGGGGTCATTCCCAGCTTCTTGGAATTTTATACCCAATACCAGAGTACTCAGTCAAAAAAACTGAACCTGAACAAAGCACTTTCCAGTGGTTTGGATGACTTGTGGTGGCAGAGGTACTGTATGTGCAAGGGGCTTTAAACTTTGATCCAAAGAAAACGTGATTTTGGAATAACGTATCGGATCCAATGGAGAGCCCTTTTGTTTTGGATGGTGCAAGTAATGGTGTGTCCTGCCTCCCACTTGTCCTCGGTTTAATGCGTGAAATAAAACAACCACTGAAGCTTCACTCTTGGATGACAAAGTTTTTCATCGGAATTCCTAAAAATTTTCTCGGATTCGGTCAGCGTTGTTATTGACCTGCTCCCCCTCCGAACTTGCCCTCGTTGCTGATTTTTGGTTGCCGGAGAGATCTCCGTTCGGCCAGAGTTGTGCGTGAGGGCGGGAATGAGGAGGGGAGGCTAACGGGAAGGACAAGATTCCATTCAGGGGGGATCGGGTGAAGGATTTGTCCGATTTGGAGACTCCGACAACGCCAGGAGTGCTGGTCAATTCTCCTCCAAAACTCACACCGGGGTCTGCTGAACCCAAGGCGGAAAGCTGCTTTTCCTAGCGAGACAGAGAAAGAGAGAAGAAAGGGGAGGAGAAGAGAGAGAGCAGGCAGAGGGATGGAAAGATGAAGGGGTGAAGATTCCACAAAAAAAAAAAAAAACAACGAATGGAATGCGAAAGAGAAGTTCCCATGGCAAGAAAATCGATAGGGAAGTACAGAACGGGAAGATCAAAGCAAATGGAGGTCACAGGGTCAGAGTGAGAGGGAGAGATTTGAGGTGATGAGGGATTGGAAGAGCGGTAAAGGAGGAATAAAACAGAAGCATGAGTCGCATAGCAGACGAATGAGAAATATCCATAGAATCGCTCAGGGAAAGAGGGATAGACACAAAGAAAAGGAAGAGAGAGGGATGAGGAGGGAGTTATAAATCTGCTGTTGACACACGTGTGTTTTTGTGAGGCTGCACTGCAGGAGGCCAGAGTGGAGACACAGAACCATACAAGCCCTGGTTATTGGATTTACTTTGCTAAATATCCTCAAAATGTGATTATAAATGAGAACAACACTATTCATTGAGGTTAATTTGCATTAAAGGGGTCGTATCATACATACATTATATATGTGTGAAACTGCAAAATATATTTCATTTAGAATTTATTGAAGGTAGTTTTATTCAGTTGTCAAATTTCAAAAGCATTAGCATATTTGATTTTCAGTAACACTCTGTAAACAAATTAATTTTTCCAGTTCCTACATTAATGTTTACAACTTTGTCTGTTAGAAAGAACCAAAATGATTACTTTTATTCAACAAGGATGCATAAAATCGATCAAAGGTGTCAGTAAGGACTTTTACTTTGTTATTCAGAGAGAATCCTGAGATCCTGAATGCATCACAGTTTCTGCAAACAACACATTTTTAAACGCTGATAAATGTTTCTTGAGCACCAGATCATCACATTATAATGATTACTGAAGGATCGTGAGACTAAACACTAAAGTATTGATGCTGGAAATAATAAATTACATTTGAAATATATTAAATCAATTATATTTTAAATTGCAATCATATTTTACAATATTACTGGCATTGCTGTTTTCTGATCAAGTAAATGCAGCCACTGGTGAGCAAAAGAGACTTAAAAAAACAAACAAACAAAAAAACATCTTACCGATCCTAAACTTGTAAACGGTAATTAGCAAAAATATAAATAAAAAATAGGGATATATTTAATATAATGCAACTTGAAAATGGATTCCAACGCAATTGAATTCCCACCATTATATCTAGGTATAACTCATAGTAATTTTTCACAAAAAATCTGGTAGCTCATGATATGACCCCTTTACAAGAACAGAGTGCAATAAAAGAGACTTCTAAAAAGCATGCAAGCATGCAACTGATGCAACAGTGTGATCAACTGTAAAGAACACAGGAAGTAAGAATGAATATTTGTGTGAAATGTACAGTAGGTGCTTTTAGTTCTGTTATCACAACTGTTGTGACAGTTTATATTTGCAACACGTGTGTTTGACAGCATTATGCTAGTCCAAAGGACTCTAGGGAACAAATCATGCATTGTTTATTTCTGTAAAAATTAGAACTGTAAGCTCTTAGCCGAGTGAGTACTGATTTAAAACAGCTTGAAAATAAACTTGATTCTGCCATCAATACAAATAAAAGACAACAGAGTTGTGCAATGAATCAAGTTGCAGCCTATCTACTATCTTACAAATATTTTATATCAAATTTATTATATACTATATTGCACGATTATATATATAATTTTGATATTTTATATCAAAATTCACCGTTTAAGCAAAACAGTGTCACATCCACTATTTAGAATTTAAAGGAGTTTTCACACTTATTTTGACTTATTGTCCTTCCTGTTCAATTTGTAAATGGGGTATAGCTCTATTACCGTGTTTACCACCAGAGTACTAATGGCAACTAATGCTAGATACAAATAGAAACAAATACAAATCAGCTATGCTCACACATAAGTGTATTAAATAAATAAGATTTAAACAATATCACACAAGCAAGAATTTTTTTTTGATGCACAAAATTTACTGTTTTGCATCAAGAGACAATATTAACAGATATTTGTGCCTGTTTGCTACACAAACAAAATAGCATAAGGCACAGCAACAGATTTGTTCCTTGATCATTCATGAATCGTTTAAATGAATGATTCAATGAATCACTCGTACATCCAGTGCTAGTTCCATACCTGAGTGAATTAGTGTCTTTCAAATGAACTGATTGAGTGAAGGATTCAATGACTTACTCAAATGTTCTGTACTTGTTTTAAATCAGTGTTTTTAACAACTTGGGTTAAAAAAGGATTCAGTGAATCACTTGTTGTCACACAGACGTTGAAGAAAGAGTCACACTAAAAGCATTGAAAATTATATTATATTACCATATTACTATACTTTTATAGTACAGTATATCTCTATACATCTAAATGTTTTATAATTAAGTTATTGATTTATATACTTAAATATGTATATGTTTGGCTAATGCATTAGTGTGAAAACTCCATCAAGCCTATCTTTGCGCCACACACGTTTGTTTTGCTATATTTGTGAGGACTTTTATTGTTATTACACTGAACCAACAATAATTTTTATCTCCCTATACCAACCTCACCCCTAAACCTACCCATCACAGAAACCGTTTGCATTTGCAAGATAAACTTCATTTTGCATTTTTAATAATTTAATAAATTTTAGGACTGACCAAATTATGTCCTCACAAAGTCAAAAATGTCAGGTTTTACTATCCTATAGCAAAACAAGCCCCCCCCCCCACACACACACAAGGATACTTTGCCTTTCAAACTTTTTTCTCATGAGCAGCTTAGCTCTTATTCACAAATAGTGGAGACACTGTTTTAATTTAGCTTTTATCCGCTAATCTTACCTACAGAGGTGCAGTGCAGTGCCAAAAGCTGCCTCAGCTCATTTTATATCTAAATCATGTTCAGTGTGTTTTTCATCATGATCAGTCGTTTTCAGTGTAGTCTGCATTGGGGTGGAAACATTGAAGTTAAATCACACTAAAGTTAAACCTTATGCTAATGCATGAAAAAAATAAACATTTGCACTTAACATTTGTTGCTAATATGTTCACCATTCTAAATATACTCACCTGTTGTTTTACAGGAATTAAAAGCGAAGGGCTCAACTTTAATGGGTTCTATGTTTTTAACACCAAGGAATTTGCTTTGGTTCCAGACTGTTACATTAGCGAAGTGGCTAGCTTTGCTAACATAAGCCAGTCTGACTCAGTTATGGTGCAATTTGTTTCTCTTCTCAATCAGAACCTAGTATTTGAGAATGAATATGGATTTAGAGTTGGAGAACGGAGGTTTGGATCTAGCTGCAACACTAAACAGAAAGACAAGTGATGACGACAACAGGAGCAAAGGGTGCATCTCTGTCAGAACTGCAACTCATACGACGGTCACTTTGGTCTGGAACCATTGCTTTTCTTTGGGTGGTCAAATCGAAGTCCCGGTTGAATTGGTCTGTCAGGTAATTTAGGTTCAAAAGTGTTTCTGTGTTTCTACAGTTCTTTAGGACCCAGAAACCTATAAAACATCATCTGCAGCGAACACAATCACAAACACATTGAGCAGCACCACATACAGTCACCTTTCATTTTCAATCGGCCTTTCACGTCATATGAAGGTTGAATGTCTTCATTTACCCAAAAGAAACAGTGCATAAAATGAGTTATTAACGCAACCATGAACATTACATTTCTATGCAGCAAACTAGCAATACAGCTACACGCCACTCAATGCACAAATATCTACACAAGTACTTCCAAATCACTAAAGCGCTCTAAACACAGCAACAAAAGCATGAACACACACTACGTCCACTCACACTCATCCAGGATCTCATGCACGCTGATAACCCACCCCTGACCCCCGTCAGGGTGGAGTGGAGAAAGATACGGAGATTTCCCAGAATTCATCATCATCGGTTTCAGAGTGCAATGACGATGATGTCGAGAGAATGGACATGGGGATGATAAGTCCTGAGCTTTACACTGAGCCATATGCCCTGCGTACCTCTATATAGTGTCAGATTATGCTGAAATTACGAGATTTCAACAAACAAACAAACTATCCAAAAACAGCATCTCTTTGAAACAGGACATGGCAGCAAAATGACTTTCAGGAGATGCACCTATCAAAATGCTGACATTACTACATTTATCAGCATTGCTTAATTTTAACTGGACGTTTTGCTTGAGCATGTGAATGAAAATCTAGGCAATGCATTATTTTTCCAAAAAAGTAATCATAACATAATTTTGGAATAATGCAGCTGCTACACTGTGCTGTTTTGTCCTCCAGATATATTAGACTAGATCAATCTGTTAACCTTCAAATCTCTATTTAGGCCTACAGAAATAGTTTTTCCCTCTTCAGATTTGAATAAGTCCATATTTAATCTAGTTTAATTGACTGGTAGGGAAGTACGGGTGCATATGACTTTGTGCAGGCAAGGTGCGGTGTGTGTGTTTGTGTGTGTGGACAAGTCCAGTGTACATACAGTGGATGTGGGAGGAGACAGAGGTGGAGTGGGCGGGTCACAGTCAGGTGAGTCGTTACCTGTGCATTCGCAGTGGGACGGGTGCAAGGCGGGGCTGCACTAGGATGGACTGCCGCCTCCCCTAAGAGAAATCACCGTATCTCATCAACACACGACAGGAGAAGAGGACAGGAAAGAATTGTGTGTATGTAAGGGTGTGGGCCTGTGCATCAATCCCAGCAGGCAAATGGAGTGTGTGTCTGAGACGGGATCGACATGCACGTGAACATACGCACGCACTCACACAAAAATACATACAAATTCCCAGACGAACATTTAAATGTCCACCAAAACACACACACAAACCTCACCACATAAGTCAAGGGCAAACAAAATCTGTGCCGAAGCTCTCAGTGCCATGTTGGTCATCGTAATGATTTTGCAGCCAACATGCAGCTAAACAAAACACTTCTCTTCAAGAACAACAGAGTACTTTTTCAGCTCTTGAAATCCCAATAATCTGCAAAGAGGGACATGCTACTGGCTCAATGCACCCGACATAATAAAAGTGGCGGGGAACAAAAACAAACACAACAGCTTGTGAACGTCTGCCAAGCACATGAGCAAACACAGAACTGACAGAGACGCATCGTTAAAAACTACAGGAACAGCTCTAAACCAGGGCGCTTTACAAACACAAACTTCTCTCTTGCTGAATTCAGAGTGGCTCTGGAGGAGGACCTGATCGGTTTTAATGTGGAATGAGTTTTTATATTTTACGCTACCTGTCAGAAGCACATATTTAATCAAAACTACGGCAAACACAAACTGTAAAATGTTAACACAGCTTAAATGAACTTTTTCTATTTGAACATATTTAAAAATTTATTTCTGTGATGCAAAGCTGATGTTTCTGCAGCCCTTACTCCAATCGCATGATGCAGAAAATGCCTTTAATTTCAATATTTACAATAATAAGAACCATTAATAATTATAAAGTAAATAATAAATGAAAATAACAATAATAATTAATTCAGAAAAAATCAGGAATAAGTTATATTTAATATGTTACAATTGTATATATCACAATTTAAAATGATTTATTTTATAATACTTTTTTCAATTATGTAATTATATGAATATAATATTTTATCAAATAGGATTGTATAATATAATAAATATATCTTTAAATAATAAATGCATTTTTTATATATATTTTAATATGCATTATACATAATAAAATACAAAACATTTTAATTATAATGTATTGATAATAGTAAAGCTATTTCACAGTATTAGAGTTCAAAAAGAGACATATTTTAAGATCTTACAAAAAATAAAGAAAATATTACTTTTGACAGTGAAACTTTTTTTTAAATTTAAATTCAGTTTATTATGAAGTAACTATTATGTAAATACAAATATGTAATATTTATAAGCTTTTTATTTTTTACTTTTTTTACCTTATTATAAATTAATAACATTATATTAATTAACATTAATTTGGGCAATCTCAAATGCATGTTAAAAATATGTTCTGAACCCCTGCAGTCTCACCTTTTCCAAACATCTTCTGAAGCCTACCTGAGTTTCTTTCACACGCTAATTGTTTTGTGCGGGAGAATCTGTGCTGACTGCGCTGAACGTCTGTCTGCGGTTCTGTCCACTCAGCAGCTTTGCTGATCCCTCACTTATATGTGCAGCAGCTCGCTCGTTTTATCTTATCTTATCTAGTCAAAAACAGGATTATTGATTTTTTCCTTTCAAAGTCAGATCGGAAGTCGATTTCGATCCTGCTGGAGCGTTTGCTCAGAGCGGTTGAGTGACGCGTGCACACACTGGAACTACTGAGAATTTGGTGTTTGTTGTAACATACAGTAGAGCGATGCACCATGTATGACAAATCAAAGCACAAAAAAGAAGCAAGGCATGATGCATGGAAAGAAACATGAAGCATTTGACGTCCCCACAGAAGGAACTGGAGTTTAAAGCTTAGATAATATATCTTTCCACTCGAGGTAAAGCAACACTGAGCAAACAATGCTTTAAAAATGCTTCAATCTAACTAGTTTTTGTCCAATAATATTTGTACTTTTTTTATTCCGTTGGGAATATTTTAATACTATCTATAAGAAAGTTTCACTTAGACAGCAATAAGACTGAATGGAAAGCAAAAGGAGACTTTGGCCTGAGAAAAATACCCTTCTTTTAGAAGAAATCGCAACAGTGTCTCAAACTATACTCAGATTTGCCAAAATATTATATCTCCAATCACATTCCAATAACATTTCTCATCAAGAGGAGTTTTAAAATGCATTTTACAGTAGGTGCAATGTTTTAATAATTAATACCTAAATAAAACATAATTAAGAACACTAATACAGGGGTCACATCCCATTATTATTTCCACATTTGGGGTCAGCAAGTTTTTTTTTTATTTGTTTTTTTTTTTTTCAATATTTTTTTTTCAGCAAGGATGCGTTAAACTGATCAAAACTAACAGAGAAGACATTTATAATGTTTCAAAATATTAGTTTTTTAATTAAAGCAGTTTTTTAAATGTTCTATTTATCAAAGGATGACAAAAAAAAGTTTTCCATAAAAATATGCAGAAAACTTAATATTAATCAAAAATGTTTTGTGAGCATACTAGCATGATTTCTGGAGTAATTATGCTGAACTTTCAGCTTTGCATCACAAAAAGAAAAGACATTTCAAAACATATTAAAATATAAAAGAGTTGTTTTAAATGGTCATAACATCTTATTTATTTTAATTATTTCTTCTAATTATTTATTTATTTATTTATTTATTTATATTTAATTAACAAATATGAGCATAAAACACTTTTTTTCCAAACATTTGACCTTTTGATAAATCTCTACTTTTTCGGACTAGAGAAGACTTAAAGTAACACTTCTGAATTCTTCTCAAGGAAAAGAAAAAGTTCCTCTTGACATGACCCCTTTTAGTCTTCTCTGAGCACCCTTCCTTTGGGATACTTCCGTTTTAGCATCAACATCAGAATTCAGTGCTACTCTTCCTCAAGCGGATCAAATCTGTGATCTGTGAGTTCTGACCTACAAATCATCATACGTCAGCGATGGAAATCAGTCCTGTAAAGCGTTCAGACGGGCAGAGCAATCGAGCAAAGACATTCCAACATAAACACAGATGAACAGACACGCAAACAACAGGACAGATCAGATCCAGAATGAGATGACAGACCTGATCTGCGAACATCCTGGGCTTGTGCTCCGGCACCACCCCTACTCTCAGCTCGTCTTCCACAGCCATGAGTCTTCACAAGAAACCCAAGGAGAGAGAAACAACGAGAAAGAGAAAGACATTATTAGTTCCGGTTATTAAAATCAGACATTAGTCAGATAAAAAGTCTAAACCTAACCTGGAAAGCCTATTGTGAGAAGTTCCATCAAAAATATGTCACATAATGACATATTTCCATCATCCCATGGGAATAAGGGAGCTGATAAATGAAAATGGGCCAGGTTGTGCGGTTTCTAACGACGACTGCCGCTCTTACTGGCAGCTTATTTAAGCAATTACACGCCACTGAAGTGGCCGCCAGCTCGCATCAATGTGACGTTTGGTTCATACACAAACAGGGATGTTTTCTTATCCCAATCAACATTTCCTCTCCGGAAATGGCATCGAGTGCTGTTTTGAGGCAAACCACTTCAATAGGCCCAAAACTGGTGTGATCATCCACTGAACAATGGCTTTGTAAAAAATGATGTGTCTTGCTTGATATATGTTGACAAGACAGTATGAGTACATGACAAGTAACATTAAATGCATGCGTTCTGGTGTTTGTTGTTTTGATGTATGCTGATATGAAATGGTACATTTATTGATTGCAGGATGACTTATTCTAGTCTTCGGCATAAGTAAAGAATGAATTGCACAGTTTAGGTTTAAAACAATGTGATTGGATATTTTATTCCATTGATAAATGTACATATATGCTTGTACAAAATTGAAATGCAAAAGTAATAAAAACAACAAAATAAGACAAAATAAGTGCTTCTAAAAAAGACAGAATCATCCATTTTATTTCAAGTCCGCTCATGTCTTTCACAACAAGGTGATTTTTTTGTTTTTATTAACAAAGGTCAGACACATTTCACAAGCAGAGGTCAGAAGAGAAGGAATCGTTAATAAAACTTCATTGTGCTATTTAACATTGCTACAGAACAGTTCGGCTACAAGAATTAAATACTTATCTTGTGTACAGAATATATATATATATCATCTATACTCTATATTTCTGAATAAATAGCTTTTAAAAGAATTTATAGGGAAGCAATGTCTGTTATTGGTTTCTAAACTGTATACACTCATTTTTATACATCAAAATCTGCAAGGCTAACAATGAAAGATTTAAAAAAAGGCATTTTTTCAGTGCAAACATTCCATATTCTACTAAATCATTGTTTATATCAACAACACATTGCATAAAAAAAAAGATTTTCTAAGAATTAATTTCAGTCCTAAATTAATTAAATATTTATGTTTTTAATCTATAATTCATATCTCTATGTTTATTTCACAAACAGCACCACACAGAATAAGATATTTATAAGTGCCTGTATCACAGCTCACTTACCTCAGGTTTATTATTTCATACTGCATCTTGATATCGCACATGAAACATAACACCGAAACATACCGAACACAACTAGGGTTTATGTTAATATTTATCTGTTAAGCTGAAAACAAATCCAGGTCACGTTTCACCTCAAAATCACAATATATGTATTTTGCTTAAAGCAAAGGAAGCCCATTTTATGCCGTGACATTTGTACATTTACATAATAGATAATCATAAATTACATGATAATTTGCATAAAATATTAAAATATATTTATATAAATATATTATTTAAAGTATATATTGAATATTAAATATATTTGCAATTTGCATATACACTACCAGTCAAAAGTTTGGAAACAGTAAGATGTTTTATATTTTTTAAAGGTGTTTCTTATGTTCATCAAGGCTGCATTTACTTGATCAAAAATACAGGAAAAAAATATTTTTGCGATGTAAAATAAAAATGTGTTCCTGTGATGCAAAGCTGAATTTTCAGCATCACTACTCCAGTCTTCAGTGTCACATGATCCTAAACATCATTCTAATATGCTTAATATGTTTTTGGAACCTATAATATATTTTTTTAAGATTCATGAATGGATAAATTTTTTAAAAGAAGAGCATTTATTTAGAAAATGTGTAATATATATATATATATGCTGTTCTTTATAACTTTTTTTTCATCATATAATCCTGAAAAAAAGTATTGCAGTTTCCAAAAAAAATAATTTGCTATCACAACTTTGCCAACATGATAATTCTAATAATAAATCAGCATATTAGAACGATTTCAGAAGAATCGTGTGACACTTTAAACTGGAGTAATGAATAGAGCTTTGCATTACAGAAATAAATTCTATTTTAAAGTATATTAAAATAGAAACTGATTATTTTAAATGCTAAAAATATTTCACAATATTATAATTTTCTGTATTTTTGATCAAATAAATGCATCCTTGATAAACATAAGAATCTTTTTTTTTTAAATACTGCAAATCTTACAGTTTTCAAACTTTTGACTGGTAGTGTATATATATTAATGAATTAATTTAATGAACTGTATATACATACATACAGTTTAAAAAATAAATAAATAAATAATTACATTAAACATTAAAAGATAAAATATATGCTTAAATAAATGATTAACAATAATGAATAATTCATCTTTAATACTTTCCTTTTTATTTTGGAGTGCAACATGACCAGGGTTTGTGAGATTAAGCCATGAATTTAAACATTAGGAATCATACATGAGGCTTGTGTTTGAATATAAGCAAACACAAGCCTGTTTCTGATGTTTTATTGCATATTTGAAAACGCATGCTCTTGACGCTGAAACTGATATTCCCGCAAGGCCTGAACAACTGAAAGCCAAATGTGATGAGTAGCGGTCGACACATGACAGCGCTGTTCTTATGATAGCACATAGAGATATGGAAAACATGAACATCTGACATATGATCTATCCTGATGACTTTCATCACGCAGTATGTTCCAGAACACAGTGAAGAGAGAAGCGGAGAACTTGAACAGGAAGCTCAGGAAGAAGTTCTGCTACAATCATCGATGGTTATTTGGAAGAGAAACCGCCTGCACCTTTTCTATGTTCAAGATCAACAGCCAAATAAAGGCTTTTTAAATAATCAAACATTATTATTGCAGATATGCTGAAATAATTCACACTCCCTCATCTCATTCTTAAACCTGTATTACTCTCCATTCATATACTTCAAATAGGATTTTTATCATACAAAAGCACAATAAATAAATAGGCTACATATTATTTATTTATTTTAGCTTACTTTACTTATTGCCTTTCTAATCTCATACAGGTTTGGAACGACATGAGGGTGAACAAATACTCACAAAGGTTTTATTAATGGATGACCGAGCCTTTGCAAATGGCAATTTTCCTTTTGGAAAAAGTTCCTGAAACATGAAACATTTTCTCCTCGGCTCAAGCACATTCTGTCCTCTCCTCAGACGGCAGTGCTTAAAATGACAAATGTTTACTGCAAACACACGATGCCTCCATTACAAACACATCCCGCTCATCCTGAGATCATTCCAGTAAGGTATTGCACTAATACATGTCAAGGAGGGAAGAGATTTGATGATTTATATTTTTATGCCCTTTTGGGAGTAAGAACCAGGTCTCCCTTCATCATCTGAGTGTCTTGACTCCATGTCTTCATTCCTAGAATTGGATTAAAACAGCAATACTCTGTGACATAAAATATGCGGTAAGTGCTGCATTACAGGAAGTTACATCATTTCATCAACCAGTGGGTGGGGTGATGTCATTTATAACAGTGAACAAAATATTGGAAGATGGTTCTCTGTAGATTTACACAGCTGTAAAGAATCCAAATAGCACAGTAATAAAAATGATGAAATGAAATAAAGTAACAACAACAATGGGGAGGAAATGAACCCGGTTCATCAATTAAAAGTAGCTTTGTGAGGAGACACAAAATGGCAATTATAAGACTGAGATGTCCATGTTAAATTAATATGAGAGTCGCTTTAGAGAACCCCTTATTAAAATGCATAAAACATATAAACAGTGACCCTAAAAAGTATTTGGACATCTGCATTATTCTTAAAAAAAATAAAAATAGACATCAAATAATAAGCTGTAAGTGCAAATTAAAATAGAAAGGAAAATAAGTCATTTTGAAAATACAATTTAATTAAAATAAGCAAACATAATATTTTTATTCAGCAAGGATGCATCAAAAGCAGTCTTCTTGCAAAAACATTTGCACTTTTGAAGAGTAGTGTATATAATGCATTGCGAAAGTGTTTTTGTGCTATATTTCTTGGCACTACATTTGACTTTGTGATAGTACAATATTTTGTTATCTAATGCTGTGTTATTCATATATATATATTAGTTTTGGTTTAACAATACAAATACTTTTTTGGGCCACCATTTCTAAACAGCATCACTTAAGAGTTTTTTGTTAAAGGAACAGAAGTACAGTTAGTACACAGCGAGTGTCGCTCAGTGTTTCTCCAGCCTCTTTTTTGTCATATTACCTGTCAATAATTCCTTTAATTTGGTTGTCTTTCTCCATCTGCTGCTGTCTCAGTCTCCTCTCGCTGTCGTCCAGTCGGCTCTGATACTGCAGCAGGATTTTATTGGTCTGCTGCTCCTGAGTTAACAGCCTCCTCTCGTACTCCTCCAGCTTGCGGTGTGACATCATCAGACGGTCCTTCAAAGAGTTGATCTCCTCCTCGTATTCACGCACCTGCGTCCAGAGAAGAGAAGGGGACAGCAGGCCTGTTATCAGAGCAGATGTTACGCTTTTCTTGACGGCTTCCTTTAGACAGGAAGGGAATAGGTTGGTGAGTGAGTAACTAAAAGTGTATAAAAGTTTTTAAAGTATTCAAAGATGAAAAAAATATATTTAATTAAATAAAATTGTAGAAAAATAAAAAGAAGAAAAAAAGAAAAATGTTAATTGAATATATATTATATATTATTTTATTAAGAAGGTATTGTTAAGTTAGAAGGCTTTAACAAATGTTCAAAATGTAATTGCAATCTGGGGAACAAAAAAAGGTAGGTAAAAAAAATGAAAGTAAAAAATGTTTTAAGTAAAATAAATTTTATCTAACACAAAAAAAATGAAATTAAATTACTTTAATAAACTTTTAAAATATAATTAAAATCAATTTAATCCTTAAAATGTGCTAAAAGCATTAAAAACGACTTAAAAGAACAATACAATTAAATTTATATCAAATTATAAAAATACATTTAAAATACAATAAGTTTAAAATAAAAAAAGCGTGACAGAATTTAAATACACAGAATAAGTTGTGAAAATGATAAATAACAAGACATTATCTATTAAATGCAGTTAATAAACTGCAAGGCAAAAAAGTAATTAAAAACAGGTAATAAAGTACTCTGAGTGTTGAGAGTTGGGGATTCACCACTAAAGTAAAAGTAGTGGACATTTACTTATCTAGTGAAACATAAAATAAACATTTCTGAAGTATACTCTGCGCACAATATTTTTCAAAATGTCATCTTTTACTAAGAGAAAAAGCCATACAGGTTTAGATTGGCATGGGGGTGAGTGAATAATAGAGTTTTGCATATTTTTGTCGTTTTCAGAACAGTGTGGTTTTTCCAGTAATGAGCAGCCTTTAGCTTTTGGCCAAAATTTGGTTTACAAGCAGGCAAAGTGTCATTCATGCATAAAAATTTTGCCCAGGTGGACAACCATCGTGGAATGCAAATGAGCAAATTCTCCTTCCAAACCACACGGGAATGAGAAAATGCATTTTAAAAAAGGCTGATTCATAGATGAAGATGAAGCTGTCCTTTAATAGGCACGCTGTGAAACAATGAAAAGTGTTTGTGTGTCACCTCTACACAAATTTGCACAGAGGAGACCAGAGGGTCAAGAGCAGCCGGGAGAGACATGCTGCTCTCTCCTGAAGTCTGTTTACTGCAGAAGGCTCATTCTCATTTGATATTTAAATAATGCATAAATGAGGCTGCCGGCACCATCTGTTGCAGAGGTGAAAGACATGATATGCATTTCCTTGAAACTTGTGTGCTGAGGTGGAAGACACAACTGAGTGTCTTGTGGTGTGTTAGCTTTCTATAACATTACAATATCTGTTAGTATGAATATAATAAACCATCAGAAGACATGTAGTATAGCTTGTAGAGTAAGAGAGAAACACACCCTGTCCAGCCGAGACTCATCCATGCTCTTTGAATACTCCTTGAGTTTGTATTCCTCTCGGTCGATGCGGGAGCTCTCTATGTCAGCAGAAAGATGGGGCATGTTGGACACCCATGCGACCGTCCGCTCAGAGGCAGGGGTCGAGGGGTTGAGGGAGGTTGGAGATTGGGAAGAGCCCTGAGGACAAAAACAGAAGATCAAGTAAGTGTTGAGACTGACGTCCGGATTGCATCTGTAATATTCACACTACAGTTTCACGTTGGTAAGATTTTTTATGTTTTTCAAAGAAGTCTTTTATGCTCACAGAGCCTTTATTTTTCTTTATTTAAAACACTGTAAAAATAGTAATAGTGAAAAATATTTCATTTTTAAAAAGTGTTCTGTTTGAATATATTGTAAAATTTTAATTTATGCAATGCAAAATCTTCAGCATCATTGTCACATGATCCTTTATTATTCTAATATACTGATTTGCTGCTTGTTTCTTCTTATCAGCAGTGTTGAAATCATATCGCTGCTTAATATTTTTGTGAAAACCTCATTTATTCAAAATCTTCTGCAACTTTATAACTTCTGTTACTGTCTCTTTTGAATTTTGAATTAAAAAATACATTAATTAATTAATCTCATAATAATTACTAGTTCTGTATGCAGGTTAATTTTTACCCTAGCCCGTGTAGCAGTTTATATATTTTATTTATTTTATATACTTAATTTAGTCCCTGTGTAGCATTTCATATATATACTTTTTTTTTTTTTAAACATGTTTTTTTTTGCATTATGTTTTATTGTGTAAATGAAATGAAAACAACTCAACGGCAATTGGAATGCAGAATAAAAAAAGACTTTTCAACATTTAAAAAGCGTTATCTGTTTTTGCAAATACACTATGTCTTTATTACTTTATGAAATAGATTTTTCCTTTGGTGTGTGATTAATATTGGCTTTAAAAACATGCAAACATATTATAGATATTGTTGATTAAATTGATTAAAATCTCCCTGTGTAGTATTTTTTACATAGCTAAATAAATATTCATTTAAATTACCTAAATTATGAAGTTTTACAAACAGATGTATGAATAACATTTTTTTTTTTTTATTTTACTAATGAATATTAAAAGTGTAAAATTTTGATGCTGCCACTTTAATTAGATCCTCATTGTTTTTCTGTGATAAATATGATTAAATATATTATATATACTGTTTTTTTAAATGAATAATTTATTTAAATGGCTTTAATAAACGTTTAAGGTCCCCGATTTTTTCCCCAAGACTTTCCTTCATAAGACTTGAATTATTTGATAGACACACAAAATGCATATCTATGTGAAGGAAGCTAGACAAAAGCACATGGAGAGTGAAGAATGGTTTCTGATTGGAACACCTGTTTGCTCATGGTAGGCTTGAGCAGATGCTGCTGCTGGATCTGCTGTCGTTCCTGATGTGATTTGGATTGCTGTGTGGACTGCGGCGTCCCGCCCTGAGAGCCCTGCGATCCCTGGCTCTCTCTGGTGGAGCTCTGCTGATGCGGTAGGCCAGGAGGGGTGCTGTCTTTGACGGACAGCTGCTGCCGAGGGCCCTGCTGCCGGCCCCCGAAGGCGGACTCCGGGGACTGGAGCAGGTTTCCGCTCTGGGGCCGGGTTTTGCCCGCAGGAGCAACGGCAGCAGAACTCACAGAAAGCTGATGTGAGGGTTGCGATTTCATGCGCTGCGTGGGAGGAGCCATGGAGCTTTGACGGACAGGCTGAACGGTGGTGGGAGGCGTGGCGAGCGATGAATGAGATGTGCCGGTCTGTGATGCCATGCCTGCCATCTGCTGCTGCTCCTGGTCACCAGACACATGCTTCAATAACAACCACTGCTTATTTCAAAAACACTTACTGTACTGAATATCTGGGAAAGTATGAAATCCATGAAGTACAATAAGAATCAAACACAACAGTACGCTGTGGGAGTGACTGAACTAAAGCTGCAACTGAATATTTCCACATGCTTTTTTATTAAATAAGCCAATAAAAGATTTCAAATCACTACTGTCACCTGAGGTTTGGTTGGCTTAAAAGATAATTAACATTGCAAAATATTATCAATTTCAAATGAAGTTAGCATAAAACTTGAACTGAGTTGGATTATAATGTCTTCTGTAAATCTGCTTTGAAGTTGTTTCATAATTGATGAACTTTGCACAAAATGAATTATAACAACATTGAACTAAATGAAGCTGAATAATGACACTAGAATCTTCTGCAAAGCTGCAGAATATATCATATATCTGAGTCAGATTTGATTTGGAATTGGGACTGGTTGTTAGTGAATTAAATCAACATGAAGTGACTTGAGCCAATTAATGATACTACTGCTTTCTGAGGAGCTGTTCAATTCATGAATTCAATTCCTATTTTATATAGTGTTAGATAAATGTTAGATAAATACATTGTGGTTTCAAGACATTTTGGATGAATAGACAGATTAGATAGATTATCTTCATTTTGGAGAAACTTCTACATTAAAGGGTTAGTTCACCCAAAAATGTAAATCAAAGCATCCAATTGGTTTATGTGAGTTTGCCCTTTCAGACGAATCCCAATAAAGTGCATCCATCCATGATAAAACATGTTTTAAAAAGATCCTGGGAGTGAATAAAGACTGAATAAAGGCTCCTGTGGTGATTTAATGCATTTTTGTGAAAAAAAAAACAACAACACTGTTGGTTTGCAAGAGCAAAATAATCAAAGTTTCCTTATTTTACATAGAAAAAATATTCTCCTCTTGGCTTCGAAATCAAAATTTTTCTTTACAAATCCTCTTTTTGTACTTTTGATTTTGGACCACCGTTTTGTTTTGTGTTGTCCTCTCTCTGTTGTGCTTCTGCATTTGCATGTTAATATGGATGATGCACTTTATTTAACTGCTTTCAGACTGTTGAACAAAAACACTCGCACATGGCATTATAAAGCTTGGAAGAGCAAGGATCATTTTTAATATAACTCCAATTGGATTAGTCTGAAAGAAGAAAGTCATTTACACCTAGGCTGCCTTGAGGGAGAGTACAACCTGGACTAATTTTCATTTTTGGGTGAACTAACCCTTTAAGATTAAAATGATGCAAAGCCATTAGAAGCGGTCGTGGAAATACCTGCATGTGCATGGAGATCTGGCGACGCCCGTAATCGCTCTGGTTATGGCGGCTGTAGTCGTCGCTGTAACTGTGCGAGTGAATGATGCTTGGCTGACCCAGATGAGGGCCGGGTCTGAGGGTGGAGAGGTCCTCGCTGCGGGAGAAGCCGCCGTGGGCGAACTGCGGGATGTAATTAGGGTGAGAGGCGTCTGGCTCCGGGGCCAGCAGGAGAGGAGGAGGAGGTTGAGCTCGACTATGCTGGTGGTGAAGCTGAGGGCCATCAGCAGCCAGGTGGAAGAGTGGGTTCTGGAAGGAGAGGGGGTAGCGGAGAGCGGCGGCTTGATGCTGCTGCTGCTGGGACAGCGAGTCGGTGGTGGTCCCCATCTGGCTCAGCTGACTCAACCTCAGACCCCCGGACATGCTGGAACCACCGGATCCGGCCGACATTCGTCCTCCAGCGCGCAGCTGGCCTCCAAGGCCTCCTCCTAAGCCCGCAAGCCCACCGTAGCCGCCGAGGCCGGCAATCGAGGCCTGGGAAGAGTTGAGCATGTCCCCCATAGACTGCAGGTTAGAGACGCTGTTCATTCTTGAGTCCTGGAGGTCCATCATAGAAACATTTTCATTAACACCTACAGCAGAACCTATAGGCGAGAGCGCTGCAGATACCCGCCGTGGGCTGTAGGTGTGGCCGGTTCCGAACGTGGCTTGAAAACGTGTGTGTATTAACTTAAGGGTTAAAAGGAGTCATTCACCCAAAAATGAAATTTCTGTCATTATTTACTCATGTCGTTGAAAACCCAAATGCTGTAATTTATTTCAGTCCAACTTACCATTTTTTTGCTTGAAGGGTTGGTTTACCCAAAAATGAAAATTCTGTCATTAATTTCTCACCCTCATGTCGTTCCAAAACCCATAAGACCTTCGTTCATTCTCAGAACACAGATTAAGATATTTTTGATGATTTTGATGTCAGAGAGCCATCTGACCCTCCATAGACAGCAACACAACTGAAATGATCCCAGATCCAGAAAATTAATAATGCTAGGAGAATACTTTTTTTTATACAAAGAAAAAAATAACATAATTTACTCAACCATTCTTCTCCCCAGACTTATGTCTTCCGCCATTTTAGAGAGTTTCACAACGCATGCAAACAATTACAGATTATGCACGTGCTTTCCCCCCGATGTAAACAAGGCTGATTACGCCAAATGTGTTAAAGAGTGCGTATGCATTGCGTTGTGATGCTCTCTAAAATAGCAGAAGACGTACATCATGGAAGAAGAATGGTAGAGTTAAATTATGTTATTTTTGTTTTCTTTGTGGAAAAAAAAGTATTATCGTAGTGTCAGAAAACTGAAGTTGAGCCTCTGATGTTACATGGAGTGTTTTAACAAGGTTTTTACTGCATTTCTGGACCTGAATCACTTCAGTTGTGTTGCAGTCTGTGGAGGGTCAGATGGTCTTTCTGATAACATCAAAAATATCTTAATTTGAGTTCAGAAGATTAACGAATGTCTTATGGGTTTGAAACAACAGGAGTGTGAGTAATTAACGAATGAATTTTCCTTTTTGGGTAAATTTACCCTTTAAAAGCATGCTGCCATATTAAATTAATTTGCTTATTAAGCATAAAAACAAAAGCCATGTTTTTATAGTAATGTCTAAAACAAATTCTTATTACGTAAATTAGTGCTTTAAACGATTAATCGCATCAAAAACAAACGTTCTTGCTTACACAGTATATTTGTGTGTACTGTTTATATCTATTATGCATATATAAACATACACATACAGTATATATTTGTTAAATATTTAAATGCATATATTTATATTATATAAAATATATTTCATATATAAGCATAACATTTTTTAAATATATACATGCATGTGTTTATATATATATTTATATATATAATATGTATATACATAATGTTACATATATACATATTATGTATAATATATACAGTACACAGTCATTATTAATCGCTTGACAGCACGAATGTAAATATACAGCATATATAAAATGAACACAAAAAACATCATAAAAAGTAATACCCAAATTGATTTTTTAATGGCTCATTTAAATGAAATGATTAAAATAATTTTCAAATAAACAAAAATCACATAAAAATGACAAATAATAGCTTTTAATAAGTTTTACATGACATTTTTTTTATTTAATTAATCAAATATATCATTCTACATATTATACTTTTTAAATAATAAAAAAAATATTATTGTTAAATAATATAACAATAAATCATTTCCAACAGTTTTTACATGAGAGAATGTAATCTAACTGAATTCAAAACCTATGACTTTAGCATTTAATTATTATTATTAAAATTATGTTAAAATCATAAATTTCAAGAAGATCTTGAATATGGTGCGCACATGATATGGATTACTTTTATAATGCTTTTTTAACAGCATTGGTCACTACAAAAAATGAGTGTGATGCCATTTTGCAGTAAATACTCACAGAATTCAAATTTCTGGGTGAACTATTGCTTTTATGTCAGGACCCTGAATCCTACATGGTGATGCAAGACTAAAGTAAAGAATCTCTATTGTAAGTATTAACTGCACCCACATCATCTCGTAGCCCTCTTTCCATGCTCGGATGGTATTTGACTCTGCAGTAAGCAGGTCAGTGGCGCTTCCTTCTCCCACAGGAACAAAGCCAACCCTCAGATTTGCTGGTGAAACGTGTGCTAGGGAGCGAGCTGTTATTCACATGACAATTGGGACCAGACACTGACCACAGTCATGAAAGATTTCTAAATAAAAGGGGCACCCTCCCTCCCACCCTATAAAAGCACTGCCCTGTGGGACTTACCTTTGGGTCTGGATCAGTAATATCAGAACTGCTAGTACAGTACGCTGGACTGGAGCGGGCCAACGGGGGACGGGCAACATAGAAAACATCTTTAGATGAGGCTCGGTGAGGATGATCGCGGTCCGCAAACCCCCCCATCCCAGGCCGGGACGGAGGGGCACCACCACTGGACATGGCTGAAGTTGGAGAGGGTAGGCGAGTGATCTCGACTGAACTATGTGAGATATCAGAAAGTTAACATGGAAAATCACATCCATGCTAATTCTCTCTACATTCAAGACATTCACTTAAACTCAGTTCCAACTTCCAAAACCTAGCGAGCCATATGATGTGATATTTTATTAGGGGTTCGAGCACATAGCGCTGAAACCCTGTTGTAATTGTTAGATTTTATCATTATTATTATTCTTCCCTAAAACTGATCGTGTAGCCCAAACCAGCAGAAAACGTTTTTATTTTACTATAATTTATATAATATTAGTTTGTTCATATTTTGAATTAGACTTAGCTTGAATTAGTATATCTTTAATATAGCATTTATTAATTTATTAATATTTATTTGTTAGATTTAATGTATCTAGTATTAGTTATTTTAAGCTAAACTAAGCAAACATTAAAAATGCAGGCAAATATCTGAAATGAAGAAAAGGGTATATTATTTGATTTATGTTTATGTTTATTTTGTTTCAAGCACAAAAAGACAAATATGGTTTTAGTTTTATTTAACAATAATACCTCATCTACATAGAATAATTAAATTTCATAATTCAATTTAAAATTATTTAATTACATTTCATTTAATTAAACTAGCATGAAAAAAGAATATTCATTTTAATATTTAATATAATTAAATTATTATTATATGCAATTATTATGTCTTTTTTATGATTCATTTTAAGTCACAGGAAAAACAAAAATCTAAATGCTATAGTAAAATTCTCAAACAAATAAGAATTCATAATTAAATATTTGAACAACTAAACTAAGCTAAATGTATAAAAAAAATTTATATTAAAATTCAAATTTAAATAAAATGTATTTACATAAAATCAAATGTATACTCTTATAAGTATTTTTTTTTTTCATTATTTCATACAAGTGTTATATCTTTTATATATTTAATGTACTATCAATCAACTACTATCAATTAATCAACCAAAATGAATGATCATATTCTCTATAAAATATAGTAAAATGATTTAAAAATATAAAAATAGAAAGCAAAAATTCTGCACTTTCGCACCTATTGCACATCAATGAATGTGCTTAGGTGCCTAAAAATAGGAAGCTCACTAGGATTTGGAAAGCAGTTTCTGCAGAGCTGACACATACAGCAACATACCTGTTGAGGTCCCTCATCATGAGGTTCTGAAACTCAGACGAGACGCCTCTGTTGAAGCTGGGCCTAGAAAGCAGCCTGTCTGTCTGTCTCTCTGGAGGTGGTCTGTCCGTCTGATGACTGGGCTGTCGCTGGAGGTGAGGGTTACGAAGGGCCATGCTGATGTCATTCAGAAGGCGGGGCAATGGTCCAAGTTTGATGATAGCATCCTTCGGCGTGGTAAAAACAGACAGATGAGAACAGACTGATGATCAATCGCAAACGTAAGTAGACAGTCACACTCATCTTTGTCTAGTAGGGCTGGGGGTAAGCGATTATTCTGTCAATTATTTTATCGAATAGTTGACTATTCTAATGACAGCAGTGTTATACAAAACGGTTTTGTTAAACAATATCTCAAGTTTAAAGGTTTTGTCTCGTTCTGTGTTGGCCAATGTAACCCCAACCTGAAAACTTAAGCTCTATGTGTCTGTGTATTCGCTGTATTGACCGTTGGATTGTGCGTTCAAACAGTGTATTCAGGATATGAGCTATAACTTAATCACTTATTATAAGCTCGTCTTATGACGAGTGCTTATAAGTGCTTGTGAGATAGGTCTGTCAGGCTTTATCGTTCTGCACTCGCAGCACGGCGGGATTGAACAGTGTTCCCATAGCATCTTAGCAGACACAGTACACGTGAAAGTGTCGAAAGGGAACGAATAGGTTACTTCTGTAACCTAGGTTCCCTGAGACACGGGAACGAGTACTGCATCTCTTGCCGTGCTGCAAGTGTTCGGTGCTTCAGTCGAGGACGAGGTAACCTGAAGACGGCTGTGCGCTGCCCGCTTATATATCCGCGCGGACACGCCCCCTCATACGAGCTCCGGCGGGAGCCGCCGTTGCAGTTATCACTGCGTGATTGAATAGGCTTCAGTTAAGGGGAAAAAAGGAGTGGGCGTGATGTGTCGACTACTGGATCTGACATCAACGTTTTTTTAGAATCGATTCGTCAACGTCATCAATGCGTCGCCGCAGGCCTATCGTCTAGATCAATGGTTCTCAACCCTGGTCCTCGCGCCCCCCTGCTCTGCGTATTTTGCATCTCTCTCTTTGTTAACGCACCTGATTTT
>JAUCMT010000032.1:14633090-14651318 GCA_032357475.1 Enteromius thamalakanensis
CATGGACATCTTGGATGACATGGTGGTGAGTAAATTTTCAGCAAAAGTTTTTTTGAAAGTGAACTTCTCCTTTAAGAAAGTTGTTCACAGAACCACAGATGCTGCCAAAAGCATCTACAGTAGGTAAAGACAAAAAGCTTTTGAATATCATTTTTGTGCATAATTTACACTTGTGTATTATTACAGTAGTGCTAAATTTAAAACCAGATAAAATGTTTGTCATTCCTATTATTTTATTTGATAAAGCAAACATGCCAAACTGTAGTTTTGCACGCTTCTTAATAAAGCTGTCCATGTCTCCAATGAGCCAGGAACCTATTCTACACGTGTAAAAATACTGTAACTTCAATTCTACTTCATGACTGCAAAAGAGAGACTCTCAGCAAAGGCTCAGGGACACGGAAAGCAATTCACATTCAAACATCATTAGAAGGTAATTGACTGGAGAATACGATGACGCCTGCCTTGGCTACTGTCACACCCGCAGCCTCTGCCTGCTCGGCATTCATTTCCAGCCCAGGGGAGACAGCAGTAGTCGGAGAGAGCGAGAAAGAAATAAGGCTGGAAGAAAAGCGTGAAGTGCGAAGACAGATATAGAAGAATGAACTAAAGCCTTCGAAGACGCTCCGAGATAAAGAAAGCAAATTTCGACTGAAAATCGGGTGATGCTTGGCTCCTTCCCAGAATGCCAAATGCAAACAACAACTCACAGATTTCCTTCACTCAGCACAATGGGGGAAAATAAGCAAAAAGAAATGGGATAGGGGGAGGGCTGGTTTGTTCGGAGCGAAGTTAGCATGCTCCGTGCTTAATTTGATTCTTGGGATAAAGCTGGGCACCCACATCGGTCTAAACACGATAAACAGAATGGCCCTGGGTTCCTCCCGCTGGCTGATTGAAAATCTGGGTGGTTGCAAGAGGGTGTGTGAGTTTGTGTGTCTCTGTGCGGCCTGAATGAAGAAACAGCAGAGGAGGAGGACTCCCAGGCAGAAAGGGCAGGACGGAGAGCAGAGAACAGACTGATTTATGGCTGCAGGTCAGTGCTGTGGCATGTGTGTGACACTAATGCAGAATGACAGGACAGATGGTGGAATGGAAGCAAGACACTCAGCTCTTCTCTGCGCCGATTGGAGGAGACTGTAAATCACACAGGAAGTGGCTTTGGAGAAAGGACTTTTTGCCTGTAGCTCTATAAACCCCACTCCTATTAGTCTAAGATCAATTGACCTGTCAAATTCACACTTATCCCTGGTTTAACATCTCTTTAAAACCAAGTTAAGGCCTTCTTTAAAGTTTGGGTTAAGGAAAGTATCGCAAACATGTTAGCAGCGCTTTGAAGTTGTTTATTCACAGACAACCAATCATAAACTCCCTCAGTTACCTTATCAAATATTCATATACTTTCACGCTGTGTTTAATTCCGGGATGTAATGTAACAGTGAAAGCAAATGCGTTAACTTGAGTTATTATTCTTTTTGCTTCTTTTGGGGGGGTGTTTCAAAACACAGAATCTGTTTGGATAATCTGTATTTGTCCAATCAATGTACCTAAACCTCATAAATATGCAAATTTCTGAAGCTCATACAGGTAGTAGCACCAGTTTGATTCCCGGGGACTGTATCAAGTGATAAAGTGTAAACCTTTAATGCACAAAAAAAAAGCATCCTTCCAAAAAGAACATTGTGAAATTTTTACAACCTGGCAACCCAGGATTACTGTATTCAACCCAGGATGAAATATGAATGATCTTGGAATAACAATTTCAATTGTGAAATGCCAAGAGACACAACATAAATTATATTATGTGTGTCTAAAAAGCAAATTTAAAAACCGTGCACGAATAGATCTCAGTAGACCTAGAAAAAAAATCATCATTCTAGTATGAAAAACTTGACAGCTTGCCTCTGTTTCAGCCATCTGTCAGTATACTATGTTAATATTTAGTTCTCAATCAACCTGCCGTGTTTTTTTTTTTTATGCGTAACAGGCAGGACACGTTGGCGCATACACGAATTTGCAGCTAGTTGAATAGGTGACGTTAATTATCCTGCTTCATGAATGTGCATCAGCCTCCATGGCAGCACTTTGAAATTTCCACATGTCACCATCCCCTTTTGCAGCTTGCTGAGAGGAGTTATCTAATGCTAGAAAAGGCTCCTAGACTAACAGCAGGTGAAAAACAAAGAACAGTGGATGCATGCTGGGAACTGCCTCTCTCCGGTTCTGCATGCATGTGTTTGTTAAAGAGAAGGATAGGTAAAGAGAGGGAGGAATAGTGTATTTGCACCAAGAAGAGAAAGAGATGGTTTTAAATTTTTTTTTTTTTTTGTACTCCAAGATGTTATTTTCTTCTCTGCCTCCCTTCATAACATGATTTTTTTGGCCTTGTTGCCACCTTATATTTATAGACCAGTGGAGAGAGGAAAGGAAATTATAGGAAAAGTGGGCAAAACCAAATCAGGAAATGTTGTGAGCCAGATTCGATTAACATCAGCCAAATGAGCACTATAGCTCCGACAGCTCTACTGGGCTCTATTCTTTTCAGTTCTAAACTATTCATTTCCATTGCAGTTCATTAGCGGTTTCCATATATTTTAGAACTTTTAAGGAACAAATGTTTGGAAATTAGTTCCCCTCAGAAGTCTGCTGCTGAATGTAGAGATCAATAGATACAACGTATGTTTTTGATTTACTACAAAGAATGTGTTCAGGAATCAAACTACACTGGCTGCGTTCATAAAGGCTATTTGGAATTCAAATAACATTGTATATTTACGACTCAGTAAAAAAAAAAATTTTTTCAGGAATCGGACAAAGCTGTCAAGAACAATTAATTCAACATAACTGCATGCAAGTAACCCCAAACCAAACCCTAAACATATAGAATGTGCATGTATTTAATTAATATTATTTAGTACATAATTACACTTTAACAATAACACCTAAAACTAATTTGTAAACAAACGGACTCTTTGGAATTTATGTATGGAAATCACTTCACATTTCAGACTAAAAGCCATAAAACTGTTTATAGAATAGCTAAATATTTTGATTTTCTGAAAAGCAAAATCTCAGTTCCCTGCTCTTGTGACAATGCTGAAGAAGTCATTGGAAAATTCAGGGAGTGTGACTGGAAGATCTGTTCTGGGAGCAGGGCAGGGGTTCTAGTGAACATCTGACTGAGCAGATTGCTCTTGCAAGTTCTGCAGAACGTGAGCCAACCGAGCAGGCCTGAAGAGCAGGGGTCTGACAGATATTGGGAGGACTACAGGGTACTGAGCCGCTCTGGGTCGGTTGGGCTGTCACATTAGGCTGAGAGAGCACACGGAGATTAAACGTTCTGCTGAGTCTCTTCCATGGAAGAAAATCAGTCCCTAACACCTCTCAGCTTGTAAGGCATTATTTGTCTTTGTAGTCAGGGAATAAGGATGAAATGAAATATGTTTGTCTCTGAAGCTTCTCGTAAATGATTTCATAAAATAACCCCTTTAACCTTCACGTTTTCTCCAAACAAACCAATGCTACTTATTAGCGAATAATCTAAATTCATCCAAAAAATAAATTATTTATTCACCCTCATGTCGTTCCAAACATCCTTTTATCTGTGCAATGAATGTCTATGAAAGTAATGGGGGTTAATGTTGTTTTGGAATTTGATTTTATGGAAAAAAATGGCTAAAGTGTTATTTCTAGGTGAAGTCACACAACTAGCATGATTTGTATTGCATCTGTAAATCATCAGAGTTTCTTTGGAGTTCTCAACTATAATCTACACAGAACATGAAGGTTAAATGAACATCAACTGCTCTGCGCTTTCCGGTTTATCTTCCTTTGCTCTCTAATTCTCTTCTCTCATGTTCTTCCCATCTTCTCAGCTCTTTTCTTAGTTGAATCCTCCACTAATCTGTCTTCATTTCTCTTCCTTCCTCGGCCGATTCTATGAGTGAAGTTTCCGCTCTTACTCTGCATCATTAAGATAAGCACATTCAGGTGCAGCGCACTGTGAAAAATGTGCAGCCTCCGCCTTGACACATTTACATTCACTGACTCTTAATGTGACATAATAAGAGTACATTAAAGCCCCTGTCTGCGCATCAAAGAGAAATGACACTACTGCTCCAAATGGGAAACAGCAGCTTCCAGACTAAGTTAAATGAATTGAATAAGCTCTATGACTAGCCATAATGTAGCACTTCTCAGACTGAAAGGAGCTGTGTAACTTTACCTCCAGCATTCCTTGATCTCCCGAATCTGAGAACTATCACTTAATGATTTCCCGTCATGCTATTAGGCTCGTAATTTGCTGCTCGGGTTCGTTAAAGGTGACATGGGGCAGGCTTTTAATGCATGCCGCAAATAAAGCCGGGTAATGCGCATTCATTAGGGGAAATTAACATGGCGCCGGGCTCCTTCATCATCTTAACGTTGTTGCAGAAGAACATTAACATGTTTGTCATCGGCCATTATGTTTCGGTGCCGCTTGGGATCACCTGCTCCAGAGAATATGTGAAACTGCCAGTCTGAAATCCAGCTGTGGTGTAATCGAGAAAAAAATTGTTTTTTCTTGTTCAGATCTCAAAAGCCATTTAGTAACATGTCTTACTACTTATTACTTTCTTGAGGCAAATGCAGTCTATCAGGAAAACGTGTTGTTCCAATTGGCTATAAAAATTGCCTCAGTATGTGCTCTTTTGCATTTTGTTGAGGCTGCTAAAGAAAAATAAATAACTGTCAACAGCTTTTGCCCTGTTTACTTACTTGTCTGGTCTGCCGGGGACTTGTAATCGTAAACGGCACTTGTTGGCACTCTGAATTTGGTCCTCCTTGATGCGGATTAGCCTTTGCAGCGCTAAACACCAGTCCTGTGCTACAGTGGTGTTTAGATTCTATGTATAAACACAGAAAAAGAAGACAATTGTGATTTTCTGTTTGAGAAATGATGGATGGAGATGACACCGTCAGTGTTGCCAACTTAGCGAGGCCACATTTTTTTTTTTCAAGAAGCACCTAGACACCAATCTTTAGTTTTTGCTGAAACCATATATAGTTTCATCTTAGATCCACCGGTACTGTCTCTCTTATCCACAGCACACCTCTCTGTACCTCTCTGCCCAGTTCAGCGAGTGGCTGAAGAAGAATGTAACTTTTTCTGTGTTCAAAATTTGCAAAATGTACATTATGAGAATAACGTTTTTGTCTTATCCCACATCACTAAGGTACACAAACAATAAGTGCTTATTATTGGACTATTCATTTCATATTAATTCCTCTGTTTGACAATAGAAAATATATCAATGCTGCATCAAAACAACATATGTGCAGAATTTTCTGCATCATTATGCCAGTTTTCGGTGACACGTGATTCTTCAGGAATCATTCTAATTTGCTTATTGGGAGTGGAAGAAACATATTTGTCAATGTTTCCAACTGTTAATATTTTTGTGGAAACCATGATATTTTCAGGATTCTTTGATGAATAAAAAACTCAAATGAATAGCGTTTATCAAATTTAGAATATCCTCTTTTTTTTTTTAAACAATAATACATTTCTTTACTGCCATGTTTGGAAAGTCAATTTTAATTGTTATGTTAACTATGTTTTTGGCCTTCAAGCGTTTGGTGAAACAATAAAGGTTTCTCTCTGACAAACCAAATTATTCATACCTCCCAAAAGCCAAATCCAATTGAAATACATCCCCAAAATCAATGAGGTCTGCAGAAGTTCACTCATTCTCTATTTGCCACGTATTTATATTCTGATTAGATTGTGGGTAGGAATTAGTCATTTGGAGAAAGGCCAATGGCATGGTTATGGTGAGGAAACCAGGCAAAACAAAGCTCTGTTACTGTTGTCACTCAACACTCAGAGGTAACAGAAGCAATCTAGCTGTTTTTCTACTGGTTTAGTGGCTGCCTAGCCATCAGGGGAGCCGTCCTGATTTGAGAGCAGCCTTATGCTATGTAGACATGCTGTTCAGAGCAATCTCCCATCTGTACATTAACTCCGGATCAGATTATGAAGGTTTCCCCATGTTGTCGTCCAACTATCAAGCGGATGCCATGATAAGCAATTGATGATGTTGCCGAACTTTGATCACATTTTAATTACACTGAAAACCCACCCCAAAGGCTTCCATCCCCAGATGGCTATAGCATATGTGACTAATACTGCTTTTGTTTTGCTGTTTATTATATTTTACTGATCTTTTCCTGGACATTGTTCTTTTTGGCATTTTTGGATACTTGGGCTTTTTCATAATGGGCATTTTTCTCTTTATTTATTCAAAAACGCATCTGGTCTTATTTTTTAAATGATATAACCGTGTAAGTCAATATAGACATTAACTTTCAATCAGTTAGGCTTTGGTTTTTTGAAATTTTCTTCAGCAATGACTGTAAAGATATTGATAATGCTACAAATATTTCAGTTTTAAAAAATTCTATTAATCAATCCTGAAAAATGTATCCCAGTTTCCACAAAAATATTAAGCAGCATCACATTTAAATATAATAACAATAATACAATATTATTATAAATATTAAATTATTTGTATTTACACTGAAGAAATAATGCTGAATTTTTATTTTTTTACATCACAGGAATGAGTTACACTTTATAATATATTCAAAAATGGATTCAATTCCTTTCAAAAATCCAAGAGTATTTAATATACATTTACAATATATGTATTATATATATTAAAAACTTACTATGTATTTATCACAATGTTCAGTTTATGATCCATACTTTTAACTAACTCCACCCAATGCTGATTTTTAATGTATAACATCAGTTCCCTTCAAGTTTCCACATAAGGGTACATCATGGCCCACTGCACATATGGTAATGAACAGTATTTACCTGGTACGTTCCTTGTAAAGTCCCCACAAGCAGAGTGACCTGCTCAACCACTGAGAGGTCGTGCTGCAACTCCTGCAGTTCCTGATACAGACGTGGCGGACCCAGAAAGATACTTCCTGTCAATCAAAAATAAACCAGCTTCACTTATCCGGTACTTAAATTTCACACTATGCGTTATCAGAGCATGAACCCCAGAGTGCAAAAAGCACCTGCAATCCAGGGTTCTTGAAAGCTGAGATGGTATTTCTTAAAATACGGGTTCCCGTAGAGGTGCTGAATCATTCGAATATGTAATTGAGTCAGGATGGCTCGGTTACACTTTGAGCTACTCCCAAATAAAAAAAACACTTTAGCATTTCCTATACATTGCACATTCCTCAATCTCAAAACATTGATCTGCAACCTGCACAGCACTCTAATGACATAAAGGTGAATTCTAAATGACACCTGACCTTTAAAGAGGAAGGCAGACTGATTGCGCTCCGAGTTCTGCTTGAATATTTGCCCAAATGCAAATCGAAATAAAATCAAACGCCTTAACTTTTCAAGACTCGGGGTCCATGACAAAACTTTCATTTGTCAATACTCTCCAGTAGCGCCACTAACAAAGAGAATCGATACTGAAGACAAATCGATCTCCCATTGTTTGTGTAGCCACACCAGCTAATGCTATAGGGAAGAGGAGCAGAGTATAAAATGAAGCCATTTAGAAATATGAAGCCCTTTAAGGGTGATGAAACGAATGCAGGTGTCTCATTAGACGTGAAATGTACCATCGATCTGAATCCCGTTCACTTTTTTGCGGTCTCCGGTCTCTGCCTGCACAATCAATAGCCGGGGTGAATGTGCTCTACACGTCCGACCGATAGCCCAGGAATGAAAAGTGTAATTAAATCCTGGAGCTGGATGCACAGACCGCAGGACTGTCTGGCCTTTCAGCACCTCCGCATAATCAGGTGACCTGTGTGCAAAATTGGGGCGACGCGGGCATTTCTTGGCCCCCAGCTCAACCTAATTCTCGAAGTAGTGCCGGAAGGTCTGTCAGAGATCTCTCCCTGTCTCTGACACACCATTTACCTCTCTCTCTCGGTTCTCTTTACCCGTCTTTGTGTCTTTCAATCTCTGCCTAGGCTTCCATCCACTTCTCTCTACACCTCTACATCTTTCTCTCATTGTTTTGTCTGTCTCTCTCTCTAACCTTTAGAAATTTAATAGGGTCTTCAACTCACACATCCACAGAGACATCTGTCACTGGCACAGCTTGATCAATAGCAGGCACATTTAAATAAAAAAGGCACAGTGAGCCCCTACAGCGCACGCTGGCAGAGTTGATGTGCTCTTCTGGTTGCTGTGGTAAGGCCTCGGGCGGGCCTACAGGTTTGTGGGCTCGTGGCCCACCTTGGCCTCAGGTGAATGTGCTGACTTGTAATCCAGACTAATCCAGTTGGTGTGCCGGGATCTGTTTTTTTACACTACGCCATGGTTTTCTGCCATTTCCACTAGTCTATCTCTCTCACACACATTGTCATATGTAAACTGACACACTCCCTGGGCAGCCGCCAGCGGAGGCCTATGCAGGCACAATACAGAAGTCCAAAGCCTAAAGTCAACAAAGCTGGTGGCAGAAGGGCAGCTCAAATTTGGATTTCTCGTTCAAATCTGTGCTCTTTAAGCAACATCCATATCGTGTGCTTTTACACATACAGTTTTAGCAAAGATCTGTCTGGGACATGTTTAAACAAATCAAAAAAGGAAACAATTCTGTGATAAGGCCCACGGCCCAAAGTGTGATGCCAAATTAAAACTGCAATGCAAACACACACTGTATTGCCAAAAGTATTTAGACACCCCCTTCTAATAAACAGGTTTGACTACTTTAGTCATTTCCAAAAGAAAAAAATCTTAATGTTTAAGCATATAATGATGTTTTAGGGAACTGTGTGCTTCTGATTTTGAAAGCAACAGGTTGGACAGGACCCTTTTCTATTCTAATATGACAATGCCTCTGTGTATAAGGAAAGGTTCAAAAAGAAATAATTGATTGAGTCAGTGTGGAAGAACTTGACTGGTCCTGATCCCAGCTGAACACCTCTGATGGCTTAATCTGGACTATATGACAGGTTTCATTGGCCAAGGCTAATAAGGCAGTTTGACTGACATGACAAACAACCAATCATATTTCAAAGAAATGTAGAAATGTCGCCACAAATTTTTTAACATACTTTTAAACCAGCCTGTTGATCTTGATATGTTCAAATCATCACAGTTGTAAACACAATAGTAAAATAACTATTTATTAATTAATAAAAAAATAATTTTAAGGAACTGAGCAGTGCTAAAACATGTGAACCCTGGCACATTTTTATTACATTTATTATACACTTTATTACATTATGGCAGATCAGAATTTAAATATCCATGGACTGTTGCTAAAAGTAAATGCTCTATCATGTTGGAATACAGTTAATCAGGGCTGGGGTCAATTCAGGAATGAACTCAATTCCAATTCAAAGAAGGAATTGGAATTGGAATTGAACAACAATTACAGGACACTTGGAATTACAGCAAGTGGAATTCAATTCAGGGAAATTCCACTGAATTCTGTTTATTGCCGTTTCTAAGCATTTATCTGTGATTGCATTTAAAGACCTTCATTTGAACTTTATTTATGATGCTTTACAAATACCAAGCAATGTATGAAATAGAGTTGATTAAATGCAAGTAAATTAAAATAAGAACAGTACATTATGAATAACTGAATGACAGTGGTGATAAGTTTCTGGGTGTACTATACATTCAATATATGATTACCAAATCAAAATATGATTCTAAATACATGGAAATTCAACATGTAATTGAATTACATAAAGTGTAAATCAAGACCGAAACATTTTTTGAGTGTACTAAACATACAGTACTTTGTATTTCTTTAATTTGTTGTTTATGTGATTTACAATATTTAATGTACTATAAACATAGATTTGAAGCTGGATATATGCTAACGTTATATATAATGTTATATATGCTAACATTTAAAAGTGTCCGTTTTTAAATATCCCAGCATATTAATATTGTTTTGAATTCATAAATTGATATTATTCAAGTAATTGTGAGGTGTTTTATTAATTGCAAAGGGAATAAAAGGTGTAAAAGTTTTACTGCCTCTAGTGTTCATTTCCTTTGGAAACTGCAGTGATATGTACTTCTTGATGCATATTTTGTGTCTTGCCAAAAAGTGCACCAAGGTACCTTTATGCCATGAGACCAAGTAGAGAGATGTTCAGCTGGTATTAAACTTGGCTTTTTTTACAACGGACAAGGTCTTCCACACTGACTGACTGAATCAATCATTTCTTTTAAAAGAGGTTTTGTCATGTAAGAATAGAAAAGAGTAATGTCCAAACTGTTGTACACACAATTCCCTAAAATATCATTATATGCTTAAACATTAAGATATGTACTTATGGAAAAATTGATAAATAAAGATAAAATTATGTCAGAATAACACATCACTAAACAGTACAATATGTTTCCATTAGGAATACCTTCTCACCCCCAAATTACAAATGCTTTTGTATAGCTCCACTATCAGTGGGCAGGTCCCATCTCATGGTTCACAGTGGCCTATGATTTGCAGTATGCCACTATTTTGTGCCACTTTACAGCAGTGAGTCTGCCTTTTCCTGGAATGTTGGTCTATTCCATCAATAAATTAGGGCACTAGGGCCAGCAGGAGATGAAAAATGAGCCCATTTTGAGGTATGGTGGGGGAGCATGGGATCTGCTTTGGGTGAGGAGCCCCATGGAGTGACATCACAAGGGAGAGATGTGGCGCCGACCAGGCAAAACATGCTGGTACAGTACATCTATGTACTGCTATAAATAGTTGAAGATGGACACAGTGAACCAGACTATAACAAAGGTGTCTGGAAAATAATGATTAAAGTTGCAACTTCTTGTTACATAGCCAGAAGTGTGTGCTATCGGTGCGAAGAACTTCTGAATAGTTTAAGAGACACAGTCTGCCTTTTATTTCAAAACAGTAAGAGATACCAAAAAGGATCCTCACCAAGTACAGACTCCGTGACCAGTCAAGCCACAGAAAAAAGCTTTGTAAAGAAGAAAGATTCTGTGGCACACTATGTGACTGGTGAAAATGTATCTTTCACTGTGATCATTTTAGATATATGAGAGATATATGTAGGGAGGAAAAACATATTTTTTATTCTGTTATTATTATTTGTTTAAGCCTTATTTCATCTTACATAATACAATACAGTAATAAAAAAATAAAATAAAATAAAATAAAATAAAATAAAATAAAATAAAATAAAATAAAATAAAATAAAATAAAATAAAATAAAATTATCAATTGATAACCAATATGATACAAATGCATCCCTAATCAGAATGGGTACCCTGCTAAAAAAAACAGCATGAATGCAAGTTACTGTAAATGATATGGTAATAAAGTTAGAAGACCTCAGAGAAGTGTGGACTGACTTTGAGAAGTTTGCAAGGTTCTGCACAACTTTGGCTATGAGGGTGAGTGTGCGTGAAGTCTGCTCATCGGGGTACTCCTGGGTGAGGTTGAATAAGGAGGGTGACATGACTGCTGGACACAGGAAGCGCAGAAAGAGGGAACCACTGATCAGTCGATCTGCGATGTCTTCTCTACCCCTCTCAGCGCATCGAACACGCCAGGATGCAAACACCTCTTTCAGTTCTCTCGGAAATGCACTGGGAGAAACAATTCACACAGATTATTTCCATTTAGATTTAAGACCATGGTTCAATATCATATTTTTACCGCCCCTTCATGTAGAAGACACTGAATAAAAATTAAATAAATAATTATTATTATTTGTTGTTTTGTTTTGGGTAAATAGAAAGTCCTTTTGTTACTTTTACAACATTATAAATTGTATAAAAATGTACAATTTAATGCATCCTTGGGAGGATAATAAGCATTTTTATTTACATAAAACTTTTACTGGTTGTGTAAAACTAAACTTTTAAGCAGCACAACTTTAATAAAAAAAATGTTTCTTGAGCAGCAAATCAGCCAATTAGAATGATCTGTGAAGGGTCATGTGACTGAAGACTGTAAAGTGTCTGCTAAAATGTCATCTTGCATGACAGGAATAAATTACATTTTAAGATATATTCAAAAAGAAAAGATTTTAAATTGTAATTGTAATTTTACTGTTTTCCTGTGTTTTGATCAAATAAAAACATCTTTCAAACAGATCACAATTATTCCAAACTTCCAAAAGTAATCCAAAGTAGCATACATTTTAAGCTAAAATCTTTAAACCTCCCATTAAAACATTCACAGAGATGTTTTACAGCTGTTTTGCTATAAGCATGTACTTGCAGGCTGAGGACATATTACAGTTTTTTCTCAACATTTTCAGGCATGAGTTTGAGAGAAGGCACATTAATTAATCTCCAGACTGTGTGAGTGGCCCATGTAAGGATGGTCTGTGTCAGCTCAGTAACTAACCAATGAGAGTTGACGATTTTGCAGAGTGCAAGCTCACAGCACATCCGGAGGTTGGCTTGATGTTCGGGCAGCACAGAAGGTGGAGTCCTCATTGGGTCGACTTCACAGTTCTCCTCAGACTCATACAGCGCACGGATAAAATCACCTGAATCCAGACGAGACGGTTAATGTGTGAGAATACAGCAGAAACCAGCACAACTCTCCAAACAATCAGAGGAAGTCTCACCTAAAACGTCTTTGAGGTACTTATGTCCGATGAGTTTGAGGTACTCTTCTATGGCTTTGGTGGCCAGGGTGTTCTCTCTGAAGATCAGGTGCTCTCGGTCGATGAATCGGTCCACCTCACACATCGCCATGTCTGAAAGAAAATCCTGGTGCAGAGCAAAAGAAGAGACATCGTTTTACAGAGTCTACTGTCTCCTAATCATGATAAAACCAAATAAGTGAGTGATTGGGTGTATTCTGCATAAACAGTGTTGTTGTTATTGTTAATAAAAAGTTGCTTTGGTAAGTGAAATAAAGTAAAACTTCAAAAAAAGTTCTAATTAAGTGTGATAAGCTATCTATTAAACTACATTTTAAGTTGTATTTTAAGTACTGGCATTGCTAAAACTAAAACTAAGAAAAATGTGTATATTTTTAATATATATATATATAGCCCAACACCGTGCAGGACGTCTGGTATTTGCCAGAGATTTTTTTTAACACCAAGATTGGCAAATTCCCCACTGGTGCCCCTATGCTCTTCACAGATGAAAGAAGGTTCACACTGAGCACATGTGACAGACGTGACAGAGTCTGGAGAACAGAACTGCCTGCATGCTGCCTCAACATCCTCCAGCAGATCCCTCAGGAGACCATTTGCCACCTCATCAGGAGCATGCCCAGGTGTTGTAGGGAGGTCACACACACACTACTGAGCCTCATTTTGACTTGTTTTAAAGACATTACATCAAAAGTTGGATCAGCCTGTAGTGTGTTTCTCCACTTCCAAATCCAGACCTCCATAAATTTGATTTCCATTGATAATTTTTGTGTGATTTTGTTGTCAGCACATTCAACTATGTAAATTATTTAATAAGAATATTTCATTCATTTAGATCTAGGATGTGTTATTTTAGTGTTCCCTTTATTTTCTTGAGCAGTGTATATATTTACATAAGTGCATCCAAAATAAGTTTTTTTTTTTTTTTACATTATATATGTACATGTACTGTGTATATATATATATATAATGTATATGTAAAGACACACACATACAGTATATACATGGAAAATATTTACGTTTATACATTTATATATTCATATTATTTTATATTATATATAAATACATTTAATATATAACAATAACATATTTTTCTTAAAAATATATATACGTGTTTGTTTTTATATCTACATAATAAATAATAGTTTTATTAATATATACATCAATATTTATATGTGTGTGTGTGTGTGTGTGTGTACCTTAGTGTAACACATGAATTGTCATTTATTAGCATTGTATGCCTAGTACTTTTATAAAATTATATAAGACAATGGAATACTTTATGTGCAATATGACAGAGCAAGACAGGTTGAAATGATTCAGAAAAAACATTTACTTAACTGCAAATCAATTTTGAGTTTCCGATATGAATTGTCACATGCTAAGGAAATAAACTAAAATTCACTTTAATGTGTCTGGGACGGAGAGAGCATTTAAAACACAAATTAATGTTTAAGCCCTTCAGGAACCCCAAGACTTAATGGACTGAACCTGATCGCAGACCAGAGGTCACTGTTCCTTTTAATTACACCAAACTGAAAGCCAAAGTAAAGCAGGCTCGATACATCCATTTATTTCAATTTCTCCCTCTGTCTTTTTTGATCCAAACCCAGGCTCTTTATTTGGTTGCCATGGAAACATTTTCTAGTACCTTACATTTGACTAACATGATGAAACACTGAAGTGATGGAACACAAACTCACACAAACGTGAACACGAATGTCACAAGTCGGCCGAACGAACAAGAAACCGCAAGTTGCATTTCAATAGAGTTCAAACGGGCACCGTCTGTTATCAAACACAATGATTGCTAAAATAAGCCCCTGTTCTGCATCTCCTGCATAAGAGGACGTATTTTCTATCACACAATAATGCACTTTAATATTCCTCCCAACATAGGTGTGTACAAGTACGTGCATGTGTGGGTGAGAGCATGTGTGTGTGTGTGTGTGCGTGCACTTTTTATTCTCAATGTAAATCTGATGTCAAGCTGAAAGCCAGAGCTGAAGTGTGTGGGTGGAAACAGCTTCAAGCTTCAGCCCCTTTGAGAGAGACAGAACGGAAGAGAGAGAGACAGCGAGGGGAGGGGGAGCAAACATGATAAAAAGTGAAACTAATGAAAAAAATAAATAATAACTGATTGATATGCGTGGGGTTGGTGGCAGATCGATTTTTATGCCTAAATCGGATTTGTAATGCTGCACGGGGCTCGAACAAAACAAAGAAATGAAAACAATTTTATTTGAAATGAAGCCTTATTGAGTATTATTCTTAAAAATGCAATTTTTCTTTCTTTTAATGTACTTTTTTTTATTCCAGCTCAATATGTATAGACAGCTGTAAGAAATGGAACCACCTGTGCTTTAAGTGATTAATTTGGTCTGAATAGTAAATGAAATATTGATTCTAATCATTTTATTGTTTTTGTTTTAAATTTAGGTAAACCTAATATAAATATAAATATAGTTACTTATTTAAATTAAATTATTTAAATTAAATTAAAATGAGAAACTTTCCATTGCAACTTGCTGAAATAGGTAAAAGTGAAATACAAAATAAAGTAGCATTAGTTTAGATTTAGATTTAGATTAGTCCTTTTAATGATTTAGCTTACATTGGATACAAAAGTTTCATTACTGATATTTATATAAATGAAAAATAATATTTTATATAAAGCGACCGTATAACATTATTAAATGTTCATTTTTTTAGTAATAAATCCTAATGGCTACTTTTGAACAGCTTTCAAAAGAGATGTTGTAGTTACAGTATCAACCAGCAGGGGTCTAAATGAGCAAGCTTGATGCAGTAACACTGGCTCCACCAATGGTGTGAGTTTAGAGGCGGGGTTATCAGTTTGTTTGACAAATGAAAGTGCTTGGGGAAACCTGTTTGATAGTCATTATCTGCCCAGTTCATTTGCTGCCTCTAGTGCAATAAAAATGACACGCTTCATGTTTAATTAAAAAAGCTTTCTTAGAAGATCTATGAGTGCTTTTATATCTTTTGAAGCTGCCAAAGAAAAAAGTGATGCCTGAAAAACCTGGAGACAAATTGCCAAAGGACTTCTGTGCATTTCTTCCTTCTATTGTCATTTTCAAGGATTTTTCTCCTGCAGCAGTGGGTGTTTTTATAGCTAGCTTACATTCATTTCAGTGAAGCATCACGAAACAACCTTCCAAACCGTTCTACAGACTAAAACACATTAGATACGCATGAATCAAGTTCCTAAAGATAACATTATACATGTAGAATAGCAAAAGATTTACATTATATTTCAGGAGCACAAATGACTATGAGGTCATTTATTTGATATACTTGATAGTTTTAATGTCTAATTTCATCTTAAAGTCAGCTTTTAAAAGCATTTGTCAATGTTTAAATTCATTCAAAAGACCAAATAAATAATGTGACCCTATGTCCTCACAGGTACAAAATCAAACAAACAACTTTAATGTGCAGGTTATTCCTACCTATAGCAGAATGCAACTGTAAGGGGCTGTACAATCCCTTATTCCTCCTTAATTATTCCCGTCCAGGATCCAGAAGAGTAATCTCAAGCCACCAAGAAAGACAAAATGTTCAAACTGTCCATCTCCGATCATAATCCAGTCTTGGTTTTTTAAAGTCACTTGCTTTTGTTTAACTTGTGAATGATTCTTTTCCCTAAGCAGGTCAAGAGTTCCTTTAAAGGTCAAGACAACGATGAATGCCCACACCATGTTTGGTTGTAATCATGTGTCTATATGCAGTCTGCTTTCAGATATGGCATTGGTGCTTTCTGACCACTAATCTCATATGCTATGATGTACAACTCTGCAACATTTTGAGCTAATATGCCATAATTCAAACGCAAATACAGCTAGAAAAAAGGCTTTAACTCTGGTTATTGCAATCAAATATAGGCGTTATATAATAGTAGTCTGCTTACTTTGATACATATATTTCACTAATACTATATTTATTACCTACAAGAATAGTAAGAATAGTTAAAAACGAATATTTACAATCAACAATTTGCACTCTATACGTATAAAAGGATGAATCCCGATTGTTTAACTGTTAGAATTGTTGCCTCTCATTTCTCCACCTCCTCTCAGTCACTCTCTCCAGCCCTGACAGCGGCTGTTTCTCAGCAGAGCGCCAGATGGAGAGCACCGGGTCCCGGCGACGCTCGCCGGCGCCTTTACGCACGACCCTGAACCACCGAGCCGCTTCCCTTCTGCCTTTACTGCGGTTACCAACACCAGACCTGCGGTGAAACTCTCTCATGTTTTACTTCAGCTATTTTAGGGCGTCGTTTAGCGTTGCAATCGAGCTGTCAACGTTTAAAACGCTCTACGGGAGAACTTTTCGGAGCATGCGCGCACATGACTAAGGCATTTATTCTAAGCTCACACTTCCATAGACAGTGAAGCACTGGCATCTGATGCGAGCTCGCGCGTGACACGGAGCCAGACTTCTCCGCAGCTCCGTGCCAGTGACACGTAAAATCCTCCGCGCGCACGGAGTTCAAACGTTCATTCTTGCACAAAACCGCGACGCATCAAAGCTCCGATTCAAACGGACGTGTCGTTTGCACGAGCAATTCCAAAATGGAAATCCTTGGCTTGAGGAAAAGCTGGAAGCCCTTCTTGCTGTATTCCGGTTTGCTCGTTTCCAGGCACGCACTCAGGAATACCAGCAGCAAGGCGATGCATCCTTTCCTGCAACTGTCCTTTTCTTCACTGCGCTCTCACTCACTCGAGGAGAGGAGAAGAGGGGCTGAACTGGACAGGGGGGTGGGGGTAGAGATGGGATTTGATGGAGAGAACTTCATGTAAAAGCCTGGGGCAAACTCTCTCTCTTTCTCTCTTCCACTCTCTCTCGCACACACACACACACAGATCTGGTGTGTGTGTGTGACGCTCACAGGCAGCCGGTGAGTGGAGAGGCTTCTGTAGAGGCAGGTTATGTGGGAGGAATGTGTGTAATTACACAACTACACAAACTGAAGACAAATGACAATGTAGATTAAACAGCGAGAGTGCGCGAACAGCACGAGCTGCATGTTAGCTTTCGCTGCTACCGTTGCTTTTAATTCTATTGTAGTTCGAAAAACTACATTATCGAAGATTTTAACATTCGATTTGGACCGCACGGGTTGTTGTGTGTGGTTGCCGGAGCATTGCGCGGTTGCCAAGGTGTTCTGAGTGGTTTTTAGTGTGTTGCTATGCGGTTGCCAGGGTGTTCTGAGTCTCGGACTGGTTGCTGGGAGGTTATGGTTAAAAGAGCCCACCCTCAAGTTTCTGTGATATTCTGGCAGGCTGATAGTCTGATCGCTTAGAACAGTGATAGATGTACGGCGCTCCTTAAAGGGAAAGATTCCCCCAAAAAATTCTTGTCATCACTGTCGTTTCAAACTTTTATGACATGCATGAAAGATATTTAGATTCTGAGATAAAACAAACTTCTGGGTGAACTATTCTTGATATATAAAAGTACTTTGATAATATTTAATAACATCAAATATGAGGTCTACCTATCTATCTATCTATCTATCTATCTATCTATCTATCTATCTATCTATCTATCTATCTATCTATCTATCTATCT
>JAUCMT010000032.1:14659810-14681401 GCA_032357475.1 Enteromius thamalakanensis
GGCAGCCGTCGCATCATCCAAGTGGATGCTGCACACTGGTGGTGGTTGAGGAGAGACCCCCCCCACATGATTGTAAAGTGCTTTGGGTGTATGGCAATGCACAGTAAAGCGCTATATAAGTGCGACATTCATTCACAAATTCCAAGTATGGGTCACCGAATACTAATCCGATATTATTTTTATTTATTTTTTTATCTAAATCAAATCATTCATGATGAATGAAATGACTCAAATGATTCATGATGTGTCTTCTTACCTCCTGTATGGTGTAGATTTGAGGTCATCCTCAGACCTCAGTCATAAAATGAAAATGTGTCATGCCTCAGACTAAAGGGCCTTTGTCAATGGACCAAACGGCATTGTGACTTAGACTGAAAGGCGTCAGGTCTCAGAAAAAACTACGTCTGGTGTCAGGTCTTGTACAATCAGGCATAGGGTGAAACGGACTCAGATTTAAAAGCATCAGACAAAAAGTCCTCAGGCGAAATGGACTCAGGTGTAGTATGAGGTGTTACTTTGCCCGCTCCGTGTGACGTCACATTACAGTGTGATGGCACTATTACTAACTTTTTTAAACATGCACAAAATACTTATCAAATGCATGTTATCCTATGCAAACAATTGAATTAGTTTAGTATTTAATAAAACTGTTAAAATAAACAATATCAGAAGGGCGGGCAAACGCAACAAATCATATTCCAACTGAGTCTGTTTGACCTGATGACTTTTTGTCTGATGCCTTTTAATCTGAGTCCGTTTCACCCTATGCCTGATTATACGAGACCTGACACCGGACATAGTTTTTTCCAAGACCTGAAGCGTTTCAGTCTAAGTCACAATGCCGTTTGGTCCATTGACAAAGGTCGTTTAGTCTGAGCCATGACGCATGCTGAGGATGTCCTAAAATGCACACCGTACTCCTCATCTATGATCCCGATCTGAATAACAATTTACGAGTGTCATTCAAAGTATTTAAATAAAAAAAAGCAACACAGCCCACTTTGGCACATTTTTACATGTGTCCTGTAAACATTAACTGGTATTTTACAGAATTCATGACCAAAGCACGCCCTTTTTGGTGACAGGAAAAAGAAACATGTTTTTATAAATTTTTTTATTTTAGTTCCTTCATGGTTTTATAGTATTCTATATCTGCATACAGTATACTTGTCCAGTCTGATAGTATGCGGTTTTAGAGCTTTTTAACTCAAAAATACAATCTTGGCAGCATATTTGCAAGTTAAAATTACATTCACAAATTTGCACTTCTTTGTTAAATTAAATAAGCAAATTTGGCGTGCTGTCCAGGGAGCGAGCAGGGGGCTCGGCGGACCCTTGAGCCCTGCTGATAGTAACCCTAGCTTGGAGCTAGGCTCGGCCCCGTTCGCCCCCCTTGCAGGTGCGAAGGAAAGGCGGAGAAGGGGAGGAAGGCGGGATCATGCGTAACTAGATACAGAGAAGAGTAAGACGATGGTATTTACTGTATGCCGAGGCGGATAAATGAAATTAGAAATAATTAATTGGCTATTGAGCGATAAAATTAATGAGCGTCAATGGGTACCCTGACACTCAGCATGCTCTTCCCGAAACTATTTTAAAACATCCCAAATCACCATGTTGCATGACACATAAGTCATGACATCAAGCCTTCACAGAGCACTGAGTGGGTCCTTAAGTTTTTTTTTTTTTTAAACAACAACCTTTAACAGAACACTGGTACCTATCAAATAAAACAGACCACTTGAAGAACCTCATTTCTCAGTATGAAGGTCAAATCTACAGCAGCAGCCGATATGAGCCATCAAGACGATTCAGCACTTCTTGCTCATGACAAACAGTGAACCTACAAGACCAGCATGTCCTCTAAAAGTACAGCACCAACCTTCAGACACAAACACATTCATTGTGGATTTCTTATATACAGTTTTACATGATTACAAATTCAGCAAACAAATTTAGAGTTGAATGTGCAACTTGATTATCCAATTTAAATATTTTTCTGAAGATGCATTTAAAATCTAAAGGATGATGCATCTGTGTGTGATCACTTTTATAATCCTACAATGGATCTACAGCATCCGATGCCACAAAATCAGTGTGATCATTCATATAAATCAATACCAGTCAGCGTTATTATTTTTTGTGGTAGATCTCTAGATACCAGCACACTGGCCTCTGGACACACTGGCACCATGATATGCCTGTTGCATATTTCATATGACAGAATACATGAGGCGATAGCACTGGTGCAGAACCGCAAAAACAACAGCAGTGAAAATGAATTGCGTGGCCTTGTGTGACCTCTGCCTTTGGGGGGAGGCGCAGATGTCAGTTTCGTATAATCAATATATGGCACATCTGTAATCATTCAAACGTTGTCTAACAGTTTAAATTAGAAGATGTGTCTGGAAAAGGAGCGAGACACATGGAAAGGTTTCTGTTTAAAATAAAAATACAAATCAAAGCAGGTCTGAAATGTCCGAGAGGGAGCGTGCAGACAGAAAGAGAGCGGGCGGCCCTCTCTGTGGCAGAGCACTCAAGGTCGAGCCATGCACAGAGCCGTCAAATCCTAAAAGGCAGAACCAGACGCTCATTATTTAAGCTAAAATAAAAAATCAAAAATTCAAGAATTTATAAGCTAGAATTTGATTTGAAATGGCCACATTCAGCATAGTTCAAACTTCATACTAAATGCATTCTGGGAATTTAGCTAACATTCATTCTCTTTCTTTCTTTCTTTCTTTCCACCTACTGTAACATTCAATCCATCTATCCATCTATTCATCCACCTAACATTCTATGTTTCCATCCATCCCTCCATCCATCCATCCATCCATCCATCCGTCTGTCATCTATCAATCTACAAATATGCACAAATTATATAAAGTATAAAGGTGGCATTTCTATCATCTGGTTGCCTAAAATGCAGTAATTATGTATTTTTGCTTTGTTACTGCACCAAAATAAGTATCTGCACTTTATCAGAGTAGTTTCATTTTTAGAATATTATACTTTTACTTTTTGCTCCACTACATTCCAGAAAAATATGCCATTGCTTGTTAAATCAAAGTGAAGCCATTAATAACTGTGAATGAAAAAATACGCCAATCAGTGTCAGTAGTAAAAGTCTCAGTCACTCTTTTTCACATAAAAGTTTAATATTTCAGCCTGAAACACTGGTGCAACTGTGAATATATATATATATATATATATATATATATATATATATATAAATTTCAGTCCATAACGGCTTTCAGTCTCTTCTGTTGTTCACATATTCTCTCCCCAGGAAGTTTACTTTCTGTCTGCCAGACGCAGCTTGGGTCATGAATATTAATATTTCTTTGAGACGTTTGCCCTAACTGATTTGCTGAAGGCGGACGTTGGTAGGTGAGAACGCTTGCCGTGTGGGATTACAGTTTACCAGTTGTGTGTTTGTTCAGCCCACTGTCAAAGCAACCAGCTGATCCACATTTTAAGAAGAAAGCTACACATTTTTTCTTCACACTGTGTAAAAGCTAAATTAACCTTAATGATCATCACTCAAAGACTGGTTTATTATCACAGTTAGTGGTTGTTTTGGCCCTGTCATGAAACAAATCAAACTGCCCCAGAAAATGTTTTTGAAATATTTGTTAAATAAATTATAAGCTGTGCAGCTTAAGATTTTTATAATTATTATTATTATTATTGAGAATGTATATAATAATAAAAATGAATTATTATAGTTACTGTAATTAAACAAGAAATAAAAATAATAACAATATATTGTTACTTAAAATACAATAAACATGTAGCTTATTTTAACAAATGGAATAAACAACAACAAAAACTAAAAATGTTAAAATCACAAAATTACTAAAACAAAAAAAGTAAGAATATTTTAAATATTCTTTTAATTCAAAAATTCTAAATATTATAACAATATTATAATATTATAACAAGAAACAATAACGTTTTAAACATATTATATAAAATAAATACAAATATTTAAAAATACAAATGAAGCATTTTTTCAATGCAAATACTTTAATATTAGCATTCATTTTGGAATTTATTTTTAAACTATAACTTTAAATTCAGTACTTTTAATACTTTTACTTAAATAGGAATCTAAAATGTTTTTAATAAAGCAATATTTAAATCTTCATCAGCTGTCCACACAATTTTATAAACATACCAAAACCAATTCCAGTTTGCTTGCTCCAATTGAACTCAGCAGACAGAAAATCCCACATGACATTGTGGTGGCGTTTATGTGCGCTCCTCTCATGAATACAATAATTCTGTAGTGACCTGAAGGCATATGAGGAGGTGGACCCTCTGCCACTGCCACTGGTGAGCGTGGCATTCATTACGCATTAAAGCCCAAAAAACAGCACAGAAATTCCTCGTGCCACTTCATCCTCAAGACTACATGATGTTCATTCTGTCAGAGGAAAAGCTGCCTATGTTCTGAATCAATAATTCATATTGTTACATGTGTGTGAGGAACAGGGGAAGTAAGGGGAAACAAAAGCGAACAGGCCTGACTAAACTGTAGACAAGCCTTTGACATCCTGCAGGTACAAAGAAATGTTTTCATTAAATGAAATATTGGAAAATGAAATGAAGTCGGGAAGAGGGACAGAAAGCCAATCAGAGGGTGAATCTGTACAAATGTAAGCGTAGAGGTTTCTGAGCAGATATTGCACTATGTAGCAGTAGTTTTTAACTAAACCCGGAACTAAACCTGAGCGCATAAAACTCACATTAGCAGTTAGATTATGGCTGGGAGCTCAGCATAAAGAAACTGAGACGATCTGATTGGAAAACAAGCACTAAATGTACTTGTTATGATGTTGCCCTGCCAAAAATAGATCAAGGGGAAAAAAATATTTATTATACACCTTCATATTTGAGAGTAATCAACAAAAATAATGCACCCACCTTTTAAAAGTTTTGGAGAGTAACATTTTTTCTAATTCTTTTGAGGGAAGTTTCTTCTGCTCAGCAAGACTGCATTTATTTAATCAAATTTAAAATTGACATATTACAACTTTAAATTACTGTTTTGTATTTTATTATATTTCAAAATGTAATTTATTCCAGTGATGCAAAGATTTCAGCATCATTACTCCAGTCTTCACAATTTATTTAGATTTGCTTTTATTATCAGTGCTGATGTTCTGATGAATATCGTGGAAACTCTTGAAAGATTACGAAACAGCATTTACTTTACACTAATTTTGTAACATTACAAACTGTCACTTTTTTAATTGTATGCATCCATGTGAATTAACCATATTAATTTCTTCCAAAAAAAATAACAAATAAAAATCTTACTGGCCCAAAGCTTTTGCACTGTAAAAAGCATAAACTACGGTGGCCGAGAGAGCTCAACGCGCTGCAAACAGAAGAAAACACATGCAAACTGAAAAAAACGCATGCAAACAGATAAAAAAACAGAAGAACACACATGCAAACAGAAAAAAACACATGGAAGTTGCAAATTCTCACAATGCAACCAAACACAGAGAGATACTGCAAACACAGAAACGCGCTGCAAACAGCATGGACCACAACGAAAATGTTTCAGGGGGACCTCAAAAAGTGACGAACCCATCTGGGACCTGATTATTCGTTCTGTGGGTTTTGGTCAGAGCAGAGATGTTGTCGCTGAACTAAAAGGTGAGATCTTTTGTGTTTATTTTAACAACCTGGTCATACGGTCTTTTGGATATTATTAGACTAATCTGACGAATTACACACTTTACTGTGAAACATTATTTTAATGCTATGTTAGCTAGAGCTTCTCTCAGATGGGTTCGTCACTTTTTGAGGTCCCCCTGAAACATTTCCGTGGTAGGCTGTGCTATTTGCAGCGTGTTTCTGTGTTTGCAGTGCCTGTCTTGTCAAACTGTGTTGTCATTTTTTTCTGTTACATGTGTTTTTTTCTGAATCTTGCAGCACGTTGAGCTCTCTCGGCCAATGTAATAAACTGGATGCATAAACATGATATTTTTGTCAATGACATCAAACCTGCTGTTGTAAAAGTGCTTATTTTATCTGAATGCAATAACATAAAATTTTACAGCTTTGGTGGAGAAGAATTGAACTTAAATATTTTAGTCTTTGAGCTATCATATGACTTTCATAACACTGATTATAGTTTATAAGCTGTATGGACTACTTGTAAAATAATGTGTATTTTTATTCTTTTAGAGCTTGATGCTTGGAGACCAAATCTGTGTAGATTGGAATTACACAACTGTCATTTGTGTGTAAACGATCCCTTTAAAAGTGTATTCCTTCAGTGCATGCTGATGAAGACATCTGCATAACACACTAACCAATGCCTCGTTTCAAAATCTTTACCCAGTCACACGCTGTTAGTTAGCTGAGAGCAATATGCTCTGCTATCCCAAATAAAGGGAATTTTATTCATTAATGTGACTCATTTTCTCATGTGACTATATATCCTGCCACATCACAGTAGTTCATTTAGCCTGAAACTATTTTCATAAAAATAGCCAGTGCTGGGTATTGTCAAGTTGGGTTTTTGTCAAGATGTAAATTCGTACAGTATGCACTATGAAATTGAATTTAGTTAATACTCTTAAGAGCATTATTTATTTAAGGCCAAAAAATTAACATTTTGTCATCATTTACTCATCCTCAAGTGGTTCTAAATCTATTTTATATTCTTCTTGGCCATTTAAAAAAGATCTTTAAAAGTAGCCCATAAAAGTTTGGACTTATTTTGGCTTTTTGAATTACACCAAAGCATGAACGTCTACTGTTTTACAGATAAAAGAAATATAATGCATGCAAAAATGCAAGTTTTGGGGGGATTTATTACTTAAATTACTTAAAGATGTTTAGATATATTCTGTGGTTAGAATATAGATAAAAGCTTTTTAGATAAAAGCTTCTGACCATATGAGCTGCTTAAAGCCAAATATTCTTGTGTTAATTTTTGATATTAAAACACTTTGTAAATCATTTTAATGTGCAGGAACAATTATAAGTAAACCACGTGATAGATTATTACTCTTTATGGCAGTTTCACAACATTATTGTAAAGGTATTTGAAAGTTACATGTGCAATTTTTTTTTCCAGAGTTGGGAATTGCACACTTTACCTTTTAAAAAAAAAAATGATTACCATATCTATTATGAGGTGCATGAGCATGAAACACAACCCCTGTTATCCACAGTGAGCCTCGACATCCGGTTCATTATCTGCTATTTACAGGAAGAATAATACGTGTAATAATGATAGTTATAAACAAACAGACCCGGTCTTAATAGTCTTTATGTATATAACAACAGTAGTAGAATTACTGTAACATTACAGCAACTTGAATGTTTACTGTTTGTATATGCTCTGAATTTTCTTATTAGATCAAGTCTTTGTCTAACTTCTGATGCAAAGTTTCAATCTGTTTTTGTTTTTAAGTTAAGTAACAATTTAGTAGTTTTTCATCTTGTCTCAATGATTTCTAGGTATCTTTAGAGAAGAAATATGACAGCGCTAATTAAAATATAATGTTTGCAGTGTTTAGACAGCAGACAGCGAGGGGTTTGGAACAGAGCGGAGTAGTCTACACATAGTGCAAACTAAGCAGGAAGCTCACTTCAAAATAGGTCACTGTGTCATTCTGCTATGAAGAATGAATCTATACTTCACTGAACGTTACCCCCCCAAATAGCACGCCTTGTCAGCTAATTAACGTCATTCTCATGAGATCAGTCCATTCAATACTTTGTCTTCCTCAAGGCCTGTCATTCTGGAAAGCATATGGTGGTATAGAGGCCCTGTGTCGCTCAAAGCATAGCTTACGTTCATCAGAACATATAGCTGTGGGCAGCTTCTTGGAAGCCGTGTGAATCCCGAATCGTTGTCACGGAAACTGCAGAAGAAGTCTGGAATGATCAGCAGAGGGCCACCTCGTTCAACACCTCGCATCGATGAGACATTCACCAGGCAAAGACACAGTACATGCCACACTTTAAACTCTTTTGCAGTGATGCTATAGAGCCTGGGTTATATAAGCACATTTAGGTGAACAGTTTTTAAAAGAACTTTGTGTAAAAACAAGAAAAATAAAGTTTTTTTTTTCACTTTTTGTGCAATTAAAAGACTCCATGGATGTTAAAGGCTCTTCGTGGATCTATCAATACCAAAAAAAGATTTTTTACTGATGTAGGTGCTTTGTTAAAGATGCTAACACATCAGACCAAGCGGAAACAGGACGTCCCAAACAGTAGGAAGCAAAATAAAGCTGCTTTATACGTCTTATTTTGGCTTGGATGTACAGTACATCCCCTTTTGTCAGCAATGTCAAAAAGCCTTGCGACTAGCTCAGCAAACAACAACAACAAAAAGGGCATTTATGTATTTACATTTTTAGATTTTAATTACAATACATACCTTTCAAGGTCGTTTCTCAGCTCTTTTTTCCCCCTCAGAAATCTTCAGTTCAGCTGCACTTACATACACCAAACTTTAACCTTTTTATATGTTCATATATCATCTGCCTGACTTCATATATTTTTCATATAGTTTTTTTTCTTTTTTTATAGCTGTTGAATATATCTATGGATGTTTGCTTGCTGCCACAGGATAAAAAAGACAAGATTAAAGTTTAAGACTTTAAGACTAAAGTCTTTTCTAGAATTTTTTTCTCAGAATTGCAATAAATGTCTGAATTTCTATACTGTATAAATTTTGATTTCTATCAGCTGGGGAAGTATGGTGATATGAGCCACACACACATTACTTTTCTTTAAATTATTATATATACCCTATTTGCTTGAGGTGTCTTGCCTTAAAAGGCCAGTTCACCCAAAAATTCATATCCTGTCATTAATTCCTTACCCTGATATTTTTTATAAAATACGAACCTCCATAAACAGCAACTGAACTATACTTTCAAGGCCCAGAAAGATAGTAATGACATCATTAAATTAGTCCTTGTGACATCAGTGGTTCTGCCATAATTTTATAAAGCTACAAGAATACAGTCTAGAATAAACTATCAAGAATAAAACAAAAATAACGACTTCATTCAATAATTACTTTTGATGTCACTTGTGATAGTAATGTCCTTACTATCTTTCTGGACCTTGACCATGTCAGTTGCATTGCTGTCTAAGTAGGGTCAAAAAGCTCTCATATTTCATCAAAAGTGATCTAAAGATAAAAGAATAAAGGTCTTATGGGTTTGCAACGACCTATGGGTGGGTAATTAATAACAGAAATAAACATTTGGGGGTGAATTAACCCTTTAAAGTGGTCTAATTGTATAGTAATTTTATTGGATTGTATTTAAGTCAGTGATGGGCTTGAAGCAGCAGGGTGGTATGTGTGTGACTCACCCATTTCAGGATGGTGCCTCCCCTCCACAGGCACGCTGACCGTCCGTCGCAGCAGCTTGTTCCTGTGCGACTCCGAGCGCCGCTCGCGCATCAACAAAGGGTGAACCTGCGGGAGAGCAGAGATAAAGGTCAGTGCAAAGAGCGTGAGGTCAATCCGGCAAGCTGTGGGGCTCTGCGCTAAACTGTCCGGAAACCGCCGCTATTAAAACAACAAGACCCGTTGAGACCAGACTCCTTGAAATAATAAAGCAATAGTGTGTGTGCTTGGGGTGAAGGGAGAAAATAATTGCAAACTTGTGTGTGTAATGTGTTTATTTAAGCCTCGGTATGGGGCTGCATCCCACGGGAATTCTTCTTAACGCAGAGAGCAGATGGAGGAAAACATCTCAGTGCAGGTTTGCCTTCAAATTGCACAAGGCTTGTTTAGCGGCGTGAGTGTCTCTCAGCGCTATTCAGAGGGAGATACAATCGGGAAATCAGGAGCAGGGCTGCGAAGGAGGCGGTTACCTACAGTCTGGGGTGATAAATGAGCAGGGCAAGGAGGATCAGACACTCAGCCCTATGGGAAGCAGCTAAAATGTTTCAGGGGTGGCCTTGTCACTTGGCTGAAGTCATGTGACCTGGCTGCATTACGGGACAGTCTTTCCACTTCCACTTTTGTGCACAGCTCAGCTTTTCAAATGAAGAGTAAGCAGATCACATAGCTGTCTTTAAAGACAATATTGTGCGCTCTGCATCGGTGCGGTCTGTCTTTATAGTTTTAAAAATGATAGATGTCTACGTTATGCTTTCTGTTAGAGCAAAGCAAGCTAAACATTATCTTTCAACGTCTTTAAAATAGATCTCCAGCAAGCTGCAATGAAATTACAGAAAGGTTCAGCGCATAAAAAATGCATAATATCCAATGAATCCTTCATGACTTACTAGAAAGCATGCAAGATCGCTGTTTATTAACGCACATGCCCTTTTATGTGAACAATTATCTGCTATGCAGGCAGTGCGGGTATATTTTAAAGATGCACAACTCAGTGCACATCATTAACAATGTGTCGGTTTGCATATGAAGCAAGGCATTTGTTTAAAGACTAGTTTTGACTTAATGTAAATTATTTGGCTTGCGGTAATATTGCAGTATTTGTAAAGACAAATGCCACCATATCTACAAAACCAGAAGCTGCATTGTTAACACAAATGAACTGTCACTATAAAGTATGCACTTTGTCTAAGAAATTGCATAGGTGAACAAAATAAACACAGCTGCCATAGTTCAAGTTTTTTTTTTTTATAACTTTAGGCTTTGAACGTGGAGGCAAAGAAGAACAGGTTAAGCAGCAAATAAATTATAAAATACACTATTGCGTTTCTGCAATTAGATTAGATAGCATTCAAATGCATATGCATAATAAAAATTGACATTTTTTAATTGGTGATCTAATTAAAATCTTACATGCAACAAAAATACAGAATGGTAGCTATAGAATATATTAACAATTAACTCTTCAGCAGTCTTTGCTTTATAATTTAAAATTTATACTTAAAATCTTTAAACTTTCATTTAATGCATTTTTTTCCCAATTATTACCTTATATATTTTCTCTGGATTTTTGTATTTTGTTTTGTTAAAATAATTATAAAGAATAAATATTACTTTAAATTCTTACAACCATTACAACCATCTAAGCTACAGGTGCAGTGAAGTGTAGCCTATATTTATACATTTAAGTTTGCTTTTTTATTTTTTAATATAAAATAATTTTAATATTATTTTTTAATATATATACTTATGAAGATGTAAAAGCCTCTCAGTGCCATCTGAAATTGTCTTGTTTATGTTTAGTTATTTCACTTTAATTGCATTGAAAAGGACCTATACAGTATATTGCTATTAAAGTGAACTAACTAAACATAAATATAGAAGCGTGATATATATGTTTATATACACACACACAAACACACACTTTATCTGGTTTGGTACTGCTAGTAGCACATAAATTACATTCACCTTTATGCAGTTTCTCCATTAGTTCTCGTTAAACGCTGAGCTGTCTAGAATATTACAAATATCTTATTTGTGATTTTGTTTTCCTCTAACTCATAATTCACTGCCACAGCATGTAAGGTCACATCTGCTCATTGGAGATGATCTAATATATTCTTGGATATACAGTATTAAGGCAACATGCTAGCTTCATGAAACTGAACCCATTAGATGCAGTTCTACAGTACCCACCAGGAACTGTGGGACACAGGTGAGTGGCTGCTTGTGGAACGAGCCAGGCACCAATTACCTGGTTCAATGTTATCTGGAACATCACAGAAGAGTCACTGAGCAGAACACAGAGAGTTAGAGCCCAGGTGGAGATGGAGCTGCTACGGGTCGACAATCAGCTTCTCAGAGGAGAGAAACGTCAGAGACGAGCCGTCACTGGATATAGAGCTCAAACGAGTTCAGCTTTCCCATTGACTTAGGTCTGGAAGTCATTTTTAAGTCCAGTTTTACAATATGGATATAAAAACTAAAACCTTTGTTTGAAAGTTATAAGCCATGAACTAAACCAACCAGCTAAGAAAAAGATCTCTAGCAACACTGATGTGAAGAAAAGAAGTATTTGAAAAGACAAAGGAACAAAATAAGTTTTAATGAGTGAAAGAACTACAGTCCCATGAAATTGCAAATGACAAAACCAAAATTACAACAACAGATAAATATGAACCAACTGATAACATATATGTTTCACGAATTCGCACTTCTTCATTAAATTAAATATTATATATTTGGCGTGCTGTCCGGGGAGCAAGCCGGGAGCTCGGCGGTCCCCGCGGACCCTAGCGAGGACAGAGCTCGGTCCCGTTCGCGCCCATTGAAGGTGCTAAGGAAAAGGCAGCGAAGGGGAGGAAGGCGGGATCATGCGTAACTAGATACAGAGAAGAGTGAGACGATGGTTCTTAAGCCGAGGCGGATGAATGAAATTAGGAATAATAAATTGGCTAGTGGACGATAATACTGAGCGTCGATGGGTACCGGCTGTGCTGACACTCAGCGTGCTTTTCCCAAAACTATGTTAAAACATCCCTACAACATAAAAAACAACTATAAATTATATTTTATATATCATATTGAAACAATTATTGATGTATATTTATATATATATATTTTTTTTATGTTTTATTTTGTTTCTTTTTTAAGATTTAAGAAGAAAATAAATATGTTTTTTTGAAAGTCTGTTTCTGTTTGCCATCAAATAAAAAAAATAAAAAAAGTAAATTGCATTATTTACTCTCTACAGAGAAAAATAATTGCAAGATATACTTTTTCATCTTAAATTTTTTACATTTACATTTCTCAGTTCTGTTTTTGTTTAGTTTTAAAATAAAATAATCGGCAATTGTCACAATCTCACAATAATAACTTTATATATGTATATATATATATATTTTTATCTCTTTAATTAGCAAGAAAATTTATTTTCATTTATATTTTACTTTATTTTATATTTAATTTCATTATAATATATTTTTTAAAATTATTGTTATTATTGCTTTTCCTTTTTTTATTTTATTTCTTAAAAATAGGCATCCATACATTTTATTCTTCCGGAACCCACATTTAAAGGCGGGACAATCTCTTAATCTAATTAATAGCAGATATGCGGCGTCCAACAGTGACTATGTGTTGGTTTCACCTCTAAAATGATCAACAGTGGGACCTGTCTCAGGAATTCAGCGTTTAGCATCTAGCTGTTTTGCTCTCAGAACATTTTCTGTGTGTATCCCCAAAATTCTGGACAGGGCTCAGGCTTGGCAAACGCACTCATGCTGCGCTGTAGGGGGGTCTGCCATATGTCAGAGCAGCCGAAACTGCCCAGCTGTGTGATGGGGCAGGTGAGGGAGGAAACAGGGAGGAGAGCAGCAGGTGTGCGGTCCGTTCAGTCCTAATGGTGCGTTAATAGATCACAGCCCAACCTGACAGCACCCTACCGGCTGCCCGACCTGACCCGAAACCTCAGCTGACTCCACTGGCATCCTGCTCCATCCCGGACATGCCCCGCGAACACTACCACAGCGCTGCAAAACAGCAAAGCTAAAGAGAAGAAGGATGAGCTCTGTCTGCTTCTATCAACATCACATCACTGTCAGGATCCAGCTGCTCTGGTAATGAATGACACAGGATGATTTTCACTGAAGACACCAGCTAGGGGTTACATCCTGATACTGAGATATATTATCTCTGGTTACATTTTTACTGTGCAATCACTGAATTATGGATAGGATATACAGTCAAATGTGGCAGTTGAAAGATATGGATAGATGGATGTGCTGCAAATATATGGAAATTAATTCTCCACCTACAACAAAATGGCAGTGAAAACTGTCTGATCTGTTAACAAAGCCTGTCCTGTTACAGCTCTACTTTTTGTCACATAAAAGTGTGAAAAATCCCAAAAAAATACAAACTACATGATTTCTTTTTGGATAGTGATTTTTTTAGTGCTTTATTAGTATTAGTGTTTTTTCCAGCAGTTTAAAGAGGTTCAAATTTGTATTCACTTTGCAACAGCAACTAAAACCTATTTTAGAGAAGGCATTGACCTTTCATATTAATTGAGAATGTAAAAATCCTATTCATGTTCCTATAATTGATTTGGGACAATAAATTATGAATCTTTAAAGTGGTCATTAATCAATGGTATATGCTTCTGTTGAAGCCGTCAATCCACAGTTATTTCATCTTGTTTTTTTATTGTTTCGCAGAATAATTATTAAATAATTAAATCAGAAAATGTACATCACTAGTTAAATGTTTGTTCATATGCGAATATTATAATAAACATAAAATGTTTTTTATATACACAATTAACATCTTAATTTTATGTTATTTTTACTCAACATCAATAGTTTTATCAATAGATTATTCTTTAAAGAAAGCCTTATATATATATATATATATATATATACACACACACACACACACACACACACACATACATACAATATGAAACAGAAAACTAATTATAACTAAAATTAAAACAAACCATTTAAAATTATTTCTATAAAAAAATTAAAATATAATAAAAAAGACAAAATCTCATAACAAATGTATGAAAACCTATACTAAAACGTAAACACTTAAATAAAATGAAAACTATTAAAAGTCATTTTTTCACCAATCAAAGAAATTGTTTGTATATGTGCATATTTTGAAATAAACTTAGAATATGCTTAAAATCAACAGTTTTATATTTCTCCACCGTTATTAATTTAATAATTATTTATATAAATTTGCAATGCTTCATGACATTTAAGTTCTTTCATTAAAAGCATTGAGCACACAATTTTCTAACCTTGTCTTTGTGCCTGATTTTCAAGTTATTTTCCTTAGCTGTAGCTGTTTGGCTTAACTCTTTAACCAAAAGATACTCCTGGAACCAATGCAACTGAAAAAGTGGACAGTCCCTGTTGCTCTCTACAAGAAACCGTTTCACAAGCTCTTTCATATTATCACGTGACACATCCCATGAATCCATTACATAATCTTTTCAAACAGACTCCCACAATGCTAACATCTCTTTCTGAAAAGATGTCATGTTCTGTCACAGCATCGGCTGTGAGCGAAGCCTCTCTGTTGACTGTGTCCATACTAATTAATTTATTTACTTCGACATCTTTGAGCAGTGCGATGCGAGCAGCCACAGTGAGCGATTTGGTGAGAGCATGCTTCCATAGCCTGAATCCTGGGGCAGATACGAGAATGGCTGCCGCCCACTCACAGCCAGAGAAACCTTGCTCTGGGCCTGTACTTGCGTAACGCCGTGTCACGGTGGCGCAGATCGGCACGAGGACCATTCATCAGAGTGCTGGTGCACAGAACGTGTATGAAGTCGGACATCATCAATTAGCATCTAACCACATGTCAGCCCTCCTGACTCTCTCGCTCCCTCTAAAGGTTGTTCCTGAACACAGCAACAAGTTAACAAGTTTTAATCATCCATGTTACTATAATGTGCCTGAATTTGATTCATTTTTATTAGGATTTATGATATCAATTTTTTTTTTCAAATGATATAGTACTTTATTTGCAAATATCTAAATATTATGTGCATTTTAATTTTTTTCGTAAAAGTTGTATATTGATTGGGTATTAAAAATGTTTTTATTAAATCTACTCATAATATATTAAAATAACTTTTACATATTAAATGAATTATTATTAACACATTTATTAATATTAGTATTCATATTATTATTAATTTACATTTTATATATTTTATAATATAAAAAAGATTTTACAAAATAATATTAAAATTATGAAAACTTAAACTAAAATTAAAACTTATATAATGAAAATAATTATATATATAATTATAATTATTTTCATACATATATATATATATATATATATATATATAGTATTTTATTATATTAATACTTTCATTATGTATTTTTATTGTTTAAATAACATTATTTAATTATTACTAATAATTTATTTGATTAATTATAACTATTTTTATTATTTATTTTTAAATAAAGTACTATACATTTTCCATACTGTAGCAGACAAAATAGATGCCTATTGTTAACTAAAATGAAAACAATAAAAAATAATTTTAGTTAACTGAAATAGAGCATAAATGAAATAAAATATAAATATTAGGTGAAAAAAATACTAAAAACTAAAAAGAATGTTTAATCAGATTATTAAATACTATAATAACAATATATATATATATATTTTTTTTTTTTTTTTTATTACATTACATAAAACTACCAATTTCTATACATTTATTTCTGTACTGTATATAACCTGTGTTGTTAAGTGAGTGCAGAATAAACAGACTGGGGATGAATTTAGTGGCATCGGTCATCATCAAACAAAAACAATCAGAGAAAAGCATGTCCTCCTGTGGACTCACAGAATGCAACGTCTACACGGAGGAGACGCTTGTCATTCACTACAGGACCCGAATGAAGACCCTCACACACACACACACACACACACACACAAACAGGACTGCAACTGTCCCCTGCAGCAGATGAGTGACAACCATGAATATTTCATGGTGCTCATCTTCACAGAGGTGACAGCTATTAGCCCGTCATCACTGATTCACATCTATTCAAAGTGTGGCCTTATCAGAACATGCAACAAAACGGGTGCAATTAGACGCCTGATTAATGAGCCTCTGAGCGCTCAGCAGCACAGCACTGTACAGGTCAGTCAGTCTGTCCATAAAACACAGCACTGCACAGGCTGACTTCCTCCACATACAGTCAGACTAAACTTTAGGAAAGCTAAATTATTTTGGACAAATACGGGCAGCAGGATATGATCAGGGCCGTCATGCACCTATTTATTTATTATTTTTTATTTTTTTATTTTTTTTGAGGGAGCACCAGTTCTGGCTCACATCCGGCAAGATAACATTTTTAATAGTTTCTGTAAGATGTGCTTCTGCAGAGATAAAGTTAATAAAGTTAAGTTACGTTAACAAAAGTAATTCATGTTTACTGCCCAAGCTAACAACAAACAAATTGCATCTGAACTTTAATACCAGTAATCATCTCATTTTCTGTATAACTTATATAAACATATAAATAAATAATTTTTATTGTTATTTTATTTTATAGCTATTAAATTTTATTGCTGAAAATTGTATTTTGCAGCAGTTAAATATTATCTACTCAAAATCACTAAAAAATACATTTAATATACATGCACTGATGAATAATGTGTGTGTGTGTGTGTGTGTGTGTGTCTATATATATATATATATATATATATATATATATATACTGTATATATAGACACACACACACACACATATATATATATATATATATATACAGAACAATATATAGCTGAATCATATTTTTCACTATTCATGAGTATATGCATTTATATATAAAAATAATATTTTAATAATATATGTTCAAAATTAGTAATTCAAAATGTATTCATAAATTATTTATTAAATAAGGATATATTAATAATAAACAATTAATAATTAATTTTCATAAATTCATAATTTTTTTAGACTTGAAATCATTAAAATATTATAATTTATAGTAGAAACATGAATAACTATTACATCCTTTTATAACCTGCCACGGAAATATTAACAGTCTGAAATGAAAAAAAAAAAAATTTAAATGATCCAATCAGACCACATAATTAAACTGTTACAATGCCAAAGATGTAATACTTACAAGTTACAACACTCCCAGACTGCTGATGCAAATCAACTAAAGAATATAGACTGTGGAGCTGTGGCAATGACCAACCAGCACACAAACTGTAGAAAGAAACAGGTTGGAAAGGAAGTGCTTGATTACGTGTGATTGGGTTGCCAGTACCTCCTCCTGGTCCAACATGTAGAGCTGATTTCCACTGATCACACACAGACGAGGATTCCAGTCGGGTTGCTCGAAGGAGGGAGCAGCAGCGAAGGAGGGCTGGTGTCGGTAGGAGGGGGGGGCAGCATACCTCGCATCTGAGACAGGAGTAGAGGAGAGGAGAAAGGGTAAGGGACTGCACAGCAATTGTAAAATTGCAAGAAAATATGCTTTTATTCTAACTAGTTCAAAGTCTTTGAACAACATTTGACAAATATGCGGCGCTAGTACCAAACATTCATGCACAATGTTTAAAGAATCTATACCTAATAAGAACAAAATTGTCTTGCATAATCAATAAATGAAAGTTTAATGTTTGTTTAAGCAAAAGCTTTGCCATATTACGATAACAACGTAATTTCAATCCTGGCATTTTCACAATGAAATTCAATGATGCACAACACAGGAAAATGAATTGCAGCTTCAAATATATTTTAATTTGCCCTTTAATCACGATCACGACTTCTGATGCTGGCTGGCTGGCTATGTATACATATTCATATTTCTCAAGCTTTCATGCTGTTAGTTGCCAGATGTCTAAATACCACGATCAGAGGTTTTCTCTTAAAGGATAGTTCACCCAAAAATGAGAATTCTGTCATTAATTACCTTCATGTCATTCCCAACCTGCAAGAACTTTGTATTTCAATAAATCTGACCCTAGACAGCAATGCATCATAGTATCTTTTGGTCAGAAAGCTTGTGGATTTTATCAAAAATATCTTATTCTGTGTTTTCCATAGAAACATGAAGGTATTGCATGTTTGAAATGACAGAGTGAGTAATTAATGAAAGAATTGTAATTTCTTTAAACAGATATTTCTGCTTAGGGTTTTACTTCATTCTCTTAGTCTGGCAAACTTTCACAAACACTCTCTCCAATGCTGATGGTCTAAATACAAGCTATTTTGTCATTTGAAATAATTGTAATTAACAGTTTTGAGAGAAATTTTACCAGTTTCCATAATGTGAGTATGTTAATGTATCATTGATATAGTAAATCAGGATGAGGAAAAATATAACTCATGTGAGCTGACATTTTCTAGATTTATGAAATAATTCTGACGATTAATTTCTGAACAAAATAATTTTATATGCATTTTATCATTATGATTATTTATATACATAATCATGCTGCCCTGTTTAATAATTTGAGCAGCTTTTGATAAAATTCAGGTGGAGAAAAAAAATTTGTAGGATGATTTTTAAAGATGTATATTGTATAAATATTTATTCATATATAATAAAGTGCAGGTCAGAAAAAAAATCTCAAGTATACAAAAACTATATATTATTATGTTTATTTTTTTAAATATATTTTTTGATGAACAAAGTTCAAAAGAACAACATTTCTCATATGATGTCTTTATAGTCACTTTTCCCCCCTTGCTGAATAAACAGAGAAAAAAAATAAATACATTTAAAAATCCTATAAGGTACTGTATTTCAATCAAAATTTGGCAAACCCAGTATAAACTGTTCTTTATAAGTGCTTATAATATCAACCTACGACATTACTTTTAAACAATATTGGGCAGTAAATGGTCAGTTCGTGGGCTAACATTAACCTCAGGCTCAAACCATTAGGTCAAACTGACTTTTACACACTTCCAATCACTCTCCAAAATGTTTTATGTGCTTTCATAGACTCCAGCCAAGTAAAAAAAAAAAAACAACAGACACAATATGTACCCAAGAACCTTTGGTGTTAGGCCTCTAATAAACATAGCAAACACATCTTTACACGAACATAAACAAAACATAAGAGTTACATTTTTATCCGGCATTGTACCTCACAGACTGTATTTCTTCTCAAGACTGTAAACGTATAACTCATGCGCAGACTTTGATATTGATGGCACTGTGGTTTCATCAGGTTTTAAATCGAGCTGTAAAGCTGTCACACATTGAGCTCTGGCCCTGTCAGCCAAAGCGATAGCAATAAAGCAATTACTGTGGCCTTTGACTTTTCTATTCATCTCTGTTCTTCTATAAAAACTGACGACCGGACGGGCCTCGCACTCTTTCGCTCCAAAAAGTACAGCTCAGAGTCGATATTCTGCCCCGGTGTCCTCTCGTTCCATGAGCTCCTACCCTCTGAACCTCCAGCCAATCAGAAACAGCCTTGACAGATGGTGGCAGCATCAGAGGGATGCTGGACCGGCACAGGACACTTCTGTCCAGACTCACACACACATTTGTCAGATTTCCTCCAAGCACTCCAGAACAACAGGGAAATACACTCACAAAACAGATCACTGGACTTAAGCAGTCGTTTTTGTGAGAATTTAAGCACAGACAAAATGTTTTGCTTTCCAATTGTTGGGAGCTAGTGGAAAAACGTCTTCAGCAAATGGAAAAGAAAGTCCAGTTGCTTTTAAATAAACCTCAGATCACAAGCAAACAGTATTTTATATTGACGTACTACTGGGATACTATTATATTTGTATTAATATTTTAGATAATTTTTTATTTCTCATTTTAATACTTAAGTTTAATAATTTTCTTGTAGTGCGTCTTGTCATTTGTGGCATTTTTGTATGTGTGTGTGTGTGTTTGTTTAGATATATTAATTTAATAACCCAGTTTTACTCATTTCAGTACAAGTTAAATTATATTAAAAGTTAAAAATTGTACCAGGGCTAAAATAAAAAATATTTGTTTATTTTATTTTATTCAACATTTATTTTATTTCAGTTTATGAAAAATGTTTTTAAAATGTTTTTTTTTTTTTTTTTTTAATGTTCCAGTTTTTAAAAGAAGTGACACTATAAGGACATGCATAATGTTACAAAAAATATATAATTATTATTTTTTTATTCTTTTTGTTCATTATAGAGCCTTTAAAAATGTTTCCACTAAATATCACTATTTTTAGACTATTAAAATGATTTCTGACAGATCACGTGACACTGAAGACTAAAAAATTCAAGTTTGCGTCAAAGAAATAAATTCCATTTGAAGATATTTTAAGATTATTTAAGGTTATTTTAAATTTTAATAATATTTCAAGATAATACAGTTTGTTTCTGTATTTTTGATCAAATAAATACAGCCTTGGTAACCAAAAGAAATATGTAAAATTCTAAGATAAAAAAAATAAGCAATGACAGAATTTCCATTTCAAGATGAACTATTTCTTGAACATGACAGCAGGCCACAAAATGATTCAAACAAAAACTGCAAACACAGTACTGCGCCGCTGCTCTGCACCGCTGGGCTGTATAACACACTCACTACAGCGTGCTGAGCTCCCGCTTGACAGTAAGCCAGCTGAAATCTTTTCCGCCATGGAAATAGCCTGTCACATCCAGCTCCATCCTGAAAAGTCCAGGAGTGCTGGAGGAGCTGCCCAGCGCTCCCCTGTTCAGCAGCATTCTTCACAATCTAAGAAAACTGCTCAAGATAACAACTAAAGACTTCAGAGACAGAATATGAAATCAATTATTAGGAGGGAATGTGTGAAGTGACTCTATGCCAACTTAACAGAGGGTAAGACGTGTAGTGTTTATCCAAAGCTATAAAGCTAAAGAGAACTCTAATACATTTGAAAACTTCCATCCACACTAAGACAGCGAAAAGATAATTGAGCTTTTTCATATAATTAACGTTTTGTATAGTTATTGCTAGTATAATTTATGATTGTAGTCTGTTTATGCCGGTGCGTGATAATAAATAAGCCTGTTTTCATGTGCAAATAATAAAAAAGAGTGAATGATTCATTCCTCAATGAAAAAGATGAGCCAACGGCTGCAGCCATTAGACTTTATTAATAATTATTATTTCGCAGATATAAAATGAAATATATTTCATTCAAACCTTTAAACTGTATTTTAA
>JAUCMT010000032.1:14714282-14728939 GCA_032357475.1 Enteromius thamalakanensis
ACACCGCTTTCAAATTACAGGTGTGAAACGCGTCTTTACCCGGGGTTAAAAGCGGTGTTTAGAACGCAGATAACCCGAGGTTAAGCACAGTGTGAAAAGCCCTCATGTGACATCCAAGTTTTACAAACTATTAAAATGTCCTTAAAATTCAGTTTTTATTCAGAAAAGCATCAGTTCAACAATTAAAAAAAGATATTAGTGGGCTCCTGTCGCTGACCTTCTCCTGTGGGTGATGTTGATTGGCTGTTCGGCGATGAAAGGTGATTGGTCCGATGACAGAGGGGGAGGAGCCCGAACTTGAAGTCCGAAGAGACACTTCTTCTTCTTTATTTCCTTTCCCGAAACAAACCTTTACGACAGAGCAAAATCAGATTGGATTGGTATTCAGCTGCAGTTCTTCAGGGCTCGCTGACAGATTTTTATTTGTTCCTGGGCGTCTCACACTTGCCAACTAAAACATCTGATTCAGTTATTTAAGTGCTAGCGTATGAGCGACATCAACCACAAACCCTGACAGAAAGAAAATGGAAATAGACTTTAAATTATTTATTTTGAAAGACAGACCCACCTTCAGCTATCAAAATACTATTTGCAGAGAGTGAAATCACACGCAGAGTCACTTAGAATGTAAAGCAATTAAAGTAATGGTTTAGCAGATATTATTGCAAATCTGTGATATATCCCTATGGGCTGCCACATGGAAATCAAGCAGAACGACAGTTTTCAGAGCATAATCCTTGTCTCACCTGTCTTTGTGGGAATTTAAAGCATTGAGCAGGTTTTGGCAACGGTCTTGCCTCGGTGTGTCTGACAGCTGAGAGACCAAAATTTAGAGTTGAATAAAAGGCAGCGTGTAACAAATGCATTTGAAAGGTAAGAGCTCAGATTGACCACAAACTGCAAGAGAGAGTATTCAAAACTAAACTCAGGAATACATTCAAGTCAACATGAAATCAAAACTGACCCTGTTTACTTCCTTAAAACCTTATGAAACAGCTCTGCCAGTGCAGGTTTGTTGCCTGTTGAAGTATTTCTTATGGAAAAGACAGAGATGAATTGAAGTGCTTCATTTTAGTCAATATCTTCCCCGTTAAAGTCTATTTGCTACTTGTTATGGTTAGAAAGAGGCAGGTGGCATTTATCATTTATCACTGAGTAAAAATTTGTTAATACAGAAACTATTTTATTGGTCAAAAAGTCAATTATTGTTGTCCAGTAAAAAAGTATTATTATTTTGAATATTTAGTTTTTTATATTTTATTATAACATGTAAGGTTTTAGTCATTTTATGGATATATATATATATTTATTTTTTAATTATTTTTTATTTTTTCTTCATTCATTAAAAAAATAATTATATAATTATATTATATATATACATACATACACACATATATATATATACTGTTTGTGTGTGTATTTATTTATTGAAAATTATAATAAAAATAAATAATATTTATTACAAATACTTTTAAATAAATAAAAAATAAACAATTATATAATATATAAAACATATATACATATATGTTTGTTTATGTATTTATTTATATATATAAAATTATAATCGAAAAATAATATATTATGTCTTTTTTTAAGACTTTAAAAAAACAGAAAATGTGGACAAGATTTATTTTATGTTTGCATTTCATATATATATATATATATATATATATATATATATACAGTATATATATATATGCACACACACAACCAATTTCTAGTAGATATCCTGTTTCATTCATAAATATGCCAGATAACAAAAGTAAAATGGGTTGCATTTGGTGTTTCATGTTGACTCTATACTGAGCTGTATCTGTGTTATTGACAATTTTTTCCTACCGTGCCAAGAAGCAAAGATTCCCAATTTTCATTTGCAAAAGACATGATTTCATGATCGAAATCAAAATACTTCCTCTTGCAGCACAGGGAGAGGTGATACAGCACCAAATGGGCCAAATCTACCCTGCAATCCAACAGAATGAGGATCATCAGAAACTACATTCAGCTCTTCAGATCAGTTCTGCCGTCCGGCAAACAGTACAGAAGCAGCGCTCTTACCAGGTCATTGGAAGCCTCTGGATGGTCTCTGGACCATTTGTGCACACTGAGCACTGGAACTGATAAAAGCTGAAAGGTGAAGAGGAGACACAGATGAAAAGGTTTAGACAGAATTAGCTTAGCAACAGCATGTGCTTAACAACGGCATCAGCCTCACCGGTCTCCATAGAGAAGAGGTTTGGTCAGGCACTGAGTGCAAGCTTCATGAAACCACTGCCCACAACTCCCACACTGCAACATCTTCAGATTCCACCTGACAAAAACAACACGCTTCAATTTAGACACCTAAAAAAACATAATGAAAGCATAATAGCTACAGTTGCACAATTCCATTTTAAAGAATCTACTACATGTACAGTACAGTGCAGCCAGAAAACATTTAGGCACTTAAAACACACTTTAAATGTCTGAATGTCACTGCATTAAATTTTAAAATCAAATCAAAATAAAACAAATCAATTAGCATCTGCAAACAAATCGCCATCAGAACTGGTGTAGAGAAATTTAGCATTGCAGTAAATGGGTGCCGTCAGAATGAGAGGCTAAACAGCTGATAAAAAACATCACAATAATCAGTCTATAAATTAATGTATTGTGAAGTGAAAAGCTGTGAGATATATAAGAAATAAATCTATCATTAAAGCGTTTTAACCTCAAACCATTGTTTCCGGAGTCCATAATAATGCGGTGTCCAGCTATGCTTCCTTACATCAAACCCAACCAAAGATTTGTTTAGAGTTGTTTTACACTTTATATATGAGCATATTTCTCTCCTGATTTCGCTTTTTAATGAAACATTCCAATATTATGGATATAAGACTCATATTTGAAATGAATTTTTAAAGACATTTTTTTCTTGTAAATGCACAGCTTTTCACTTCACAGTACATTACCTGATGAGCTGGAGTGGTGTGGATTATTGTGATGTTTTTAATCAGCCTTCTGGACTCTCATTCTGACGGCACCCATTCACTACAATACTAAATTTCTCCAAAACAGACGCTCCATACTGCATGCATCAGTAGACCCAAGCAGTACACTGTACGGTCGCAGTTCGCTAATATTTAATTCTAAAGATTGCCATAGTAATGTGAGTCTGATATAAGTTGCACTCACTCTCCTGGTCCAGCGCAATAGCAGTAACACTGCTGCTGGTTGGTCAAGTGCTGCGGGTCCCAGTCTAAAGATGACAGCTGATAGGGCAGCCGCACTTTCATGATCTGCATGAGCCGTGCGAAGCGTCCTCTTTTTAACGCTCCCCCTCTCTAGGACAGAAAACAGCTTGTCATTCCAATGTATCCCACCTCTCCGTGACACACGATCTCCTGTCATGTAAGCACATTTAACAGCGATTTCATCAGAAGATTGAATTTAGAGAAGACACACTGAAGGAAGTCATTAATATTTCCTGCTTGGGGTGGGGGTCGGTGAATATGATTTTATCTTCAAATCAGCATGTAAGGCCTGTGAAACGAGCGCGCTGACAGACGGATTAAAGCACAGGCCCATTTAACGCAGCTCTACCACCGCCATCACCTGCAGAGTGCTGCAATGTAATAAATACGCAGTCAAGTGCAGTAAGCCATGGATACCCTTTACATCTCCGAGCAAGATTAAAGCTTGTGTGTGATTTGAAATAGACCTCGAATGACAACGCTGTCCATGTTTCTAAATATTCCTTTCTGGATTGAGGCGAGGTACAACCTTTGTTACGACTGCGAAGACACATTGGCGACATATCCAGCTGTTGGGGTCAACTTCAGGTTCAATGGGCGGCGTGTGGCACTCTGGATGATAACCTGGGGAACAATGGATCGTGCAACATGAGTGACACATTACTTGATACACAACCCATTTTAGTTTTATTTGTTACATTACCGTGGCGACATTTGAGGCAGTTTACAAGAGGTTCTTTAAGAGGCGGAGCATCACAGATACAGCACACCTCCTCTCCACCTGAAGAGACTGGCCAGAAGAAATAATTCATTCACTCTACAGACAACAGCTAGATGTCTCAGTATCTAGTACACATCAACATTTTGTTGTGCTATTTACTTCAGGCTATTAATTACAAAAAAAACCCAAAAACATTAATGTATAAAGTAATCTCTTTTTTTGCCTTTTGTAAATGCACATATATGTCTTGTTCACATTTTAAAATCTACTTCAAAAAAGAGCATTCCAACCAGTCTGATGCAGAAAAACTGGCTCATGTGAGTTTGGGGCGGGACTATGTTTGATCAACCAATGGCAGCGAGGTGTTAAAAACATGCTTAAAAACTGTTCATTTTTATTTATTTAATTATTCTTCCAATTCTGTTTGCAAGAGAGATAAATATTTTTTAGAATAAAAGTATAGTAAAAAAGTAGCAAATTAATAAAGTTCAATTAATAACTTCAGTTAGTAGCTTTGTATAAATATTCTGTAAACTGCTCCTAGTTCTTTAGGACATAATTCTGGTGTTATAATATAAGTTTAATGGAGTTTAATATAATACAACCCGTCTAGAACATGTCTGGGGCAGAAAACGTGAAGAGAAATTATTTTAAAAAGAAGGCTTTATTTATTTATTTATTTTTTAAGAAAAACCTCATTACCTTAATCTAAAAAGAAATCTCTTTTTGATTACTATAATGCAAAATAAACTAATAAATAAAAAGGCATAAATTCTGTTGAAAACTCTTTGGAAGGGAAACCTTCTTCATTTTTTTATGCACAAAGTATAAATTCTTTTCATTTTGGATGTACTCGCTTGCTTTCTGGGTTTGAATGTAACGTTTCTTCACTTACATGAGTGGATGTCTTTCCTGAGGACCCAGAATTCAGAGTTATCCTCAAATCTGACCAAACAGCACTGCTTGACGCTGTCCACCTGCCAAATGCACACAGCTCAGCATCACAAACAGCACCACACTGATTTACACGAGTCCAACAAGTCACACAGTTTCAAACTCACTCTCTCTCTCTCTGCTAGTGTCCTTTTCTCTCTTCCAAACTAACTTAGACGAAGAGCAAACTTACTCGTTTGACATTGCCAAGGTACAGAAGTCCATCGCTCCACCTGGCTAAAACATCCTCTCCTTCACTGACTCCCCCCATCCTGTAAGAGCGTGGGAAAGAAAAGTGCAAAAAAAGATCCAGGAGCATTAAACTGTGTTTCCACACCAGCAGCAGCAAACAGCAGCATCCTAAAGGGTTAAACTCTGTGCATAGCGACAGTATACAGTACAGTAGGATAAATGATGAAGAGTCAATGCACATTGCAGTGCCACACATGATCAAAAACACTGGCTGCCTTATGCAACGGACCATAATATATGCATATGAAACAACAACGCATGAAAGAGCGCATGCAAAACGCGTGGCCAGATGTGCCCTAATCAATGCACCCAACTCCGAGGCGCTGACACACATGATGGCACGCGCATGCACATATCAATTAACACGCATGACAGACCATACGTGGACGGGATGTACCTGTGTTAAGTGTTCTGCTCTGCTGGGGTCACAGAGACGGGGAAGAGATGTCAGTCTCACATGAAACGCCTGATGCCCGGTGTTGTTCTGCGTCTCAATCACTGTCCCGAATAATCGGCGCGTTTGGAGAGTCGCGGCGGATCAAACGCGCGTCACTCAAGCCGTCAGTGCGCAACCGTCTGTCAGTCCGTCCGTCTCTCTCTTTCTGTCTGTCTTCTGCTTCATGTTCCCATCCTCCCGCGGTCTCTCGGTTGATGCTATCGAGCGTGTTTGTCAGGGAAGCGGCATGAGAATCAGCCGGAGAGAGACGCCATCATCATCTCTGCCTCGCTCTCCTTCGACTTGTTGTGACGCAGACATAAAACACAGGGAGATGGAGAGGGAGGGAGATCTGGAGAACACCTTCACATCTGTACGACTGACCGACATCCCACCTGCGCCCGACCCCACAGGCGCTCGGCCGGTGCCGCACACACTCGCGGCGGTTCATTAGGGAAAGTTTGGGCTGTAATTAGTCCGGCAGAGCCGCGCCGCGTGGACTTTTTGGAGAAAGTTTGGAAATGCCCTTGGGTGCCGGCAGAAATCTAGCAAGGCTGCTGTTACGCGAAAAGCAAGCGGGAGAAACGATTTTCTTTGGCGATGTTTGAACCTGCCATTGAAAAAAAAATAGTGTTAACCGATATGATATCAGGGTTGATACGATCAACGATAGATCAACATAGTGAGGGCAAATAGTAATGCAAATACAAAATAAAAACACTTATCTTACACTATATATGTATTCAAAATAAAATGTTTTAGATTAATATTATGGATTTTTAAATCATTACAATTATGTATTTGTTGAAAAAAATCAACACGCAAAACACTTATTGTGCGCAATATTTACACGAAATAAAACACAATATTATAATATATAATTAGTATTAGTATTATTTTGCTGTACATGTTTCTAATAAGAAATGTAATAATAATTACTAGAAATTGTCAAATATATAGCGAAATATATATTTTAGATATATCAAATATAATTTGTTTACCAACTATAAAGAACTGCTTGATTAAGATATTAAGTTAGGGTGTCGGATACATGCGCATCGGCTAGTTTATTATTATTATTATTATTACAGGTAAAATAACAATTAAGACACATTTTGACTAATACAACTTAATAATAGTAAAGACCAATTTGTTAACCAAAATGTATGTAATCTTATTTCATGCCACAACGCATGGCCTACTAGAAAAAAAAGTAGATGAGGTAGATCAAAACGATCCAAATACATGAAATATCAAAGACATTGTGATGACAAAAGTGCAGGAATGTTCAAAATGGCCTCTGGCGTCTTTTGTGAAGCGGTTTTTGGATAATCCAGCAGAGGGCGCAAAACACACAGATGCAGAGATCAACTAGAAACCGGCTTTATTTCGAATGCCAAATGACCACTCGACATAATGTGCATTTTAGATGGTTTCTCACATAGTGATTCTCCATGCAAACATGAAAGCATTTTGGGCAACATACATTTTATATAATAAGTTACCAAGCCATTTAGAGAACAAGCCTGAAGAGCTTGACAAGAGTGATAAATTATTCATAAGCACCCAACCACTATTTTAATTAGTCCACTCCAACGAATTGAATGCATAGCTCACATTACCAATGCTTTTATTCACCATAACAACCTTTTAATAAACACAGAAATCTCCCTCAGACATTATTACAGAGATGCAGAGGCCTTGCATAATAACACATACAGCTTTGAATTTCACAACAGATGGAAAGTGTCCCGACAAACAAAAGGTCACATTATGTCTTCTTGTGCATGTACTGTAGCTTTGTTTTAAAATGGAAAATTATGAGTCTACACATCAAAACCTAATTTATCATCTTTTGTAATTGTCAGACGTTTATTGTTTGGATAAACAAAACGTGCAAGTAGTGCTTAAACCTAATTATATTTTTTCCAAAGCCCCTTTGGGTTTTTAATTTATGCCATATGTGAAGCACTATGATTGCAAATACATTATAAGAGATCATTAGGCTATATGGTATTTATTTGGCAACTGAAGCAACTGATTGTTCTCCATGGCATGCTATTTTTTGTCCTTATTTTTGTTGTTAAAGGTCTTCTTGCCTGCAAGGCCTTGCCATAAAAATATTGCAAGGTCGGAGTGTAGTCCACAGCTGGCACTCTGCTCAAGGATTAGCTTTAAATAATCACCGTGCTAGGAACTGGCCAGCCATTCAGAAGCATAAATCATTTACATCAAAAACTTCCACAGCAATGGCCACTTAAAATTCAGGCCGTGAAACAACAGCAGGCAATAAAATACAACCTTGACAATGTGTGAGGGTCCAGACACACACACACACACATTCACACACACGGCTAATGGGACTTCTTATTGACGTACTGTTCATAAATAAAGCTAATATTTATAAATAGGTTGGGCAGTTGACACATAACATCAAAACAAGATTTTAGGTTACAATTTATATGCATGTATAGGAGTGAGAGCCCCCTCCATGGCAGTTAATGGGAATACTCCACAAATACAAAAACTACAGGTAGTAACTAAATTAACCTGACATTGTATACGCCATATTAATTAGTAGGCAAACATTGTTTAAAATCGTTACAGAAAACAACTATAAATAAAATAAATTATTAATCAAATAACATAAATGAGAAGTATAAATACAAATAAATAAAATACAAATATTTTTATTCTAGTGGATGATTCAACATAAAATTAGATAAATATATATATAAAGATAAAAAAAATTAATTATATTTTTATTCAAATGGATGAGGGAAAAGGTGGATAATAAATAAAACAAAATAACATGATGGATAAGAAAAACCATTATTTTATATTAGATGAATGAGGGAAATTAAGTGGCTAAAATAGAAGCAAAATAAAATAAGCATAAGTGCAAAAGGTAGAAAATTTAATCCAATTTTTTTTTTATATTGTTGATGGGGGGAAAATTCATGAATATATATATATATATATATATATAGCTATATATAAAATATTTGTTTAATCTATATCAATAATAGTAACAAAAGAAATTAGATAAATGAGTGAATGAGGAAAAAATAGGCTAATATACAGTGTATATATATATCAGTATAACAGTATTACAAAAAGTGAATATGTATAAATATAACAAATAGAGTTAATTTATTTCAGATTAATGAGAGAAATAAAGTGGCTGGAAGCAAAATTAAATAAACAGTAAATGCAAGACTAGCAAATGAATTTATTATCTTTATTAGAGATGGAGGAAAGTGTCTGTAGCAGTGCAATAAACAAACTAAATCAATAAACATGAAGTCAAATGGCTGCACAAATAAATAACGAGAAGACCGCGTTGTATCGAGCGCAGCTCCAGTTGCCTATTAACAGCTTCGTTCACGTTTTATCAGACCAATGTTGTTGTGTCACGACGCGTCCGGTGCTCTTGCTTCTCTGAATTTACCGGGCACCGCTCCTCATCGGCGCGTCCAGCCAATGACCGCACGCGCTGCAGCAACAGCAGGAACTGCGCCCAACCGCGCGTCACCAGCGCAGACCTCACCAACACGCTCAGCTCGCGCCTTCATCGCGCCGATAAGCGCTGACGGGCGAAGCAGGAGGGGAGAGATATGGAGGGACAGAAACTCTGACTTCCGAGGAACCCACACGCAGGGGCGGATGGACGCGATATCGCTCTCTTAACAGGTATGTCTGCGTTTAGGTTTGGGTGTGAATGAACGCGAACGTTGCGAGACGTAAAGAGAGGATGTGTCATATATAAGCAAACAGTAAGTTCATAGAGAAATGTCATTAATAAAAGCGTGCGCTTCCTGTGCGTATTTTGATATTGCTGGGCATTAAAAAGACATTTTGTCGTTTGGTAGCATACGTTTCTATTAAGATTCAGTAAATAACACAGTTAGGCTGAGTGTTTTAGGCAGGGTTAGGGTTAGATGAAAGGAAGCTTTATTTTCCTGCAAGGTTTGACCTAATTCGCTCTTGTTTTGCACACTAATAAATGTTTATCCCTTGCTAGTGAATTGCCCCATTCAGAGCTGCTCATGTTTATGAACTTACACTTGTTTATAACATATTGGTCGTTGCTGTGTGTGACAATGGCACTGAGTTTTGTTGGTGAGCTGCTCTCTTTCCATCCTTCTCTTCCTGAAAGAGATCTGTATCTGCAGGCTAATATAAATACCAGTGAGGGACAGGGGAAATGGCGAGGGAGGGGCCTGAAATTCAAATTGAAAGTTGTCTCTTGGCAAAGGGAAATGTAAATGATGAAAACAAATGATCTACCAGGCTTAGAGCTGCCTGTTCCTCTCCAGTGACCTGTGTTTGTGTGTGTTTCTGGCCAGCAGCACCATCATGCTCCCTCGAAGTATGAAGACATCTGGAGTAGAGCTGCCAGGAGTGGGCCCGAGAGAGGTGCCCCTCATCGGATATAGACCCCTACAGTCAGAGGTGGATGGCCAGAAGGATCAGCTGTGGAAGGAGAATGAAAACAGGGAGGCGGGTCACACACAGGTAAGAGGATGATGATGTCATGATACTCCTCTGGGGTTGTTTTTGAAAGAAATGTTTTTTTTTTTTTTTTTTAGCATTTAATAGTATTGACAGCTTAAAATACAAAGCAGAACCATTTTCAGCATCGATAGTAATAAGAAATGTTTCCCGAGCAGGAAATCAGCCTATTAGAATGATTTCTGAAGGATTGTGTGACACTTAAGATATTTTAGATCAAATAAATGCAGCCTTGGTGAGCATAACATATATATATTTTTAAGTTTTTAGTGTATTTTCCACTTTATTCTAACCATATAAAAAGCAGTAGTTCCTAAAATTATTATACATTATTATTAACTAAAACTAAAACCACAAAAAAGTTTAATTTAACATATTTATTTAACTTATGCTTATTTTCATTTAAAGTTGAAGTACTAAAATAACTTTGCAAAACAAAATAAACTAAAAATAAGAAATAAGGAACTTGATAGATACATAAATAAAAACTTTAAAATTAAGTTTAAGCAGAAAATCAAAATTAAAAATAAAACCAAAACCTTAAAGTGCCCCTATTATGCCTTTTTAAAGGTGGCTAATATTGCTTAATTAATCTCTTAAAGCTGGTTTACATGTACACGAGGTCAAAAAACACTTTAGTTTTCTCCAAAAATAGATTTAATTTTACCCCATTTCTAATTATTCATAAACGACTCGTGTGAAGCAGTTCGAAGAATCAGTCTGTCTAAGCCCCTCCTTCCTGTGAGCCCTCACTTTTGTGATTGGTCAGATGGCGCAGTCCTTTACGATTGGTCTATTACTACAGAGTGTGTCGGAAAACCAAACGCCAATTGCCCTAACTAAATGACAGCGCAGGGTACAGCGTCTTCTTGACATGATGTAATCCACGTGGAAATTGTACTGTTTGTGGGCGGGGCAAGTTGTTCACGATGTAGAACATGGGTGGACATTATGCAAATATGTTACTTCGTGACATGTGACAGTTTATCAGTGATACTAAATCTTAAAACAGAAAGAATTTAACAACTATTGTGACCTTCAGGGGCAAGTCCTGGTTAAACCTGATTATATTACATGGATATTACTAAATATAACTTAATTTCAACCGAAGAGTAATTTAGGAAAATACTTCTTGGCTCATTGCATTGCCCTGCTCACCCTACAGCGGGTTTCTGTGGCTAAGATAAGAGCACACATATCTCATGCATATGTTTCTGTCTCACTGAATGCTGTGGTGTTTTGTGTTAGATCAGCTTTCACTTGTGGATTAAAACTTGAAACAGGATATTCAGCCGAGTTCTGACCTTTTCACCCAGAGTTTGATCTGAAGTGACAAAGGCCTCATCCTCATGAGACACTGAATCATAAGAAAACTGAAGCTACAGTTGCTGAGCTCTTAGAAAAGCTGCAAGGGCTTTTACTGTGACTCACAGAGAGGGTAACAAGTTGCAAATGTTACTTTAAAAAGCGTCTGTTACATAACCGACTAGGGCGATATTAAGAAGTCAAGCTGAAAGTTAATACAATTCAAATATGCTCACTTGGTGTTCAGTGATCGACCTGCTTTGTGTGTGTTTTTTGCGGGAACCGTTGTGTTTTGGCCGTACTCTGGGTGGTGAGTGTGTTATCTGCCTGAGGCAAAGCCCTCGTGTGCTGCTGTTTGACCCCACCTGGTATTCTCTCATGATCTGTGTATATAGACTGTCAGCTGCTGCAAGAGGCTTTGAGATTACACGTCATCAGTTTACAGATACAAGTGTTTCCTTCAAATCACAGGAGCCCTTGTTTGAATAATTGTGGTTGTCACAATACGCAATACTAGTGAAATATCCCAAATTGTAATACTAATTGCTAATCGATACAACAGCAATTAGACAGACACACACATTAAATATATTTACTTAATGTGTGTGAGCGTGCAAGATATATATATATTATAATTAATAGCGAATAATCGCATTCTAAATTAATGTTTTTGTTCACATAATATATGTGCTTGTGCTGTGTATATTTATTATATGTGTGATTAAACTTTTTTTAAATTTGGTTGCAATTAACTGCGATTCATTATTTGACAGCACTAATATATATCTATATACATACACACACCCATGCATGTATATATTTATGCAAAATATGTTACACATATAGAGTATATTAAATATATTATATTTAATATACATTATATGAATATAAATATGTGTATACATGTATATGTAAATATTTTCAAAGTTTATACTGTATGTGTGTGTATTTACATATACATAATAAATATACACAGTACTCACAGATATATTATGTATAAATAAATATTATGTATGAATGCAGTTAATAGTGATTAATTGTTTGACAGCACTAATGTCTAAGTAACATAATGGCATAAATAATACAAACAAAATATTATTAAATATATAAATTTTATATAATAAATGAATAATAAAAATATAATTATTATTAAGTCAAATAAAATTTTTAATATAAAATTGTATATATGTAACATTCTCCAATAATTTTTGCTATTGGAGTGTTTTACAAGAAAATACTTTTTTATAATTTCATAATGTAGTTAATAATTTAATATGCTACTTTTTTGATTACTAAAATCCTTTTTGCAGCAAACTTTTATTTTGATATACAGTAAATTAAAGTAGATACAATCTAAAATAAAATATAGTAAATAATATGGAATTAAATATTGAATAATATTAATATTATTTTAATGTGAAATGTATATAAAACACACACACACACGCACACACTTTTTTGTAAAATGTATTCTGTTTCCCAAATCAATAAGAATAAAAAAGAAACCCATATTGATCAACGACTAATCTGAATGTTGAGTGTTTATGAGTATGTTTGTGTGTGTGTGTGTGTGTGTGTGTGTGTATGTGTGTTTATCTATGCTGGTCACGGCTCTGCCCCTCTATCTTGTCACAACATCCTGAGTATTGACTAGAAATTGCTCCACCAAGGTTAGACTCATTCAACACTCGGGCTCCCCCCTCTAAAAACAGAAGCCCTGCTGTCTCATGCAGTTCACTGTAGTAACTTCCCTCCTGTTTCTGGTCACATGACCAGCTCACAGCTCTTTGGTAAATAATGCAAAAGTCTAGTATGAAACACACTAGCTCTTTTGTCGGGACTTGCTCGGATAACACTAAAGCATGGCCAGAGAAGACTCAACAGGATGAAACTAGATCCGGCCCTCTCTTGATTCTTTAATGACAGTGGCAGGATGCATATGGGGAGGTCAAAATGTGCTTGCAGTCATCTCCGTGCAACTTCCTTGTGTGTGTATCTGGGTGTAACGTGAAAAGAGAGCGGGAGGAGGGTGGAGCGGTGGATAATTGTTTAGCTAAAAACAACCTCAGCTGACCCAGTTTGTCTACAGAGCGCTTATTATGTCCCCTGAATGGTGCACCGTGGGCCTCATGCAGCGCCGTGTGTCACTGAAACGGCTGTGGGAAAATGCATCGACTGAACCTCTCCACAAACGATGGACTGATTTCCATTAAGCTTCATTGTGATCCTCAGTGGCGAGCGTTCACGCGGTCATGGTGTGATTTCCATTGGCAGAGAAAGAGGAAAAGTTGGTCGATGCGGTAATAGATGAGAACACAAAAAGAGAGATAAAAGAGAGTGAGATGAGGTATTCATAGAGAAGGCAGAAACAATAGGTCTCTGTAAATAGCTCCCCTGTGATGTATTTACGATGTGTTTCGCGCCGGGCAGGGACATATAAGGTTTTTAATGTTTGCAAGGCAGCTAGAAGGGGAGAACATTGTGACATTTTTAAAAAACATTTTAACTGACTGACTACTCTAAATATACAAAAAATATAAATATAAATATATATAGGTATAGGAAACCTTTGAAACAAGTTTGGGGTCAAAAAGTCTCTTATGCTGCATACATGTACATTTGATCAAAAATCAATTTTAGCAATAATACTGTGTGGAACAGCTTTACATTTTAAATCAGCCTTTCTATTTTATTCAATTTTCTATTCATTGTTAATTAAAAACAAAAAATACTTAATAAAATAAATATTAAACTATATTTAATATGAAATAGTATTAAATACTAGGTTTCAAAAATATTTAAATAATATTTCAGCTTGTTGCTGATACAACATTTCTCATTTTTTTATTTAGTAAAAGTACTAAAATAACTATAATAAAAACATATACAAATATATTTTTTAAAAATAATAACAAAATGTCCAAATACACAACAAAAATATATATATCATATTTATAAATCATATTTATTATTTTTTTATTTTTAGCCTATGAACACACACACACATATATATATGAGAAAATAATACATATATTATATTCTCAATACCTGTCATATTGCTTAAATAATTAATATTCATTAATGTTTTTATACTCCATATTTTACTCATTCTTTACATTTCAGGAATGCCTTGAAAGCAGCACCAGTATTATAATGATTTGAAAGCTAAATAAAAAGCTATTAAGTTCTACAGGGTGGGCCATTTATATGGATACACCTTAATAAAATGGGAATGGTTGGTGATATTAACTTCCTGTTTGTG
>JAUCMT010000032.1:14736116-14753951 GCA_032357475.1 Enteromius thamalakanensis
TGGCCAGCAAGCCAGGAACGCGAGATTCGACCATTTTGATTGGCTAATAGGTTTGTCACTCAAATGTCAGAGGCGGGCGAAAAACCTCAGACTCCTGAGGTTAGGTAATCGTGGGAGTTAAAACCTCGATATCGATGCGATAAAGGTTAATCGTGCAGCCCTACACCCTAGAAACTGTGTAGCAAAACTTAGGTAAACAATGCATAACATTTTAGAATCCAGTCACAACACTCTTACAACTGCATAAAAATATACTATTTAAAACTTGACAGCAACTACATACAGTAGCAACACCTTTGCAACCCAGAATGCATATTAATCTGCATAGCAACATGCTAGAAACCACTAAAACATTGCTTAGCTATTTTAAAACATTCTACTGTAAAACAGCATAGCAACACCTTGGCAACGACCCTACACTTTGGCAACATGATAGAAACCACTCATAACACTCTAGCAAGCTGTTTAAACACACGGAACGTAATTTAGTGGTTGCCAGGGTGTTGCACAGCATCGCTATCTGTTAAGAAAACTCTTTCATTTTTGTTTGTATTACATTTATTCTCAAATGAGACGGTGCTTATAAGTGCATATGGCTTAGGTGGTGAAAAAAAATGAAAATAAAAGGAAAAGATTCCCTAGTAGACCTCGAGGATTTTTTTTCCATCCAAATTTCAGTTCAGTTTAGAATAATATTACTTCATGTCTGTGGTTCACTTGTGGCGGTGTCCCACAGAGTCAGCTATTTTTACTTTCTAAAACATGGAACTTGGCTGTTTCATTATATATAAACAACACTCCTGCACAGCAAATAGGTTGTAATCAGCAAGGTTAACGATCATCGCTTTTAGGACTGCATGAAGTGTAACCAAAACCCAGCACCTGCATGGCATGCCATCTCTGTGTCAATATGTGCTTTCAGTTGAATATCCCTTTTAGATAAACAGGTGTTGCCCTGTGTTTTATTAGCAGGCATTTGTCATGTCATGCATTACTGTTTAAAGATCTCTTTTGAGATCAAACATGGAATGATGGTTGTTTTACATGCAGATTTGTTGAGCAGTAGGTTTGATGGAAAGGCTGCCATTCTTAAAATCCGAAGCCGATACATTTGTATGCATTTATTTACTCCCGTTTCATTCATTACATGAACTTCACCAAACAGGTTTATCAGCATTAGTGTACACATGTTAGGCTTATAAAAACCATATTAGTCATAGTCATATTTTCCTCCAAAATAAAAATTTTGTGCATAAAGAAAAGGAAGCCTTTTTTGGGACCATTATTTAGGACCATTTTTGGGACCATTATGTTTTTATTTATATATTTGTTATATATTTTTGACAGTGTTTTCAGTCATATTTTACCAGATGTATATATATATATTGTTATATATGTTGTTTTTTATATTAAATACATATTTTTTATAAAATAATTTTAATTTAATTTTATATATAAATAGGCTATATATTATATATAAATAAATACATATAATTTTAAAGATATTTATATTATTTATATAGATACATAATAAATATAGACAAAACACACAAAAATATGATGCAAAAACAAAACATTTATTTTGGATGTGATTAATTTGTATTGCTTTTTGCTTGCTTGTTTGTTTTTTTGTGTGGAATATGAGCTGGAAGTTTTGTAAGATTCACCCATAAATTAATGGAGGAGGAAGAGAGAGATTATGTGTGAGTCTGTAACAGGAGTGCCCTTATGACGTATGCAAGTGTGTAGTGTGTGTGTGTGTAGTGTGTGTGTGTGTGTGTGTGTGTGGAGGGGGTTGGCCAAGCGACAAGCTCAGGTGTGTTTGCACGGCTCCATAACAGAGAGAGTGAGATTTGAGCGGGGAAGACAGATAGACTCAGAATCTTGCTGAATGAAATCAACATTCCTCTGTAAGCAGCAGCAAGAAAAATAGATTAAATCGAACAGATGAAAAGGCCTGAAGGAGATGGAGTTCTCTGGCAAACTCTAAGGATTTCCAGGAAGTTGGCAGATCTCTGCCTGTCCGGACTCGCTGAGTTGAAGGTAGTCTTTTTCCTTGAGTTGTTTTTCAATTTACGGCACACTAAACCCTGAATGATTTCAAGCAAATCAACTGTAACTGAGGCAATGTATGAATGTTTTGGTTTGCTTATGGTTATGGCTTTTCTCAAGACTTAGATTGCTATGAAGTTTCTTGTGTTCTTTATAACAATTTAGCATTTCATGCTAAAACAAACTAGCAGCTTTTAAAGTAAATATCTGAAATTTGTGTTCAAATTTGAACTGTATCTTAGTAATTGATGTGTGTCATTCTGCTGGAAAGCATTTCAGACAGTTACTCATAACCGTGTCACCGGGTTTGTTTTTGGCCTGTTAACCCATGCATTTTTAATGTCGGAAAATCTCTGCCAAATGAGTTAATCAAAAGCATTCTGATGCATATGCTAGAGAATGAAACAGAAGGTTGCATGAGGTGATTTCCATCATGCGTTAAGTTTTTGTTGGCGATAACATGTAAATTGTGATGCCTTATCACTGCGTTTAGGCTTCAAATGTCGAACATGACATAACTGCCATTGGGTAATCTTACCTTGCTTTTAATGAAGCCATTGTTAGGACAGAAAGCGGAGATTTAGCTGTAGCTAATAGCAAAGTTTAATAATTGATCTGATATTTAGCCGTTTTGAGATAAGGATCAAGTTTAAAGTTTCCAATCAAAGTGCATCCTGACCAGCTCAACCAATAGTGTGAGTTTGGGGCGGGACTATGTGTTTGTCCAACCAATGGCAACATGGGAAGTGTTCTGGCAACCTGTCGGAAAACAGTCACTTTTCATACTTGTAATTTATGTAATTGTTTAATCCCAGTTAGTAATGTTTGCATATATGCGTCTTCAGTCCAAACACTGTATAATGTACATTGGAAATATATGATGCATTTACATTTTTGTGTCTGTGTTCTTTCAGGGGGAGCCGTCCCCGATGAAGACCACATGGTACTGTCCACTGGACCTAGTAAGACTGGATCTTTTTCTGCCAACAGAAAAGCCTCCTGCAAACACTCTGTGTCAGCTGAAGCTAAAAATGATATTTTTTATGTGTTTTGTGGCATAACAGCTAAAAACTGAAAATTCAATGATGGTATAGTCTCAGATGTTCAGAATGTACATACCTTCTGATGCATATTGCACACAAACTGGGAAACACTATCTTAAAATCAGCTGTCCAGTCTGATTGGCTGGGATTTATGTAATGTAATCCAGCAGCCGAGGCGCTCTAGTCATGCAAGATATAATGAGTGGGGTTTTTTGGCAGAACTAATCAGAGACTTAAAGGTTTGCCAGGTTACTGGCATCAGATTTTGAGATTAAAAAAATATTAGTTTTTTTTATTTTTATACTATTTTAAATTTTAGGTCCACTGAAGTGCCTTGAAACATGTGGCATAAATTGACATAATCTAAACTGAAACAGGAGGTTTTTTTAGAATAGCCAATGGTGTTTTGTTTATATACTGTATCACAGCTTGGACCTCAGTAAAGCAACATCTGACATCGTATGATGGCCACAGTCCAATAGATTACCCATTTAGATTCAATATGAAACTGTTACTGAAGCAAAACCATGATTATAGTGATTATAATGACAGACATTTGATTGGACAACAAGTTTGATGGGAAGCTGAAGTGCAGAGTGATATCATCAACCTGCTGATCCATATTGGCAGAAGTTAGAGACTGTACATTTTTAATGCTTATATCTTGTTAATGCAAATTTTGGCATTGTTACTGAGTGCATGAGGTTATAAATAACCTTAAGGCTAATGAAGTAATACTAAAATCCAAAAAACTCACATTTTAATTAAATGGGGACTTTAAAATAAATGAGTAAGAATACATTTAATTTATCAAATATTTATTTGCATCACAGGAATACATGTTTTATTATTAATTATGTATATATATATATAAATATAAAATGAAAACAGTTGTTTATTAATTTAGATTATCAAAAATATTTCTTACTGATCTCAAACCTTTGAATGGTAATAAAAATGTAAATCTGAGCTGTTTCAACTGAAAGAACTTGCCTTAAAACATGATAGTGCCTTTATTCTTTCTTAAGATGCGCACCAGTTTTTTTTAATGCATATTTATATATGTTCTTATTGAACTAAACCTGATTTAGGCTAAGCCCTGTCTATGAAATTGGGGCTTTTATTTTATTATTTTAGATGGATTAAAAAGGAAAAATCAAAATGTGTTTTTCCACGCAAGTCTGAAATTATTGCATGTCAAATGATATAAAAGGCAGCAAAATCTAAAGCTGTGATTGGTCACTTACTTGTCACGTTTGTAAAGTGGGTGGGGCTTAGCCAAAATAAACTGAAGCTGATCAGACATTATGATTTAATCAAAATATGTTTATATGCAAGAAAAAATAAGTTTCCACAGGTAACATGCAATGAGGTTCAATTAAACTCAAGGCTCAAAATGACTGCTTACTCTGATCTCTCTCTGCTTCAGTCCACTGTGTCTGAAATGGAGGAAGATGGTGTCATCTACACTGTGGTGGTAAAACAGGGGCACAGTTCCCCTGCCGGCCCGCAGGTGAGCTCCGTCTTCCAGAGTAATATTCGGTGCTGTACGTTCCAGAAGTCTTGCCCTGACATCCTCACCCGTCTTTTCCCAGTCTTCAACATCCCGCTCTCAACACGTCAAAGCAGGGACAGAGGAAAAGCTGGTCCTTCATCTCCTTCATTCCTTCTCCATGGGCGACTCCTCCTTCATCTCCATCTTCCTCTCCACCTATCGCTCCTTCACCTCCACCCAGAGAGTGCTGGACATCCTGACTGACAGGTACAGGGCACGTAAAGTAATAAAGTCATTGTCTTTCAGATATCAAATACTGATCACACATTTGCAATGATTTATTGCAATGCAATATATATATATATATATATACCTAATTTCCATATGAACTATTTTCTAGGTTGGGAAATCCTCCTGGTGAGAGCAATAGTAACACTCGTCAGGTGTTTAACAAGTATGTAATATTGTGGATGCACAACGAGCTATAAACAGTAGTTATGAATAGCTGGTTAGTGTTTATTCACATTTGCTGTGTTCAGGGCGGTGTGTACGGTGTTCAGCACATGGCTGAGAGACTATCCCGAGGATTTCCGCTGTCTGAACGATCCCTCCTGCCTGCTGCGCTTGGCCCCCCTGCTTCCCACAGACACCTCGGGTGCCGAAATCAAAGGGCGACTTCTGAAGATCGCTGAAGAGCTGAGTGAGAAAACCCTGCTGTCCGGCTCACTCTCAGGTCAGGCTGCATGTCCCTTTGACAAAGACAACATTTCACAATTTTTTTGAACCTTTGTGACAGAAAGTGCAGGTTATTCTGTCAGCCTCGCTGTACACTCACCTGTCCTGCCTCACACAACGACACGCATTAGACCTCAGTATAGAGCACAGGAATGTGTTGTGACAGAGGCAATGCATTCTGGGAATTTAGGACACGGGTGCTACAGCAGAGGCTGGAAAATATAGTGAATGTAAACTTTGTTTATATTTAATTTTTATATTAGGGCCGGGACTCGATTAAAAAATAATCTAATTAATTAGAGGCTTTGTAATTAATTAATCGCATATAAATATTTGACCCAAGAACAGTGAGAATTAAGTTTTTTTCATATGGGTTTTTAGTACACCATTGAATAATGACTGAATACATAAGCTTATAACAAAATATTAGTTATTTTTGTTCAACCAAGTCCCAACAGACCAATATTGTGCCGTGTGTTATTTCACATCGTGGCGTATATACTACACACAGCTGTTGTTCTTTGACGAGCAGTGAACAACGGCTGTGTGTAGTATATACGGCTCAGCGTGAAATCATGCACCTGATGGCATTTACCGCTGATTACAGGACGGCTTTACTGACAAAACGCCCATATCGACCGATCTGGATCTGAGCATTGCTACCAAAGAGTATTTCAAGTGCATTCAGAGCATTAAAAATGCTAGTTGGTGTTTCTGTATAATCGGTCCGCTGAAACTCATCCAGTGAGAAACGTTCCGCGGTGCAAAAATAAATGCGATTAAAATGCGTAAAAAAAAATGTAACGCGTTATTTTTGTGTAATTAATTAATCTAAATTAACGTGTTAGTGTGTCCTAAAACATGGCGGAATCCAGCGCGGCGTGATGTAGATTCACAAACTCTATTGCATTTTGGTTGAAGAATGTAACTAACGTTACAAGAAGCTCTGAAAAACAAAAAGAAAATGCAAATGTAGTAAAAGTTATTATAGCCAATGACCACAAAAGATATTTTCCTTATCATGTTTTGGTTCTGCTGACGTTTGTTCATGTAAGGCATAATATACAGCTAGCAGGTTGTCGCAGAATAAAGCCAGCAGCCCGAAGCGAAGCGCTTATTACACAACTTCTTGCCCCAAGATGAATCAAGATGATTCGTAGTACCCAGATGAGCCTGTGTTATTTGTTTCACCGGTTGTTACCTGGGAATAACAAACCTTGTAATGTGGCGACTGACCAATCAGAATAGAGTATTTCATGAAGCCACAATAATGTGAGGACCAAATAATCAAATGATTGAAAAGTCATGAAAATTTTAACAATATTAGAATGACCTTTATGTAGTTAATAGCAACGTGATATTTTTAAGTGGTTAAAACTTGTAAAATGGTAAAATGTTTTTTAAAAGTTGTAAGCTTATTTTTATCTAAACTAGCATTCAAAAGTTTGGGGTCTGCAAGATGCCATGTTTTTGAACTAGGTCTTGTATGCTTACAAAGGCTGCATTTATTAAATAGAAAAAACAGTAATATCTGTAATATTATAAAACATGACCCTAGACCACAAAATCATTCATACGTATCACATTTGTAGCAATAGCCAACAAAATTATAGGTTTTCCTTTTTATGCCAAAAATCATTAGGATATTAAGTAAAGTTCATGTTCCAAAAAGACATTTTGTATGTAAATAACCTACTGTAAATATATAAAACTTTATTTTTGCTACTTTAAAACAACTAAAACAAGGTAAAATTGATTAATTTAATAAAACTGAATTCTTTCATAAAAACCATTAATTATAAATTCTAGTTCCAGGATAGATAGACATAGCAGGACTTACATATATGTATACATTCTATTTTTCCATATTGATGTATTGATTTCCTGCAGATCCTACCAAAGGCATGACGTCTCCTCCTGATCCCTCTGAGTTTGATGCCACCAGCATCCTGGGGTTTCCATCCAGTGTGATTGCAGAGCAGCTGACCAGGATCGAGACTGTGAGTTTGATCAAACCATTCACAAGTGCGTTTTTTTACATCTGTGAAAAACACCAGATATCAGTTAAAACTAAAAGTAAAAAATGAACTAGCTGTTCACCTTCCTGTCTAAAGTCTGAGCATCTCTGACCCATTGGTAACATCCTTAAATGTTTTTGATTTGCCTTTAGGATCTGTTTCTGAAGCTGGTGCCCTATCACTGTCTGGGGTCTCTGTGGTCTCAGAGAGATAAGAAGGGCCAGGAAGGAGCGTGTTGGTCTGTCAGAGCTACTATCAAGCAGTTTAATCGCTTAGCTAATGCCGTCACAGCCTCGAGTTTGTGGAACACGGGTCTGAAGAGCCAACAGAGAGCCAGACTGCTGGAGAAATGGATCAGCGTCGCAGAGGTCAGAGCGGTTTCACTGTAAATAATGTAATCCATTAGGACAAAGTACTCACGTGAGTGTGTGGTTTGTTTGCCAAACAGGCCTGCAGAAGCAGGAAGAACTTCTCCTCGCTGTACGCCATCCTATCAGCACTGCAGAGCAACCCCATCCACAGACTGAGAAAGACCTGGCAGGAGACAGACAGGTCTGGATTTACTGAGAAAACTGCTTGTAGATGCAGTATAATTAAGTCAATATTTATTTGTGATGCAGAAAACCTGCAGTTTTTCCTCCCATATAATTAAAATAATATTGTCATGTTTTAAATATGTAAAAAAAAAAAAAAATATATATATATATATATATATAAATAAATACATATTTATAGTAATACTAAATATACATAACAATCAAATATTATTATTTTATTTATCTTAGATATATATAAATGTGTTAATCATAGATACAGATATACTTTTTAAATATATTACAAAAAGACTAAAATAATATGAATATCAGACAAAATTAATGTTCTAATAATTCGGGAAATATACATATATAATGTATTTATATTATTTAATTTATTATGTTTCTTATATTTACTTTAATATATTTTCAATTTAAATATATTGATATTGTCCAAAATATAATTGCGTTTACTAAAAAATGTGTTTTAGAATGAAATGTATTTTCCTGCCCCTTTTGAACCCTACATTTAAAAAGGTATTTAGCATTTGAAGCTTTAAACATAGATTTTAAATGTTAATATACAGCATGCATATTTAATGTTTTTTTTTCACTGTATAAAGCCATAAAAGTAGTTGTATTTAATCTGGAATATTCCTCATTTTTATTTTGCCAGTGTGCACTGCATTGGAAAAAATTATGCATGTTATATGAAACGGTAATGTCCTTTTAGACAGCAGCTGTTCAGAATTACCTAAAGTCCTTTCCTCTAAACCAACAGAGAAGCTGTGAGGAGATACGAGGAGCTTTCTGACATCTTCTCAGAGAAAGACAACTACTCCCAGAGCCGTGAGCTACTCAAAGAGGTCAGTCACACTACAATACAAAGCAGCCAATTCACACAAGCCTGGCAGTGCATTGATGGGAAAATATCAGGCCAATCGATGTTCTCTTGCTCTCTGTGTAAAATTCTCATTGGATGTGCTTCATCACTGTGGAGCACTACATTAATTCAGCATGGCCTAAAGGGAGGAACTAATGACATGAACAGAATGAGTAATATCAGATTCAGTCATGCAAAAACACAGCCTCGCACTGTAAACTTGTTGTGTAATTCATTATCTATTGCTGTTCTTTAAGAAAAAGCTCACCCAAAAAAAAAATCTGTCATTATTTATTCATTCTCTTGTCATCATTATGCTATAACGGCCACTGTAGTGAAAGTCCAAAGAATCTTAATAATCATAATAAAAGTGCTCTTGCTTTTTATTAAAGCTCTGAAATCACAATCAGATTCTATAACATGACAGATTTAAACGTATCATGCAGAGACATGGGCAAACATGGGAAACAAACTATTTTGCTTTACAACTGATTTACGTTTTCTGTAATAAAAGCAATTTTAATTTTATAGGAGGGGACTTCCAAATTTTCAAACTCTGACACTAAAATCAACAACAGGCGATTCACAGGGGTAAGTATACTTTACTAAATATAAATTGTAGCATTATATTTTGTTATATATTAATATAGCAATATATATTTTATTAAAATAATGATCATAAATGTCATCAAGCCTGCGTTTATTTGAATAAAAATAAATTGAAATTAAAATTTACTACCAGTTTTTCATCAGTTTAACATGGCCACGCTAAATAAAAGTATAAATGTTTGATATTTATTTTTTTTTAAAGAAAGAAAAACAAACCCTAAACCTTTGAACGATAGTGTATATTGTTACAAAATATTTACATCATTTTTTTCTACAATTTTTTTTTTTTTGACTTGAGTTCTGACAAGTTTCACAGGTTACAAGAAATATCAAGCTGCACAAAATGTTTTCAGCATAATGTAAATCAGGATATTTGAATGATTTCCGCTTTGCATCACAGGAGTAAATTACATTTTAAACTATATTTAAAGAAAAAACAGCTCATATCAAATTGCAATAATAATGATAAAAGTTTATTGTATTTTGATCAAATAAACACAGCCTTGATGAGCATGAGAAACTTCTTTCACATTAAAGAATCTTCCCCCAAATTTGATATATGTGCATGTAGATCAAAATCTATGCATATATCTATAGTGTGATGTATTTTTTATAATCAGCATCTGAAAGCTGTTTTTCTTTTGTAGTCGTGTGCTCAGGGAACTGTGCCGTACCTGGGCATCTTCCTTAGAGATCTCACCATGCTGGACACTGCAGTCAAAGACCGATTAGAGGTGATGTGAATTTTACAGCCTGCTATGACACATGACTAACAGAACTGAAAAAAAGAGGCAATAGACAGTATCGACACATTCAGCTGTGAAGTATAAAAATAGCAATGGTTTCACAATGTTTGTCAAAGCTCATCTGACAGAATGAAGATGTGTCAGAACAAAACTCTAAGTTGAGTTGCATTGGAAGGGTGTAATGTAAACCAAAATCTAATGTTTTTTACAGAATGGCTTCATCAACTTCGATAAAAGACGGCGGGTGAGTTTATGCTGATTATATACTTGATTGTCATTCTTTTAAGTTGTTTAAAAAATATTAACATCACATCACATCCTCTTGATTTCAGGAGTTTGAAGTCATCGCTCAAATTCGCCTCCTACAGTCCTCGTGTAGAAATAGCATTTTTAGAACAGACGAGACGTTTGTTCAGTGGTATCACAGCGTACCTAGTCTGCGTGAAGAGGAAAGGTCGGTGACATTTCTGTAACTACATTTTGAACATCTCAGATACACACTAACTATATAATAAGATGTTCATGTGTGTGTTTAATAGCTATAAGCTGTCCAATCAGATTGAAGCACCGGGTGAGCCTAGCCCTGGCCGAGGCCTGAACCCTACGGTGGTCATCACACAGTGTCCGGAGTAAGTTCATCACTGTCCTACATCAACAACCACAATTAAACTGGAAATCAACATAAATCAAAATATAGTGCTGTACAGGTGCAACACTGTTGAAAAAGATTGCTGTAATTAATCACAAATTAAAATTCAGCTTTAGAATAAGTAAAAAGGTATTTCGGCAAACTATTTGTGCTGAAATAATACTTAGTTTACTTAAGTTGGATATTTAAATTATCTCAAGAATTTTTTATCTTTTTTTAATAACTTTTTTCACAGTGAAAAAGAAAAGGGTCATATACTGTACAGTAAAAATCAGATAAGTTAAAATTTATTTTTAAATAAATAAACCACGAATGCATGTTTTTAATTGTAATGCTAAAATACAAAATGCAAACATTACACAAGAAAAAAACAAAACAAAAACATATTTTAGTAAGTAGCCAAAGACAATAATTCTAATTTTTTATTTAGTTTAAGCACTAACTGGAAATAATAAAACAATAATAAAAAAATAACAGTAGAATTGTATTAAAATTAAAATTTAAGAGTATAAAACAAAAACCTAATTTACAATATTAATAAAACACAATACTTAGTAGTATATAAATAATAGTAGAACAACACTGGCTTCAGGACAATTATTTTAATATTTAGAAATTTACTAAAGATAAACTAAAACTAAAATCATAATATAATCTAACAAAATTACGTAATTATTGTTTTGCATTCGTTATTGTTTTTTCTCTGCTGAACAGATCTGCAACACATTTTTGGGTCACGACCCACCAGCTTAGTATATAGTATGAAATGCATTGCTTTTATTTGGTGAATCCTGGGCTCAAATTTTCCACCTATTGAAATGACAATCTTGCTTTTGGCTATGCTGAGGATCAGACTCAGTTCTTGACATGCTCACACAGATGTTTCTTTCATGAGCTCTTAAGCGCTGTAATGCTGCTCGAGCTGAATCAAATGAAGTTTTAAAGCAGGACAAAGACACACTTATCGTCTGCAGTTAGCATCTGACTTCAAAGCTTCTGCTGCTGCTGGTGTGGAGTTTTATATTTATACTCTAGGTTGCAGTCTATTCAGAAAGATCAATGTCATAAGCAGCATACAGCAAAAGAGCCTCCAGTTTGTGACAAGATCGCTCTGTTCTCCCGTTACAGCGCTCTCTCAGCCATGGCAAATACCACAATGGATGCTGATGGCATATTTGACTTCCCGTCTCCTGTCAATCACCTGCTCTCCAGGCTTTACAAGGTAAGGCGAATAAAGAGCTTTATTTTGATTACATTGCAGTAATGGGTCTTTAAAAGCCTAGCTGTTATCAGCAACTTTGAGAGATTTATTATTTGAGAGCTCACTGAGGATCTTTATAGCATTTCCAGTTGCTTTTTAGCATTGAACCGTGCCACGCTCTTATTATGTGACACATTTTGCTAGCATGAAAATTCATACAAAAGTTTTCTTAAAATGAAGAAAAAGACAAAAATAAATAAAGGCTTGTACTTAAATTATATATATATCTATATATATATATGTTTATATATATATATAAACTTATTGTCTACTTATTATTTTTCTAGAAAAAAAAAAGAAACAAATACTTTTTTGTATATTTAATATACTTCATGTAATTCTTTTATAGATTTGATGGCTTTACTAAAATGTAGACATTTAATACTTATGACACTAATTTTATTTAAATAAATAAAAAATAAATACATGTATTATTAATAAAGGTTTTATACACTATAAAAACGTTGCAAAATTATAATTAAAATTGTAAGTTCATTCAGGATATGCCTTGCTGTATTTTAGTAATTAGTTATGACATTTACAAGCAATTTGTGAGTGAAATAGAATTTTTTTCCAGGGTAGTATGTGCCTAAAAAAATCACTCAGAAATTGTTTGTGAATTTTACCAATAATAACAAAAAAACTGCAAGTAAAATTTAATTTCACATTGAATCTTGGAAGAATGAAATATGTATGTATATATATATATATATATATATATATATATATATATATATATAGATGTGACCCTGGACAACAAAACCAGTCTTAAGTGTTAATTTTCCGAAATTAAGATTTATACATGATCTGAAAGCTGAATAAATAAGCTTCCCATTGATGTATGCTTTGGATGGATAGGGCAATATTTAACAGAACTATATAAAAATCTGGAATCTGAGGGTAGAGAAAAATCTAAATGCTGAGAAAATCACCTTTAAAGTTTCCCAAATTAGATCTTATCAATGCATATTACTAATAAAAAATGAGGTTTTAATATGTTTTTGGTAAGAAATTTACTACTACTATTTTCATGGAACATGATCTTTACATACTATCGTAAGGATTTTTGGCAAAAAAGAAAAAACAATAATTTTGACCCATACTGTACAATGTATTTTTGGCTATTGCTACAAATATACTCCAGTGACTTAAGACTGGTTTTGTGGTCCAGGGTCACATATATATATATATATGTAGCGAGAGAGAGAGAGAGAGAGAGAAACAATTACAAGTTTATGTCATTTATTTTATAATTTACTCACCTTAATGTTGCTCTAAACCCAAATGTTGTTTTTTATTATGTGGAATATAAAAGCAGACATTTGGCAGAATGTCTGAGCTTAAAGAATTTTTGTGAGCAAACGTGAGATTTAAGAGCAAAACCCACATAAGGATGATTTATTATTATTTTTTACCTCCTGTTTCAGCATGTGAAATCTCCATCCGTTTCCTGTCTGGATGTTGATTTATCACCGCCGCCCAATGATGCCACGCCCTCTGTCCTGACCACACCCACTACAGCTGTCAAATCACATCGACGGTCTGTCTCCTGCGGCAACAACCCCACCAATAACAAGCCAGAGGCGGGGCCTGATATAAGAATCGTCAGGATCCGGATGGATCTACACGACGGCAACTTATACAGAAGCATTTTGGTATTCTAGCAAACACAAGTACAAGAATTTTCAAATCAAATTAAAAATGTGCATACGCTTTTGGGCTTCAGATCCTCTGTATTTCACAGCAGCAGTCTAGTGTTACATCAGACAATCTTTTGGCATTTCATATCAGCTCCTGTTTAATAAAAATGCAGTCGCTCTTTGTTCTAATGTATACTTTTTTTTCTGTGCTGCCTCAGGTCACCAGTAATGATAAAACACCCACTGTAATCAGTTCTGCATTAGAGAAGCACAACCAGAATGCTCAGGAAGCCTCCAAATACGAGCTGATCCAGCTGCTGCCTGAGGGGAAAGGTGATGTCACAATTTTCATGCCATAATGCAATGTTTTTTGAAAACGCACTAGGCATACTGATGGGACATTGGTATTATGGACTTTATATATAAAAAAGTTGTCATCCAAATATACAAATGCAAAATATAAGTGAATATATACATATAGGCTAAATGTGAAATTAATTTTTATTTAGCAAGGTTCAATCAAAAGTGACAGTGAAGATATTTTATGTTACAAATGATTCCTATAAGTGCTGTTCTTTTAAACTTCCTATTCATCAACATTGACAATGATAATAAACGAGCAGCAAATCAGCACATTAGAAGGATTTCTGATAGATCATGTGACGTTAAGACTGGAGTAATGATGATGAAAATTCAGCATTGCATAACAAAAATAAATTAAATTTTAAAACGTATCCAAATGTAGACAAGTTATTTTAAACTGTAATATTACTGTTTTTACTGTAATTTATAATGTAAAAAGTGTAGCCTTGTGACTTTATTCCCAAAAAATCTTACTGACCCTAAAAGCTTGAACAGTGGTGTATATTGTATATAATTATATTACATATATAAGTACATGTTCAACATATTAAATTCATATTTATTTAAATTTATATTTAATCCATGTTCAACATATTAAATTCATATTTATTTAAATTTATATTTAATCCAAAGTATTATATCATTTTATTATCTTTCAAATATTATGTTTTTCTGAGTATTTCTTTGTCTTTCATTTCTCACTCCACAGAGTTAATAATACCTCCCACAGGAAACGTCTTCTATGCCATGTCTTCAGCTAGCGTCGACTTCCTGTTAAGAAGAAGAGGAGGAAATACACCAACAGGGTCTCCGACTCTTGGCAATGAAACCAGTGCAACCTTTCCACGAATCAAAGCCAAGGGCAGAAGACTAGTCCGGACACTATTTTAACATAAAAACAGGATATTCTAGTCCCAGTACTTTCAGATGGAACGACACAAAATGCTTCATTCAGAGCTCTTTGGCTGTGTAGAATTGACTCAAATAAGCCATTTTCATAAGTTCTACTATTAGTAATTTGAGTGAAAGCTTGGTTGAAATGGCTCTAAGTTACTGCTAAACGTTGCACTATTTTTGCATTTCATAAATCCAAAATGAATTTCAAGACAAAATCACGTACCTTTTGCTGATGCCAGCATTTCCAGTACTTCCCCCGTCTACCTCTAAAGCTAGCAGTCCATTCGTTACAGAATATTCTGCATTATTAATCAACATCAAACGGAGAGAGAGCAGTTAAAAGATCCCAGCATAATAAACACTTACAGAAGGTACTTACACCTGCCTTACATTTCAAACACTGAGCTGTTCTGTGTGGGCAAAAAGCTACTGAAAAAACACCCGCCTACCTGAAGATGAGTCGCAAAACCACTGCCGCTCTCTGATGTCTTGACCAAGTATGCAAACTGATAGTTGCTTACTGTGTGCTTTCTCTTTAAATATTTATACAGAATTGATTATGGTTATGGTAATGTTGAGACTCTGTTCCAAAGCTTAGTGTAAAGTTTGTGTAAAACTATCTAAGGTAGGGAATGAATTCCTTTAAAGAGACTGATCTGAATCCACTCTTGGGCCAGACAGTTGATTTCAATGCCGTTTGGGTTCATTTTTAAGCTAAGAGCACAATAATCTAGTGAGAATACACTACTTTCCAAAGGTTTGGGGCAACTAAGATTATTATTTTTTTTAAGAAATTAATTATTATATTATTTTTATTTATTCAGCAAGGTTATTACAGTTAACTAAAACTAAATCTAAAATGAAAAATTACTTCAAAGTTTAAATTAAATGTTATAATATATAAAAATATCAAGTTATTTCTTATTTAAATAAATTAATAAACAATTGTATAGACATTGGGTAAAAATTTAAAAAAGTTACAAAAACAACAAATTTACTACAAAGGAAATAAAAAATAAAACATATTCAAAATATTCATAAAAACAATAATTGTATATCAGTGATGGTAAAATAAAATATATAGCAAATATTCTTTAAATTGATCATGAAAGTGATCTTAAATTGATTTTAAATTCCTAAATTTATCCTTTTTTTTGTCTGCAAAGAACCCTGAAAAAATATTATGGTTTACATAAAAATTAATTAATAATAATGTTTCTTGAGCAAAAAAATCTGCATATTAGAACGATTTCTGAAGAATCATGTAACACTGAAGACTGTAATGATTCAGTAATGGCAACACGTGAATAAATTAAATGTTAAAAAATATATAAAATATATAACATACATTGTGAAATGTAAAATTATTTCACAATATTACTGTTTTAACTAAAAAAACCTCCAAAAAAGACTCCAAACTTTTGAATGGCAATGCATGTAGAGGAGCACAAAAATATTGGCTAATATAGTCAATCATTTATTATTTATACTTATTTGTATTTACATATTTTGTTTTAATTTCATACATTTCAGTATCCACAGTTTCCACATTTTGGGTGTTCCTTCTCCAAAAAGATGCATGCATAAAAACAGGCCAAAAAAAGTGATCATGAAGCCTACATTAGGAACAGGCTTTAAGTGTGTAGCACAATGCCTTAATGTGCTGTCTACGTAGGCAGCTGACTAGGTTTTGGGACAGAGCCAACAGTGTGTTGAACTGAAGGTCTCCGGTTCTGGCTGTTTTCCGATACCAAATCAACTCCTTTAAAAAAAAAAAAAAAAAAAAAAAATGATGTGCCTGTGACATTATTTTTGTACTGATATAAGCATAAGGCAGCGATCATCTAAAATAGAAAGCAACACAGTTGTTCGCACCCTAATGAACCTTGCATTCTCTTTCTCGTATGCTGTTGACGTCTCTGTGGGAACTGAGGCATGCGAGAGTTCACAGCAAGGAAGAGGGGCGCGTTTCATCTCAGTCTTTGTTCAGAATAGCACATTTTCATACGGCACTTACATATGCAAAGGTCTGTATACTTACTACTATGTGCAGTATACGAGAGTTTTTTATTTTTCTAAGATGCCACATTCAATGATAAAGTCACGTGACGGCAAATGTAGCATACTACTGTTTGATATCTTGGAAAAACGTTTCAATTACCCTTTAAAGAAAACAATGGAATGTATACATATAGAGGAAGCTAGTATTCCGTTCTGATCTTAGTCTTTGTTTTCGTTCACTTGTTTGTTAAGTGCCTTATTATCAGGTGCTCGTGTGTGATTGTTGCTCTGGTGTGTTGCGCAGTGAAAAGCATGTTGCAGCTTCAGTCCTGTACCGTCAGATCTGTATTCTGACACCTTTATGCACTACATACCTCCTATTCTTGTAATAAACTTTAATTTTGATACAACTGAGAGCACAGACCTGATTCATGCCTTTGAGATTTCATTACATTTACCTGTGAAACTCAATTCCTGCATAAACTAGACTCCACTTGTCTCGTACAAAACAAGCACAAATAAAAACATTTACACTGATTTTTATTTTTTATTATTCTATTAATTCCCTGACATCACAAGGCTTTTATGTATTTTTCATTGGAAATTTAAAAAATATAAATATAAAATATTTATATATATATATATTATATATATATATATAAAATATTTAAAAAAATATAAATATTACTAACAAATAGTGACTAAAGGCATCACAGTTATACAATTCTCTGTACATAAACTAACAGCCTGTTTAGGTTATCATCAGAGAGAGAGAGGAAGCTTTGTGTGTGTGTTTGCAGTCGCTCTCTGATTGCTCAAGCACTTTTATTCCTCCTACACCACTGAGAACACCTAAGTGCTGATTATGAGCAGCTGCGTTGGTGTAGAGGAGAGCTTTACAAGGCTCCTG
>JAUCMT010000032.1:14761707-14783357 GCA_032357475.1 Enteromius thamalakanensis
TTGAATTTTGACAGTTGGAGCTGGCAGAGTCTTGGCTCATCTGAACATTCCGTGAATGGGAGTCTATGGGATTTTTGGGAGTTTCAATCGTGATTTTTAGGAAAACCGTAAGTCGGATCAGTTAGAAAAGATATAGCACACCCGGTGAGATCAGTCTGAAGATCTTGGCCGAGTTTGAAGTCTGTAGAGTTAAAGCTCTAGGAGGAGTTAGTGTTTACAGTTTTAGTCTCAGAATAATAATAATAATAATAATAATAAGTTTAAGTCGGATATCAGTAAGTTGGCTTTCTCAAGCCAACTTAATAAGTTTAAGTCGGATATCAGTAAGTTGGCTTTCTCAAGCCAACTTAATAAGGTTTTGTCACGAGGGAAGTGTTACTTTTCTCAGCGCCATTGAAGAAGAACCAATCACAGTTGATTGTGTTGACTTAATCAGGTGTTCTTAAAAACCTTTTTTAGCGATTGCTGGGGCGGATTTCTGTTTGAATGCTAGATGACAGTACCTGGAAATTTATGTATTTAAAATACGCTAGTGTTTTACTGTGCAGTTGTCTATAAAGAAGAGCTAAAATATCCTGAGTTTTGAATGGCGCTCAATGGAGTGCTCGGCATCCTGAGCGCCAGGGCGCCTCCTGATGGAAAACTAACTTTTTATTTACTATCATACAGATAAGTGCAGCACAAGTGAAATAACAACATCTAAATACCGGAAGCGATTTTCTTTATGTATTTTAATATTAAAAAGAGCATTTAACTATTGGTTATAAAGTACAGCCGACCATCTTTCCTACGTCCGTCTGGCCCCTTTCAATCTGTTGTGCATAAATTGATGTAAGAAAAAAAAAGTAAAAATGTAAAAAAAAAAAAAAAAAATACAATTTATTTAGCCTATTAATGTCAAATATTTGCAACCAGTTAGTTTTACAATTTAACTCATCACTCATCAAGTAAGTTTTGCTTTTCACATTAATAACTTCTATTCGTCTGATGTAGAATTAAAAGTATTCAGTAGATTCTGTACAATTACTAATAATTGCAGTTAAATATTTTTTCTTCTGCATTTACAATTTCTTACCTCAAGAGGTCGCTGAGGTATTTAAAATAAAATCTTGTATCATACCACCCTGAGGCTGCAATCTCATGGTTACTATGATTTTACAACAAATAACAAAGTAAAATATTGATCCAGTAGTAAAAGGTAGCTTTACAATGATTTTAAATTGCAGATTAACTCTTTTGTGGAGGATTGCAGTGTTTTGTGGTACATTAGTTACACTACAGCTGCTGTCCCTGTTAAACAACAACAACAGCATATGCTGGTTAAGTAACATTGGTTTTGATGCTTGATTGCTGGTTTAAGTTGCTCCTTAAGCTGGTTGGACCAGCTTCTCCTTTGAAAAGGAAGTTTAGTTGAGTATAGCCTACTTTTTTAAGCTAAAAATATAAACTTTTTATGTACTTTACAGAAATGGGCTTTTTTTTTTTTTTACATCTCAGAAATATTTTTCAATTGACATTTAACAAAATGACATTTACATTTTTTATACTTGACTTATTATTAGAAAAAGTCTAAAAAGGGGTGCTAGTATACCTCTTCTGAAACTGAAACATGCTTCCACATGTAATCATGATGATCATCAGACATAAAGGAGTATTATGGAAAACAAGTGTCGACCAACTAAGAAGTAAAAATGACCATCAAGCTTCTACAAGCAATCTACATTTTGATTATCATTTTAAAGCTAGAATAAAACATATTTATTTACACACAGATTCTTTCTTTTGATGTTTTATATAAATAATATAAAGTATTCTGCTTTTTGGTAAGGGTTAGGACCAGCACATGACCAGCTTAAACCAGCATCCCTCCTACCTTACCAGCATCAGCTGTTTTTTAAACAGTAAATCTGTATGGTTTTTAATATTTTATATACTTTTGACACATCTTGAGAAAACAGACTCTTTGAAGTTATGCTAGTAATTAACCATTTTAAGCCTAAAAACTATGTATCCCCTACATCATAAATCTGTAAACAACTGTCTGAAAAATGGTAGTTCAAAGAACTCGCTGTGAGCCTGCAGCATAAGAAAAGACTTACTGTGTAATCGGTATATCCTTTTTGATTAAGGCAGCAAAGTGAATGTGTTTTAAAAGATATGCTTCCTGCTGCCCCAGTTCCCCATAATATGTTTTTTGTGTGTGTGAACAGGATGGATGTGGATGTCAGCAACTTGTGGTTATTGCCTTGTGCATCTTGCTGAAGGTGGCGTAGAGTTTCACTGGAGACAGACACAGAGTTTAGAGGCTCGGAGAGACGGGAGGTGAGACAGTGGGATGGCCAGCCTATCACCACCCTTCAACTTCTGCTTTCTCTGGCTCAGCGTCCTACACTGTGTGTCTGGTGCCTTTCGGCTCCCTCTTCTACACATGTGTGTGTCCATGCATCCACAGACGACTGTCAGCGCTTGCTGAAGAACATCTGAACCAGGTAGTGTTAGAGCAAAACCAGGTACCAATTTCTTGATTATTCTTGCAGTTACTTACAGTCTTTCTTGTTTAGCAGGGCTGAGATGTGGGTGTGTGTGATTGTGACCTCTGTGCTTCTTCTGTCAGGTAATTTTGGACAGGTTTCTTGTGCTTTTAACACAATGAAATGGTTGTCATTGCATCTACTCTGTCTAATCTGTGCTATGTTACCTGAGTGCCCTTGCCGCACAGGTTATTTATATTGTATCGATCTGTATTTTTTCCGGTTTTTATCCCTGGCGTCAACAGCGCACACCTTGCTAAGGTCAGTACCGGCCTCTGATTACTCTTGTGTTGCTTTATAGGAGTCGGGGCAAGTAAGTGGCTGGTGTATTTCTCCAGGACGGACATCTGCGTTTGGGCTGGGACCACAGTAACTCTGCCGTGCCGTTATGATTACCCTTCGCACTACAGCTCTACACGGGTCATGTGGTTTCACATCTCTGCAGAGGGCAGACGGGAGGTTGCTTACCATACTGATGGGAATCTGTTGAGTCTCTCGTACAGGGACAGGATCAAATATATTGGGGGCCACAAAAGATGCAGTTTGCAGATCACAAATGCGAAGCTGAGCGATGCAGGAACGTACCATTTCAGATTCGAGACCGACAACCAGCAGGGCCGGTGGACCTCTCCTGATGCCATCACACTCTCTGTCACAGGTCAGACCAGATTTTAAAGGTTATTTTTTATGTTAAATAATATCACAAAAACAAGTTTAGTTGCAAATCAGCATAATAGAAGGATTTCTGAAGGATCATGTGACATTGAAGACTGCTGAAAATTCAGCTTTGGATCACAGGAATAAATTACATTTTAAAATATATTAAAATAGAACATTTTAAATTGTAATAAATGTAACAATATTTCTGTTTTTATATCAAATATGCATAATGCCTCTTTTAAAAATGTTTTAAAAAGTCCTACTGACTTTTATAGTGTTTAACACAATGGTAGTGTAAGTCAGTGTTTTCTAAAAGGCGGAGCTGCCTGATTATTCGACCAATGGAGGAAAGAGTGCTATTTACACAACACACTATTAATCAGAAAACAACAGCCTGGCAACACATTCTAATTGGAGCAGCTCTCAAATGCTGAAAATCTGCAGAAAATGTATTAGCTACTTATTTTGATGTTTATTTGCATAATTGTGCAAAAAAGCCTGTTGCTAAAATAATTTTGCATGGACCTAATTTTGTGAAAATGTTGTCCTGGTTTCAGAGCTTCAGGTTCATGTACATCCACCGAGAATAGGCAACATGTTTGCTGCTGGCGAGACAGTATTCCTGAGCTGTGTGGCCCGAGGCTGTGCCGCCCCTGGCAGGAACTTTGCAATTTATCGGAATGGGATCAATTTGGGTCAGTCTAACAAGCTGTCAGCCATCTATAACTTTGACAGTCAGCATGCAGGTACCTACACCTGCCGTCCAATTCCCCCTCAAAACGTTCAGTCACCGGGAGTCTCCCTTGCTCTTGGATGTGAGTATTGTGCATGCATATAGACCACTTGCCTTAAACACAGTTATTGGAGGTTCCACAGCTCTGCACAATTTAGCTCCAATCCCAATCAAACTAAATTCTAAGAAGGTGTGATTTGATTGGTTGGAGCTAAACCCTGCAGAGCTGTGGCCCTCCAGGAATTGAGTTTGAGACCACTGATATAGACAATAATTCTGTATGTGTAATTATATATATATATATATATATATTTCTGTTGAACTGCATTTTTGATCAAATAAATATAGCTTTGGTGAGCATAAGAACAGAAATAAACATTGAACAAAACATTATTGAATATACGTTACTGGTTACAGTATACTATCAAAATATCTAAGTTGTGCTGCATGTGGTAACATCTAAATTGGATGATTTTATATATGTATTAGAAAAAGTTACTCAAGGATTCAACTGTGCATTACGTGTGTATGAAACACTTATAATTTAAGCAGGGTGTGAATTCTACCGTCACCCATCCTCTCCCATTAGAACTCTCTCTCGTTCTCTGTCTCAGATGCTCCTCGCTACACCACGGTCCAGATCACCCCTAGAGAGGCAGTCAGGGAGGGCGATTCGGTGACTTTGAGCTGCAGTAGTGATGGAGCTCCGCCAGCAGAAAGTTTTGCATGGTTTAAAGAAGGAGAGAGTGGCAGCGTGCCAGACAGCTTTAAACCTGAGCTGAGATTGTGGAGTTTGGACTACAGGGACCATGGAGAGTACTTCTGTGTGGCACGCAACCCGCTCGGAACAGACCGGTCCAGACCGCTTTTACTCAATGTTACCTGTAGGTTACCTCTATTTCTATATAGCTAGAATTAATAATTGTGGGTGTGTGTTAATAATTTAATAATAAAAATTATAATAATAATTATAATTTTATATAGCTAGAATTAATCATTTAAAATCTGTTTGCGTACATTTAAAAAAAATAAAGGTTCCAAAAGAGACTTTTAAATAGCAGAACCATTTTCAGTTCCCCAAGGAACCTTCTTAAAATAACCATGGTGACCCTAGACCAAACCAGTCATAAGGGTTATATTTCTACATTGTCTGTACATCAGCTGTCCAAATGAAGTCCTTAGCAATGCATATTAATAATCAAAAATTATGTGTTGATATATTTATGGTAGGATTAAAAAAAAAATAAAAAACCTTAATGGAACACAATCTTTACTTTTTTTGGCTAAAAAGAAAAATCAGTCATTTTGATGCACACAATGTGTGCATCAAGGAAAAGGAGAAAAGTAACCAGTCACACAGCCATTTATTACCATTTTTGCTGATCTGATGTCTTTGTGATTGCAGAAATTTATTTCAGTAGGATCTTGTGTAATAACTTTAGTTTTGGCAGGACATTATGTCAGATTGTCTGCCTCTCTCTAATAGATCAAAGTTCAAATCAAGTGTACAAATATAGGGCAGATCGGGAAACCACATGATGCTCAGCCATGAAAGGAGTATTTACTTCCTGTTTTCACTCGTAAAAGTCAAACATCACTACTAGCATTGGTCTTACTTAGGGTTAAAATGATTCAATATTAAACTTTGGTACGTGACTTTTCCCACATATGCCATGGACATGACGGATACATCACATTGTTTATGTAGGACAACTATGCTACTGTTTTTTGAAATGTTCCAGTTTCATCTGGTGAATGATAAAACATATATTAAAAAGTGTAGCAATGAGTTTACACCCAACCAGAACGACCACATAAAAACATAGAATGATGACAGTAATGGTGATAAAAATTCAGGTTTACCTCAGAGGATTAAATGCATTTAAAAATGGTTATTTTAAATTCATCATCCTTGTGTATTTGTAAGACCTTTATGTAATGTAAAGTGTAACTATATCTGTTTCCAGACTCCCCAAAAAACACAAGAATCCTCATCAGTCCTAAAGGAGACATCAAGGAAGGGTTTGCTGTGAGTTTGACCTGCAGCAGCAACGCTAACCCTCCCGTGCAGAAATACGCCTGGTACAAAGTGAACGGCGGTCAGCCCTGGACCAAAGGCACTGCGCAAAATCTCACCATTCCTAGCGTACGTTCCCATCATGCTGGACAGTACTACTGCACTGCGTGGAATGTGTTCGGCATGGGAACATCGCACACTATTTCTCTTATAGTGCTTTGTAAGTTTATACTTCTTTTAAACATATAGTATAAATTATATTATAGGGTTTATTTTTAACCTAGGTCTAAGAGTCGTGCATCTTGAATTTCCACTATTTCTGGTATCATCCATTTCCAGTCATTTTAATTATATAAATTCACATTAAGAGAAAAAAGTTGCGAGATCTAAACTTGGAGTTGTAAGTTTATATCATACCTTTTTTCTCATAATTGCAAGTTTACAATTCTATGGAATCCTGTTTCTACCACCATATTAACAATAAAAAATTAAATTGCAGGTTAAGTTACTCAACTTTTGGTGAAATGATAACTCAAGACATTCTGTTTTTAAAGTTGCCCTTATTATGGGTTACGAATTTGCATTTATTTTTTACTTTACTTGCTCAACAACACCCAAAGGATTCACTCATTGATTCGTTTTTCCTAACCCTTCCTTTGTGTCAAACAAATTTTATTTTATTTTTTCACTTTTATTCAGACCAGCGCAAAAATATCAACAAATGGAGGTGGTGCAGAATACTAATGTTTCATGTTGACAACACCTTGGGATTCATTTTCAAAAATGACTTGTTTTTGATTCAAGTCGACTCTTTCTTTTGAGAGACACTAACTTTATACACAGTGCACTTTCAGATTTAAACTGTGCAGGATGTTTTAATTATAGCTTTGCATGTAATCAAAAATCCATATAGGGGCACTTTAATATCTCCCAAATCTGAGTTTACATCTCTGTAAAAGTAAATAATTGCAAATAACTTTAGAAGAAATCTAATATGACCATGGTTTGTATTTTGATTGTCTTGTCTATGTGTCCCCATCTGTTGTTTCTTTCATTTAACCTCCACACCTTTCTCTTTCTCACCTTCTTTCAGATGCCCCCAAAAACACCTCTGTGCTGGCTCGGCCTTCTACTGTGATCGAAGCGGGCAGCTCGTTGACGCTGACCTGCATCAGTCAGGCCAATCCGGCGGTGGAGAACTACACCTGGCACCGGATCAATGCGGCTGACGCCTGGGAAACTCGATCAGGTCCCAGCTACACCATTGCTGAGGTCAGCCCTGGAGCTAGCGGCCAGTACTACTGCGAGGCCCGAAACCGCATTGGAGCGCACAGCTCCCCGGTTCTGACAGTGAAAGTTCGAGGTCAGCCCATCATCACGCAGCTAAAAAAAGAAATGTTTTTTGAGCAGCAATTGGAATAATTTCTGAAGGAACGTGTGACACTGAAGAGTGAAGTATTGATGCTGCAAATCCAGCTTTAGATTCAATTACATTTAAAAATATATATAATAGAATTTTTTTGTTTTTGTTAATAACATTTCACAAATGTCTATTTTTAGCGTGTACCTGGTATTTATCACATTAGGGGGACCAACAAAGATAGTAATACCACAAATTTTTTTTTTTTGGTCCCTTTCAGAAAACATGCTTATAAATCACACAGAATGGAGTGTATTGAAATCTGAAAATAGCAGAAAGTTTCCTGTAAGGTGTAGGGTTGAGTATAGGTCAATAGCACATACAGTTTGTACAGTTTAAAAACAATTATGCCTATAGAGATTCCCTACAAAAAATATAAACCAGTGTGTGTGTATATGTGTGTAAATATGGTTACTCCATAATAATGTGCGTGTACCTATTAAACTTTGGGTTGAGCTGCTGTGGTTTATATGTTCAGGTCGGCTGAAGGTGATCGCATTAGCATCTGCAGTGGGCGTTTCTGTCGGATTAATATCTCTAACTGTGGTCGTCATGATCAGGTGACTTTACATTTTGTTTGCTTGCTTTAATAGTAAAAATCTGATGTTCTCATAAACTTACATACATCATTGCACATCTTTTATGCAGTAAAAACATGCATCGTGTTGACACTGAAAATCTTGAGGAGGAAAAAGAGGTAATATCCTTTTGTGTAAATATATTGAATATATATTTATCATATTAATTGAATAAAATGCTGCTCCCGAAAACAGTGTTCACCGGTAGTTGACTTGCCAGTGGACAATACTCTGTTTAGTGAATCGACTTCGGAGACGTTTCTCCTCAAAAGCGCAAAAATGTCAGATATTCCGGTGAGTTTTTCTTCGCTTACATCTATTATGACTCCACTACTATCTGTACACAGCCTATATGTGACCCTGGACCACAAAATCAGTCTTAAGTCATGGTAGCAATAGCCAAAAATACTTAGTATGGGTCAAAATAATAGTTTAAAAGTTTGAAAATCAACTAGAAATATCATTGCATGACAGGCAGTGTACAGTACATTTTATAATGTAGTATGATTTATGATACACTAGTTGTTGTATTGATATTAAGGTCTTTCTCTCTAAACTTCTGAGGGTTTTATTTGGTTCAGGAGGAGCCCGAGGAGTTTTATGAAACTACCCACCCTTCCATCGTGCCCTTGAAGGAAGCCTCTCAGAGAGCTGAGGAACAGGGAAAAGTCAACTACATTACGGTGCATTATTCTCGCATACCCAGGTTAAACACAATTACACAGTCCTTGTGTGCTGCTGTGCACCAGTCCTCTGTTATATTAATGCCATAGTTGTTGTGTTTGTCATCTTTATTTACAGTCGGGACCAGGCCATGGTCACAAACATACCTCTAGATGGAGACAAGAAGCTCAGAGATGGTCCTAATGTTGTTTATACTGTTCTCACCAAGCAACCGATAGACGAGATGGAAGAATCTGGAGTCTAAAGCGGTCAGCTGGTGGAAGAAATTGTGAAACTACACAGAGACATTAGATGATATGCACTTAAAGACCACTTGATGTAGCCTGAGTGTAAGAGACTTGAAAATAGGACACAAAAGTAGAAAAATCCCCACTGGATGAGCAGTTTAATTGTGTCCAGCTGCAGTTTGCCCTAATAAAATCCAGCTGCTCAAAAAAACCTACTACTGGTCAAATGTTTGGGGTCAGTAAGATTTTGGAAGAAGTCTCTTATGCTCTTTTTTATTATTTTTTTAATCAAGAATACATTAAAAACATATGATTAAAATATATAAGAAATTTTTTTCTTATTTTTTAAAATGTAATTTTCAGCATCATTCAGTATCACATGATGCTTCAGTCTAATTTGCCAATTTTTATTAATATTAATGTTTGTGTGGTGTGCTGCTTAATATTTTTGTTTGTTAAATAGAACATTTTAAAGAAATTTATAAACAGACATTTTTGGAACATTATACATTTTTTTACTGTCACATTTGATGCATCCTTGCTGAAAAAAAAGAAAGACCTTATTTCATAAAACTAAATTTACTCACCGCAAAAATCTGAAAGAGAGTGCATCTGCTATACTGAATGTTTGAGTGTGACACGATGCATCATATAAAAAAAACAACAACATCCCATTTAAATATTACATTTAATTAATACAATTCATTCACATGAAGTTCCAAATAAATAAAAGTTTCTTACAATGGCAATGAAGAGTCTGTTTTTATACATTTTCTGTCAATAGTACACAATATATTGCAATTGTTGAAAATAAAATTAAAATACTACATACTGAGATGTTTCTATTTAAGAAAACTGACCTTTGACTTGTCACATCTTGTCACAAAAAAGAAGAACAATAGCTATGCATATTTTTGGCATTACTGCCATTTCAAAATACTGAATGCACATGCAATATCCGTTGTAGTTGTAGTTTTTTAAACAACTTGGAGCTGTGTGAAGATTCATTAAGTCATTCTCCTTTTAAAGATTTTGTGAAGAAAAGGTGTTGTTCAATCTCTAGTTCAGTGACTGAGGGCAGTGTAACCCTGATATGAAACACAGCGGCAATACTGTGATACAATACATTAATACTAAAGGTGGAATAGGAATACAAAAAATAAATGAAACGTGCTGTTTTATGTGCAAAAAATAACATAAATATTTAAATAATAGACTTTGTAATGGATGCAAAAATACATGAATGTAAAAAATTAGCACAAACAGAAAAAAAGCGGAACTATTGTTTTAAATCTTTGTTTTGATGAGTCACCATTTTTTCCCCCTCCTTTGTGGTAATAACTTGTTTAAAGTGATCTTGTCCTCTCTTCTCTAAAAAAAGAAGCCATATTCCATTAGTTTCTAAGACCAGAACGATACCAGACAAGACACTTACTGAGCAGATACTTACCGTGACTTACGTATGATGAATATCACAATGCCTGCTATTATGATAACCATGATAATAATTCCAAGCACAATGCCAGTAGTGGATGAAGATGCACTTTTTGCTGTGAAAAAATATTGTTTTTACATATCATCTAGAAAGACATTAACAGGCTAGTCTGCAATTACACAATGACTTGATGTCTACTTCCTGGTTATGCCACAGCATGTACTCATTTAAAGTGTCTTGTGACTGACAAACGTGTTTATCTGTACTAAATAATGTTAACTATTCAGAGTTTTAAAATAAACCTCCTACGGTTGAGGACATAAAAACAACATTTCTCTGAGGAAGAGCCTCTGCTTTCTGGAAACATGTCTTCTTGTGAATAACTGACATTTACTCTGGGTTAAAAAAGGAAGTTTGGCTTTTACTCTAAGAGTTGAACAACAGAAAACAGACAAAAGAGACTTTGCAGTTCATTTGGTTTGCCTTTTTTCCCTCATATATGTTTGTCAATCGTCAAGATTCTTGATTTGGATATATTAAACTATAGAAAACTATATTTCTTTGTTTTTGGTTAACAATAAATAAATAAATATATATAAGGTTCTATTTATTAGCATTTTAATATATTAACTGCTTCAGTTGACACAAACTATTAATGAAAAATCCTTCAATATTAGTATTAGATTAATCTGTTAATAAATGATTAAAATAAGAAGCTTTATATTTTTATATTATTTAATATACCTGAGCTAACATGAACTAGCAATACATAATAATATAATTATATATTATATACAGTAACATACAGTAAAAAATTATTTGCTTATTTTAATTTAACAGTTAAATCATTAAACATTAATAAGACCTTTGTTTTATCTGTTAACCTATAAATAATATAAATGCCACACTATTTAGTGTTGTTATATGATATAAAATGTTTATGTTTTATATGATCTATAAAACAATAAAGCTATGCAGCGAATGAAAACTGCTTCAGGGATTTTTTACATATTGATAATTAGGATATATTAAAGTTTCGATCTCTTGCCTTTTATAGAATGACACTTTTAATAGCTTTGTGTTTGTTTGTTTTTTCCTTACATTTTTTTTTTTTAAATTATAATAAGGTACTGACAAATGTGTTTTTCAACTTTTGTGCTTTTCACTTTGAAAATCCATATATATTAATAGTTCAGTGAAGAAACTTTAACATCCATGGAATAATTAGAATATACATTAAGCAATACTATCTTTACACTAAGAAAAATGTTTCTTTTAAGTACTGTTCACTTAAAAGTTCTTTGAGAAATTCAAAAAACTGTCTGGAGCATGAGAGATTGTTCTTACATTCTCTCTGATGTGTGACCTGTAGAGTTACTCCTCTCTGTCCTGGTAGCTTGGCCTTCAGGTGGTTGGTGATGAACCGGAACACGTACACACTGCTGTCTTCTGACTTCAGATCAGAAATCATCACAGAGCAGTTTTTGCTCCCCTTCTGTCCCAAGTACTTGACTCGGCCCTGGTAAGAGGGCTCCGGGAATATCCCTTCACTGTGGTACACGTATCTTGGAGTAATGCAGTGCTTTTCATTCAGACACCACATCTCTGACAGTACTTTGCAAGGTACTCCCTGGTCGAACTCTTCAGGGTAGTCATAAGAGCACTGCAGAACCACAGAAGAACCAAGAGAAGCATAGACTGGATCCATGGGAAAATGCACTGTCCAGTCAGCTGTGAGAGTGCCTGAAATGAAAACATAGCAATTTTGATTAAATGTTATGTAAAACAGCTGGTTCTCCACTAAATAACATTCTTCTGCATGCTTAGATGACTTATATTTTCCAGGTCTTAAGAATTCAGCAGCAGAAGCAAAACTCCTGCAGTGAGTCTTACCTGACAGAATTAAAGACACCAGGGTCCATATGCTTGCAAGGAGATTCCTAAACATTGTTGCAGCCTCAAGTGTTTTCTTACAGATTGTGCAGATGTGAAACATCACCCTTGTCTGGTTTTTGTTCCTCCTCCCCATTTTTGTTGTGTCATTAGGCCTATTTCCTGCATGTTGCTAGTCACTTTTTTTGTTGTTGCATAATTTGCTTTTTGTTTCTACATACAGTAATTCCTATATTATTTTATGAACAACAGCAGTCTTTTAGTAATAATTTTTAACATTGAAATGAGTTACTTCATATTTAATTTAAAGTAGTTTATTTGGAGTAAAACTAATTTAAATGTTAAATTTAATAAAAAAAAACTAAAACTAATAGTTGTGATTATTATTATCATCGTATAATACTAATTTCATGGTATTTTATGACCTAAAGAGCATAATAATAATAATAGTAATAATATATTACAAAAATATAACTATTCGTTATTGGTATTAAATTTTTCAAATATGCTCCCAGTTAAATTCTTTCCATGTTTCATGATTTTGTTTAAAATATTTGTTACTACATAATTCCCAATGTTATTTCTTGAACAATAATATGTAATCATTTAATGTAATGAATTAATATGTAATGTTGAATATTATTTTTATGTTATTAGTATTATATTAAAAATAATAAAAGCCACGACAATAATATATAATTATCATATATAATATATAATAATAATTATTATTATATTTTATTATTAATTATTAGAAAAGAAGCTAAAGAAGTAAAGAGCATACTTATAATACAAAATAAATAAATAAAATTATGTTTCCATACACACACACACACACACACACACACACACAGACCTATATGTGTGTATATGCAGTATATATAAAATGTGTGTGTGTGTGTGTGCGTTATGATGTTTTACTACATATTTTTATTATTAATATTTAAAATATAACAATTTTACTTTAAAAGTAGCCTATACTTTAAATACGAATGAATTCTATTACATTACTAATAACAGCTGCTTTTGTAATAATTAATTATTATAACGGTTGAACAATTATGAAATGGGCAATGAACTATATTTACGTTTGGTTAATGAAGTCTAAAGAAGTAATGGACATAATAACCAATTACGTATTAGAAATACGATTCAGTGTTGATAAGATTTGAGAACGTTATATATGGATAATCTTTATCATCGATGTTAGTGATTAGCGGAAGTATCTCGCAGTCTAGAGCTGAAGGGGAGTGACTCACCTGTCCACCTGAGCTCTCCTGAAACCCGCTGCTGACCGGAAGAGGGAGGTTTGCACTCCAGCGAGCAGCGCAGAAAGAGCAGAGATAGCGAAGAGAGGAGCAGAGCTGTCCTGCCCGCCGGAGAATAGCTTCATTTAACACACAATAAAAGAGCGAAGGACTCCGGGGAAAGTGAAATGTCAGCGCGAATATCTGGAAGAAACCACTGATTTACCTCTTGGCCTCTTTGTTTTTTTTTTCAAGAGTTTATTCAAGAGCCTGCAGTGGAGAGGAAAAGGTGAGAACTTTGTTTTTTTACTAATAAGAGCATTAGAAGTAAACCAATAAGACATTAATCTTTTATCTCCTTCCCAACACATGATATTTTACATTCAGCAATGATACCAAGAAGATCGTTTATTTTTCTTGATATTTTTCTTGATATCTTATGTAACGGACAGAATTTGATAAAATTACATTTTTCATTTTTATACTGGATGCAACTTTATTCACTTTAAACTGACATTTAATTTGAAAACAAAAGTTAAAAATCAAAAAAATAAAATAAGTGTGAATAATATAAAAAGTAGCTGAACACCAGTTACAGAACACTAAACACCTGTTTAGTTCTCTAAAAGTGTTTCATTTTCAAAAAAATTAAGCCAAATTTAAAGTTATAAATTGATTATGCTTCAACCAGTTTGCCATTTAATTTGTCTATTAATTAAAAGCTAATAAATGAATGCACAAATTAAATTTAGGGGCGCAAAACTAGTTTGTGTTCCTATTATGAAAATATTTTTACAGTGATTGTTAAGAACAGCACAGACTGTAACCCTCTGAATTTTTTCTCAGTTTGCCCTTTGGTTTATTTAACTTGCTTAACCCATTTTTGCCCATGACAGAGGCTGGATTACTTTTTATAAGCATTTTCATTGACACTTTCAGGTTTGAAGAAGCAACGAATCAAGGTTTTCAGAAGGAATCACTGGAATCTGATTCAAGCCTATTATTCAGTTTTCTGTTTTGGATAAAGATGCCAGAAAAGAAGATCGGTGAGTACTGAGCTATTCCTTTTTGACATCAGACGACTGCTGTGTTAAAGATTAACTGTGATGGGTCATGTACTCCATTTGTTTTGGTCAGTCTGGATCTGTGTATTATTTTGACAAAAGGCCAAAAGGTGTCAAGACATGACATGACATGATGTACCGTGCAGCTGTTTACCTGCACAGAAAAGTGAAATGAAACGATTGAGTTTTGATTTTGGCATGGGGACATAATGGCAGACAACAGACATGTCATTGTTTGACAATTTAGTAGTTGCTGGATTGTTACGAACATGTAACATCGTCCCTAAAACCTTGAAAACTTTATTAAAAATTTAAAAAATACAATTCTCTCCTTAAACAGTATAAAGAAGTCACTAATTAGTTATTTAATTATTAATTAAACAGTTTATTAGTTAGTTTATTAGTTGTTTATCTATAGGCTCAGATGCACATAACTATAGAGAGTTGCTGTTTTTGTCCCTCGTCTGAGGAAGATGTCTTTCACTTGTTTGTCAGTGTACCACACAGAATAATATTGGTCAGATTTAAATATAGCCAAGGCTATATATATTTTAATCTTGATATCTTATTTTGTAAGTGATGTTTCTTTCTGTTTTCTTTGGATTCACAAACTTGCCCTGAAGTTCAAATCTTATAACATTTTTTTTTTTGCGTTCCATGCTCTGAAGTTCTGATCTGAATAATGATTTGTGATCCATCATTCCTGGGGCCAGTTGCATAAACTTAGCCTCCATGATAAGACAGTATCTTAAGAGCTAGTCTGACCAACTAGCTATTAGCCAAGAGTAATCGGTTTTACTTTTTGGATTCAACTTAGCCTAATCTACATTTTTATATAACTGAATTAAAAAAAAGCTAAAACCTGTCTTAATGAAAAATTTAGCACACTAACTTTTAAAACTAGTCTTAACCTTTTATGCAGCCAGCCCCTGATCTAAAGTTTAGACCGCAAATGCATAATGATTCAACAACCCTCTCTGAAGCTCTGATCTAAATCAAATTATTTGCGAGTCCGCACTGTAATGTTTCGATCTAATTCAAATGCTTTATGGTCGTTGGACAGAAGATGCATTTTCATTAAAATGAAAATCGTGTTGAAGTCAGTATTTGACGTTGACTTAACGTTGGGTTTTGGTTACACATCCTTTGGTTACGAGGATGATTACAAACAAAAAAATAATATTTCCATTCCAAAGATAGCATCTAACTCAAAACTAGAACATTTCCATTTGAAGTATCTGTTTTTTGTGATAATAGGAAAAAATACTCAAAATATGATAAACTGCACCTCGGAATATATGTTAGATGGAAAATGTTTATTATGATTAAATTTGATGTGTATATTCACTATATTTTGAATAGTTTGACCACTGAAGTTCAGTTGGCTAAATGGAAGGAGGGAACGGAGACGTAACATATGGGAACTTGCATGAGAGACCAATCGCCTTTGAGTAATGAGAAAAGGCCAGTGAATATTGGCGTGCATTTCATTACAGCCAGGTGCACCTTATCACAGCGTGAGTATAAGAGGGCACGAATGTAATGCACTTGCAGGCTTTTACAGAGGAACCAAGTTCTGGAAGTCCGGAAGTGCAGGAAGTCTGGGTGACACGGGGGGACGGCCTCGGTGACGAGCAGGCTGAGGCGGAGAGCTCGGGGACTCTGTAGTATACTCCCTCCGAGGCAGAATGTGACTGATCGCCTCAGTCTGCTGCTGGACTGCCAAGAACTTCTGGGAAAAGACCTTGACAGTGTTGCCGAAGAGGCCAGGAGAGGGAGATGGGGGCGTCAAGAAAGTGAACTTTATCAACATCGGCCATCTGCGCTAGGTTTAGCCAGAGGTGGCGCTCCTGAGCCACTACCGTGGACATCACCTGACCAAGGGCACATGAGGTGACTTTCATTGCCCGTAAAACGAAGTCGATCATCACATGGAGTGCATGACCCCTTGATCAGATCCACCCTTGTGCAGATGTTTCAACACTTTGGCCTGATACACTTGGAGTGTGGCTATCGCATGCAACGAAGTAGCAGCCTGTCCAGCTGCGTAGTAAGCCCAGCCCGCAAGAGCGGATGAGGTCTTACATGCCTCAGACGGGGCCTGTGGCAGGCCATGCCAGGCGGCGGAGATGCACGGGCAGAGATGCACTGTCACAGTGTGCTCGACCTGGGGGATCGACATGTACCCCCTGGCTGCTCCTCCACCGAGGGTGGAGAGGGGAGAGGAGCTGAGGGCCAGGCGTGACGAGTACGGGGCTAGCCTTGATGGATTGGACTAGGGCACACGCGGTACCTCCAATCCGATCCTCTCGGCGGCACGGAGGAGCATAGCCGATTCTCCCTCTGATGCTGCGGATGACATCTTAGCCTCTTGGGGTGTCCCAAAGGAGATTCTCAGCCCGGTGGCTTTTGGGGAAGTGCACTGCTCTGAAAGCACCACCACAAGACTACAGGGTGCGGCAGAAGTCTGCGGGCTTTTACACCCAACAGAACATTCTGCACAGTCACCGTGCGATCCCCCAGATGCCCCCCTGTTAAAAGCCATAGCGGCTCTCCATTGCGAGGGGAGCCGTCTTATGAACGAGAGGCACGACCTCAGTGTAGCGATAGTCATGTGCTTGCAATGAATGCATGAGTCACCTACAAGCGCTGCCTAAGCGTATTCCCGGCACAGACACATAAGACAGCACTCATGCCTGTCTGAAGAGGTGAGGAAATTCCTGCACTCAGGAGTGCACGGTCGGATCGGCCTCCTGAAGAGCGCCTCTCCAACCATGAGAAATTGCTCTTTTGTCCACCAAGTTTGCCCAGGGAGGACCTCTCGCGGGTAGCTGTGCACATAGTGGTGAGGTCTCTTGCTGGTAAGCAAAGGCTGGTTGTCTCAGTAGCCTTTAAAAAGGCTCCAGCCTATGGGGATCGCCGAACAGCTGCCCAGTCACTCCTGCTGCCGGCGAAGAGAGAGCATGAATTCGCAGGAACTCTTATTTCGGATTCTATTTCTCCTCCAGACTCGATCAGCATACAACAGCAGATGGGTTTCCGAAGCGAAAAGCTGCAAGTGCACTACATCCGTGCCCTCTTAAACTCACACTATAAGGTGCCCCTGGCTGTAATTAAATGCACGCCAATATTCATTGACCTTTTCTCATTTCTCGAAGGCAATTGGTCTCTCATGTGAGTTCCCATATGTAACGTAGGAGTGACTCTGAAGGGGAACTCTTGAGAAGTAGATTAGCAGTTTAGCATTTTTAAAAGAATAAGGACCAGGAGTTAAAAGAACTAGACCAAAACAGTCCTTCAGAGTAGATGCGTTTCACTGTAGAGTCGTGAGCTAAAGGCCGTTGTGATGTTTTAATTTGGCTGCAAAACTTGAATCATCCAGGTATGACCATCTTGAGTAAGAGAGAGAGAGAGAGAGAGAGCGCAGTGTACCATGAAGAAGCTCTGTCTCATACAACCCCCCACTCAGACAAAAGTACTTCTTGTTCTGCGGTCAAATGGGTCATGGCAGGTGCTGTAGTCTAAGGCAGTAGGGAAATCCTCAGGAATGAAACCCGAGAGAGCAAACAGGAAAACATCACACTGTTTCAGTTTTGTTCTGACCTCTAATGTAACTGTTGAAAGCTAGTCTTTGACAAAATGTCACCAGTCAGTTGAGAGTCAAGGTGAGATATGGATGGTCTCTCTTTCACTTGATACTCTGATATGTTTCATGCTCATTGTTCAATAGCTTGCATCAATGATCAAGGCATTTCACAAGTATAATTGCAACAGATCTCAAATTTTCAGTTTCAGTCCAACTTCTAATCTTGATAATAAAATGTGTTGTGTTATTAGATGCTCTCTGGGAAGCCACTTAACAGTGTAAAACACACAGACAACCGAGTTTCTACATTATAGACCTTAGTTAGCATAACATAAAACATGAGGCTGTTGACTTCCATATTATTTTTTGTCCATACTAGGAAAGTCAACGTGAGCTGAAATGCTCTTCAAAATACATATTTTTGTCATTAACAGAAGAAATAATGATGACAGAATTTGTAATCTGTCCCTACGACCCAAAGGCTTGTGCGTTCAGTCCTCATGCAGAGCTGCAGCAACCTGTTTTGTGTGTTTGTTTGCTCTGGGCTTATCAGACAGCACAGTCTCTGGAGTTGTCTGATGTCGCATGGGCCGACTGTTAATCATCACACCAGAGTTTTTATGATGATCCACATGCAGCCGCATGTGCAGAAACGTCTCATTTTCTTTTTACTTGTTTCATTTTCAGTAAACTGCATGGAGTCTTGTCATTGAATGTACTTTGTTTGAAGCCATGGCTAATTTGTACAGTAATGCATCTGCTTGCAAATTTGAAGGGAATGCCAGCCTGATCTCATGGCAATTCATACATATTTTACAAGGTGGACAATTGTACAAATTTGTACGAATTCATTTGATTTTTGCTAGATCATACATATTTTACGAGTTGCCAATTCATATGAATTTGTACAAATTACCTACACCTGTCCCCACCCCTAAACCTACCCGTCACTGGGGTTTAGACAAATCATACAAAATAGTATAAGTGAGGTCATTCGAATTAGCCACCGGCGTAAAATACGTCGGATTTGGGAATGCAGATTAAAATCTGGAATTTATATTTGCTACAACTCCCAAAGGAAGATTTATTGCAGATTCATTGCTTAGAGGTTGCCCCTTTTTAACGCATGAGACTTGTACATTATTTTCTTAAAAATATATTTTTTGACAGAAACAGCGTTTTTTGACACATGCAGGAAATCCACCATCTTTTCTCCTTATACTGTTATATTGTTAGCATGAAATAAAAGTAAAAGCAAAATGTAAACTTAAGAACAGTATGAAGATACATTTATGATGGTTTATGATGAAATAATTTTCAATGTATTTTACATTAAATAAAAAATTACATAAAGCTGTTTTTAGAGATTTTTTTTTATAACGCATTACATACCGTAAACAAATAAATAAGTAGAGAGTTGTTATAGAGCTGGTAATATAGAATGAATAATAAATAGAGGTTATTATTAAATAAATATTATTAAATAACCTGATGTAAACTTAAAATTTCTTTGAACCTAAGTATCTTATAGGAGATGGTTATGAATGAGCAAAACTGGTCAAGTAGAACGAAATGCTTGTAGCTGTGGTGAATTCTCAGTTTATGCAGGTCTGAATATAACTGTTTTTGTGGCATCAGTCACTTACCACTGACATGGTTACGTCTATTAGAACATGCTGACACTGGTCTCTGTGCATGTGGGGAGAGAGAGCTGATCATGGCTCCGAGATCCCACGTTTACTTTAGCTGTGAGGAATTGATGACTTTGGACTATTGATCTTGTTCATGGTTCTGTTCTTTTCATCAGCTCTTTCATGATTTTTGTTACCGCACGGGCATGTGTTTTAAGGTTCACGAAATCTTACATTACTTATTTAAATATAGGCTTCGTCCTGTCCTGAAAGCATTATTTCTTTCCTATAGGAAGTCCAGGGATGAGCATCTTCAGCCGGTGTCGGGTGGCCGCTGCAGTAGCTCTGATCTTGGTCATACTGGGAGGTCTGGGAGCCGCCATCTGGGCCCTTGGTGAGACTTTCTGCTGGCTGGTTTAATGGAATACTGCAGCTGCTTTAGAGACACTTTACACTTGATTTCTGTGTTTGTTTTTCAGTCACATATCTCAGAACAACAGAAGATACCGGATTATTTGATGGTAAGCATTGTTCATATATATTTTATACACATACATACTGTATATACTGATATATAGCTAGATAGATAGCAGTATTCAGCACAGTGCGTTCTGCTTGTATACTATATTCCCATGCAACAATATAAACATTCTCACTGTGTTGGTGATGTCCTGCAGTGCAGGTGAGCGCAGCAGACCAGAGACTGCGAGTGTTTGACTCCACCCAGCGGAGGTGGAAACATGTCTGCTCATCCAGCGCCAACCAGCTCATCGCCAACATCAGCTGTGAAGAAATGGGCTTCGTCAGGTAACAAACACACCACACCTACAGCTGTGAGATTTCAAATAGGACTGGAATTTGTTGTTATTTCAGACATGTCTTGATTTTCTTTTAAATCTCTTTTCAGAGCAGTGAATTTCTCAGTGACGTGTGCCCCTGATAATGGCGGGGACAGAGATTTTTTCTGCATAAAAGAGAGCGAGTTAACTTATGGGAAGAAGATAAAAACAGCCCTCTATCCTTGGTAAGTTAAATACAACTAACACTAAATACACACAATTTAACTCATTTTGAATTGTCATCAAGGTCATAATCATTTTAGCTGAAAACTGTTATTTTAATATTTCAGAATATTAATGTTACTACTGCATTTTTTTACCAAATAAATGCCAATGCCGCCTAGTCATCATACAAATCTGATCAGATCTGGCAAACCAACTAAAAAGAAACACTAGCTACTTTTGTTAACGTCTCTTAAACATTCTGTTTCATTTCTGTTTTAGTAAATGTGACAAAGGTCAGATACTTGAGGTGATTTGCCAGGGTAAGTGCAACAACTCAAGCATATTTATAGTGTACAGAATATTGCCACTGCAGATGCATGATTTGTCTGCTCTTCATCTCCGTAGACTGTGGTCGTCGTATGCTGCCCGAGGAGCGGATCGTGGGGGGAGTGGATGCTCGTCAGGGTTCATGGCCGTGGCAGGTCAGCTTACAGTATGATGGAGTTCATCAGTGTGGTGGATCTATCATTTCAGATCGCTGGATCGTCAGTGCCGCACACTGCTTTCCTGAGTGAGTGACACTTTTAACTATCTTTAAGAAACATGTTATCAACTTGGAGTGGGAGGAGCTGTCAGACTCTGATATTGGGTGACAGAATAACATTATATGATTTATAGACTATGTGGAGTGTGGAGTGGAGGACTAAGCCTACTTCATTTGGGACACATGTAACATTTTAAATCATGTTAACAATGTGCTAAAACATACTATCAGCATTCTAAAAGAAGCTAGATTGCATGGCTTTAAAGCCTTTAAAGTTTAAGGTTTTTAAATTACTTTACAAATATATTTTTAAAACTATTTAAAACTTTCTGGCTAGGCCCTGTTTAAATAATCAGGTTTTTGAGTTAGGAATAGGTATGTAACGATACACCAAAC
>JAUCMT010000032.1:14791707-14809674 GCA_032357475.1 Enteromius thamalakanensis
TTTTTTAAATTTTTTTTAAGAAATATAATTATTTCATTTGTAAAATCAGTCTTCTTAAGGTGCCATTAAACTATTAATGGTTTTCATTAACTCTTAATTTTTTTTCTTAAGTCAATGAAAGCCTACTGTTATACAAAATCTGGTGGAGACGTAGCTGCTTGGGAAGTCGCAGGAACATCAGAAGATGACAACGGCACAATTTTCTTGTGCAAAGTCAATACTGCAGATGACAAAATCGGACACCTTTATGTGTACGGTATGTTACTAGCAATTAAAAATGAGTGTGTCATTGTGAATAGACAGTTGTCTTCAAGTCTTTCTCTCTGCGTTTCTTTTAGCGAATGATTCCTACTATGCAAAGCTCATTGGATACGTGATCGGAGGATTTTTAGCTGCTCTCATTACCATCATTGTGGCTTATGTCCTGTTGAAAAGATCCGAGAAAGTACAGCATTGCTTCAGTAAGTTTCTCACTTCTCATGTACATTAGATTCTAAATGTTTTACAAACTAGAATACATGAAGAGATACAGACAGATTCTCAAGCTTGGTCTTGTTCTGCGTTTTTAGGGTCAGTCGGTGGAATCCAAGATGATGTGCAATCGCCACAAGCTAAGCAATACTGAAACCCCTCTCATGCTCCTTAAGAACAAATGTGGATTTGAAGGGCTAATCATAGCATAGCACACAGCATACAATTAGTTTCTGAAGATTTGAAAGAAGGCCTGTGTTTCTCAGGTTTTGTCCAGTAGAGGGCGTCTTTACTTCTCTGTTCACAGCCATTCCTGTTTCAGTTTCTCATGTTTATGGTTCAAAATCCTTTTTTTGAGCTTTTGGAATTCTTTTTTGGTCATAGAGGAACATTTTAAGTAACTACCATATCTAATTTTCAATGTCTAACTCTAATTTACACTATAATTAAAAGGATCAATTGCCTAATGCACTTTAAGCATCAAGCAGCTCCAGCTTTCAATGATGTATAGCTTACAAACACAAAGACTGGATTGTTTAATCGTGGATCTGCTGATTTATGAATAGTCAAGTACTCTTGTCATGCTGTTTACAATATGCATTTATTTTAGCTAGTTGTTTTTTTATTTATTTTCAATGCAATGTAAATTACGCACAACTTCGACTGCTTTCATTTCATTTTATACTGCTTTAAGAGGCTAAATGACAAAATTCACAGCACACATATGAGGCTTTTGGGTTGCGTCGAGTAGATCAATAGTAGATGGGTCAATATTGACACAGGTGGTTCTCTGCACCCTGGAACGGCCGTGTTTCTATTGGCTTTTCATTGTAGATGAAGCGTTTAGTTTTAAATTTTTAAAGGAGCTGTGCATTTAAGCCTGTTTTGAAGCTTTTGAGTATTTGCATTTGCACTCTGGCATTTGTAAACACTCGTGAAGTCACATTACAACCATCTGCTTTCCCTCACAGGCACATTGAAGTTTAATGTTGTATGATATTTTCAGCAAGTGCTCGTATCAATTAAAAATGTAAACATTATTGTAAACATCTGAAATGTAGATGAATTATTTTTGGTTTAATTTTGACTTTATTTGAATTATTTCTGTTCTTTTGAGAAACTCCAATGCTGTTTTGTGTAATCATAGTAATTAAATTAACCTATTATCATTCTTGTAATATGTTTCACTGACCTTATAATAACCTGGTAGACAGATCATTTTGAGGCTTTTACTTTTCATAAATGTGATTATCTTGTATCGAGACTTTTACTTGGGGTCAGTTTGACCTCAGTATAAATACATTTTAGAATAATAAAGTCAAACTAATACAAATCAATAAGTGGCAAGGTGTATATTTCTACATTGTGTACACCAATTAAAACATTGTGAAATGTAAAAATTCACTGCATTGTTTCTAAGATTTCTGATATACAATAGTTCTCATGGAGAATTTAAACATATTAAAATTGTACTAAGATTGAGAAAAGTAAACCTAAACTTAAAATTGAATGCTCAAATCAGTCAGCAGATTTATAAGTCTTGCCATTATATGTTACTGTTTTATATTTATGTGATTGGGACATCATCACAGTAAAATAATGATGAAAGAGTCACATAAGCTGAGAGTTTGTGCGTGTAGTTTTTCAGTTGACTGCTCCTGATCCATGTGTTTGCTGGAGATGCCCCAGAGAGCAGCTCCTCCCTGACTGACTGTGTGGGCATAAATACTGCGGTTAGGACACATCATTTCCTCCTTAATGGTGCAGTAGGGCATGTTTTTGTTCTCTTATGTACAAGGCAATAAAATGTACTTTTAAAAAAATGTAAACTATTTCTGGACTACGAGACTACAAAATTTCACAAAATGCAGTGAAGGATGATTTCTCAAGCACACACCCTAAAAAGTGACATTACTTTGCTTATAATCACCGCTTTGGTTACATGTTTTTTTTTTTACTTGAAGCCTTTTCTAGAGACTTCCACAACTATATGATATACATTGAGGTATAATTATTTTTTCAAGCTGCCAAATCTAAAAACAAAATGACTTATTGTGTATATATATATATATTTAATGTAAGACATTATTGTACATTCTGTAACATTTTGTAAATGTTCAATACATACTGTATAGTACATAATGCATGAGTATAAACAAATATATATATACACACACACACACACACAAATATATATAAGCATTTCATATAGATATAGAGATCATATAATTCCTATTATAATACTGTAATAAAATTTCTTCAGAAATCTCTTTATACACATACTTATATACAGTATAAAGCTAAATATTTATATATATACTGTATATATATATATAATGTGTAACTATATCTTTTTATTTTTATATAATTTATTTACTTATTTATTTACTTATTTATTTAATTAATATTTTTAATATTATTAGCATTTTTATAATCTTATATTTTTTTCCTATGTGTTAATTTTTTTCATGTCAATTTGTGTGATCAATATTTGGTGCAAATGATTTTTAAAAATGTGTCTAAACATTAATTTTGCTGCTACCTTATTAAGGTAACATTTTAATTCAAAAAGTGCCAATGATGTATTTCAGTCTACAGGTTGAACCTAACAGAGAGACAGTAATGCCTTGCACCTACAAAGTGTTCACATAATGTGCTCTGCCCTTCAGAGTGATGCTCACTTCCTCCCACAGTGTCACATTGCCAGTGACTGTTGGTTAAAGGACATCAGCTTTAATTCCCACAGTGAAGAACATTTAAAGGACACTGATTTGTAGGTTTACTCATGTCAGCCTCCATCTAAAACAACTTTTAAGCCGTGTGTAATTCATCAACACACAGGTCATGTTTTGGGCTAAACAGTGGACATGATGACGTGCTAAATGCACACAACCAAAAAGCAATGATCTGATATGCTGTGCTGTGTTTATGTGTATACAGCGAGGAGGAGTTTTCTTTAAAGGTTATAGAAAAGACAGAAAGGTTGTGAGATCAGCCCACCTGAGGAGCCTCATCCAACATCTACTGCTCAGAGAGCCATCAGTTCCTCTGCTAAGGTAAGATCAGGGTCAGGGTCTACCAATATATTGGATTGTACTAAATGTGACATGGGAATGATGCAACGAAGAACTACTTCCTTTAACAGGATTTACTTATCTTGCATGCTAGTGTGGATTTTTAGAAAACCTTCATTAATGTTTGATTCATTGCCGTTTGTGATTTAATACATTATTCGAGTTATTCATTTAAGTAAAAATTAACAGTGATTAGATAAAGACTCTTAGAATCAGGTCGATAGATGAAGGTGACCTCAAACCTGCCATTTTGAAGACATGCAGACTTTCACATAAAAGTCCTGGAAATATTTCCTTGTATAAAAGAATAGTTCATGCAAAATTACAAATTCTCTCTTCATTTACTCAAACTAATACCATAGAAGTCAATGGCCGCCAGAAATTGTTCGGCCTTCAGCATTCTTTAAAGTATCTTTTGTGGGAAAGAGAGAAACTCATACAGGTTTGGAACGCCTTGAGGATGACAATGATATCCGCATTTTCTTTCTTAAGTGAAGAAAAATGGCATCCAGACTGCAGGGCCCATGTTTGGTCAGTGAGGTAAAGAAACGCTGAGCTACAAATCCAAAGCATTTCTAGACCATTCTATAACCAGAGGAGGTGGGAGGGCAAACTTTCCAAAACACCTCCAGGCATTCAAGGGTACACCAGCAGTGTCCTGGGACGTGCTGCGTCCCGACTGCGTTTCTGTTTACTTTCAAAACACGACTGCTGTTTTCTCTCAGCTGCACTTCTACAGCTGGAGTTTCTTAACAAACATGCCTCGTCTCACGGTTGACCTGTACATGGGAACAGAACATATTCCTTCTAATTATATGTGCTGCAAGCCGGCACTTGTATTATGCACTGATGTATAAATTATTTAACTATGAATCTATTTAATAAGTTTACTGGAAAAACTTTGTAATTTTGTAATGTTTTACTCACTCTAATGATGTTCCAAACTGATGACTTTTAAAGAAATCTTGGACACTATAATGAATATAATGAAGGTGAATTGAAGGGAACTAGTTAATAAAAGCATCACAAGACAGACTGAAAGCTCCATGTAAGGAACAGACCTACATTTAAGTCATCATTCGCTTATAACTTCAGTTCAGTTAGTGAATCTAAGAGAACTGAATCAGTCTGTTTCAAGAACTGTTGTGTGATCTGAATCAACTGATTTGTTACAAAGATATGACTCATTCATTAGATTTATTATTTCTGACATTGCTGTGAACTCATGATTGCTTCAGAGAGAGCTTCAAAATGGCTTCAAAAGACAAAATCGTTAATATGACTCATTTAGGGTGCCAACCTAATGTGCTCTTTTTATATTGGGATTAAAATTAAATGAGGGTGAATAAATGTATTGTACAGCATTCAAAAATGTCTGATATAGTGTGTGTGTGTGTGTGTGTGTCCTTGATCAGGAGGGGTAAAAATGAGCCAGCTCACAGAACTAGTTCTTCTTACAGGTAAGTCATGACTTTGTACACCATAAAGGTCACAGATAGATCTGTGCCCTTGGGCAGGAAGGTCATGCATTCAAAGAGGATGTTCATATTTACAGTATACTTCTGACTTAATGAAAGACAAAAATAGCTTTTTAGTAAATTAAATAATTAAATGCTACACTTTTTTAAACTTAAACTGCTTTTTTATTTAACAGAACAAAATATATTTTATTCTTAATCTTAAAAAAATAAGAGTATATTTTGAAAGTGTCTAATAGTTAGCTTGTTTGACACATCTTTATTGTCATTTACAGTCTTCTTGGCACTCTTTGGTCAAGCTGAAGCAAGTAAGTCAGAAGAGTTTGATTTTATTCAACTTTTGCGTCTATCAGTCTCATGCATTGAAAAATAATAATTTTGGATTGGTCTTTTTTTTAATATAATTTAATTTTTTCTTATTTAATTGCCTTTGCAGATCCTTTCGTTTACAGTAAGTACTCAGAGGCAGATGTTTATTATGTATTATTGTTAAAATAATATGTCAATATAAATATATACATATATAAATACAATTGTGTTTTATTTTAAGCTAGAATAAATGCTTCTGTGTTTAGACTATGAGGCGCTGAGGATCGGGGGATTGATCTTCACAGCCCTGCTTGTAGCCGGAGGGGTAACAGTTCTGTGTTGTGAGTAGCTTTGAATTTTTACACATACATTTTCTGCCTAACAAAAACCTTATGTTTGACAATATATTCAAAAAGAGTAACAGATTGTTCTCTTCACAGGGGGGCAGTGCAAACCAAAAAGAAAGTAGGTCACCTGATCTCACTGTCATATTCACAATATTCACATCTCAGTAAAATGATGTACATTTTGAAATCAAAATATTGTTTATGATTAAGAGAGAAAATGCTATAATTTCTGTTTCTTTATAATTTCTATAATTTCTCTTTGATTTAGGAATGATGAAGATGCAAGCAAAATTTAAGAATCTGATACTTCACCTGCCGAAACCTTCCATTGGGTTTTTGATTGAATAGAAGACTGCTTTTTCTGAAACATCTCGTCTGTACTTTATTTTATTGTAGCTTTTTCATTGTTTCAATATTTTTCAACCATTTAATTTATGCATCAATCATAGTCACTGCCCCCAAAAAACTGATCTGCTGTTATTTTGAAATTGTAGAATTATTCTGTAAATTTTATCAATCTCTCAAAGTGGCGCTTTATTAAAGATTCTCAGTTATGGGCCTGCTAAATTGCATTTGTTGTAATTTTTATGCCTAAATTACTTTTTGGATGAAAAAATTTTCAAAAACAAAGTCAAATGGTTTTTTTTGTTTGTTTGTTTTTTTATTAAAAATTAAAGTACAATAAAATACTGAAATGCATTATTAAAACTAACAAATAAATAAATGTAGGTATTTTTTTTTATTATTTGACCTGTATACTTTAAGATCTGATGTACACTGTCCAAGAAATGGACATTACTTTTGCATTAAGTTTATGCACATTTTCTTCAATCTTTAAACAAAACACAGTACAATGCATTTTTAAAGTTAAACTTATTAAAAATTAAAATTTTATTAAAATTAATACAGAAGATTTCTTTATATGAACACATATCTTTCAGACTTTTCTTAGAGTGTACAGTTCCTGTACTTCTGCTGGATCAGTGTGTTCACTCACAGGCTAAATAAATTCAGCCTGAGCGTGCATGACAAACTAAAAACTGTCAGAGCTGCTCTACAAGAGAAAAGATCCTTCATTCAAAACTCAACCCACTCAGGACTGAGCCAACCTGTTGTGTTGGTTTCAGTGTGTCTAGATCAGACCTTTACGGGTGGTTCCATCACAACCACGTTTCAATCCTCAACATTTCACTTTGTTTCGCCTTGGAAAGGGTGAGTAATCAGCTTTGATACCCTTTTAATGTTTATACAGGGAAACATATGTTACGGCAGATTGATGAGGAAGTTCACTGTATATCTCTGTAACCTGATAGTTGCAATTATTTAATAATAACTTTTTACTATCAAACAGGTTTCTATTCTAAAAACGTAAGATAATAGCAACATACAGATATTATCTGAGTAGCACAGTGGTGTCCAAAAATCTCAGACTGCTTTGCAATTTTCTAATTTAATACTCATTTTATTTGACGTGTTATGTTGTTAGTATAACATACTTAACTAAACATATGGATATCATAGTATTTTGCTCCTCTACCTTTCGCTTTAATAATAGTTGCATGCAAAATATGATAATCGTATTCTCCATTTTGATGCAAGGACATCTTGCACTTCAATAAACCATGACCATGTGTAGGAAAGAGTTCACAGTATCGCAGTTTAAGCATTTCCTTTTCACTTTAGGTTTAAAAAAATCAATTGTACATTTATTTGCTGGTTAAAGTACCAAAAAAATTCAGCTTTTCAATGTGATCTCAGGCTTTTGGACTTCACTGTATGAGTTGGTTTTCCTCCAGTGATTTGGAAACTGGAATGTCATGCAGCTGCGCCCTGGTTCATCGCAACTTTTAAAGATCACAGGCACCTGAATTCTTTGCTTTAGTACACTCATAAAAACAAAGGTGAACAAGAAACAAGAAAAACCCAAAATGTTTCTTCTATTTCATTGCTGGAAAACACATTTTTGGAAGCTTTATTTTTAAGAGTGTAGATCTTTGGAGCTGGCTGTGTACAAAACATGGATGAAATCCAGTCCTTCAGTGAAGTAAAACACAAAGTTTGAGATGCACCATGACGGCCCAACATCTGTCTCAAAGTGTGTTTTGTTTGGTTAACCTCTTAGCATTTATAATCAGAGTCCAGCGTTCCAATTTTCCATGACAAAAAGAGAAAAAGTGAAGCTTGAAAGGGTTACATTTAGATTATCCGGTTTTTAACTAAAAAGTGTATTTGTACTGTGCCAAGATTTAAATATACGCATGATCTGCTCATGGAAACAGATTTTTGTTAGCTGAAGAGAGCACAAAGACTGCACTGCTTTAAGCACTGGAAAGGGTGGGATTGTGGTTTTTGGAACGATGATTCATATCAACAGAATGTCTTGTTCCTTCCTGCGTCACTTTGAGCACATGGTCGGCAAAGAGCTGAAGTTAACTTGAGTGTAAATCTAGTCGTATGAGTTTTCTGGATATGTGAATCTGTGAAAAAACTGCTGAACTAGACGGTTTTACTTCTTTTTAAAAGGCTTGTGTTACTAAAGGGCATCTGTCAGCGTGTTTGTGCTGGACTGTATAATCATACAATACTTCAAAGTTCACAGCCTGTTCTTAGGGGTGGAATTTTGTTCCTAATATAGCTGCAGTCTGGATTCCTGTGTACATGGTTTGCATCCTTTGTGTACCATGTGATTGTGTCAGGTTGTCTTATATGGAGCTGGGATGTTTAGAAAAAAGTAGGTGAGAACAAATGTGACTTAACTACACTGCACTGACCACTCACTATATATATATATATATATATATATGTATATATATCACCCGTGTTACATTTGTGCGCATGTTTTTATTTATTTTTAGTTTAATTTAACCGAGTAAATATCTTTTCACTATTTTATAGAGTATATACGCAGCTACTTTCTCTCTCATCTCCTCATGCCAGAGAAATAGGCTTTAAAACTGACCTTGACACTAGCAGCTGCTCACAATAATTACCAGACTGATCAAATTAGTGCAGAGAGGGAGGCGTGTCCATCAGATGAAGATTGATCACCTCTCCAGCCAATCAAACGCACAATTTCCTGTTCACAGAGACAGATGCAAATGTTTAGCCTTTGTTAACCTCAAACTCCAAATGGTTTTTTAAAACTATTTCTTGGACAAGTTCTCATCTGCCCACTGATCTATATTCATCTTTATGTAAATCAGTGAATTTGCTATTATGATGTTATCTAGTAACATTTAGCTAATGGTTTTAGCTACTTTCCATTACAAGAGCTGTTTCTGCAGTCTATTACACTCACCTGCGTGATGCTTTATTCTGAATGATGTTTAGCAGGTTGCAATATAGTTGTTAGGTGGTCTCTAGGGTGTTCTGGGTGGTTGCTAGGTGGATACATACTGGAGCAAGTCAAAAGCACTCAATTAGATCAATTCATAAAGCACCCTTATTTTTTAATAAATAAACTTATTGTAAGTGTTTTTGATTTTCCACTATAAATGTTTAAAAATGATTAAATCAAGGCAAATGTACTCAGTGATTTAAAAAAGTCATCTTTTAATTAAAATGTATCACAATTAATCAAATAAGTGTTTTAAACTAGAGAAAAATTATTGTTTTCAAGTTGAATTAAGTTTATTTGTATACACCAATTACATTTTCTCCTGTTTTAAGAATAAACTCACCTGATGCATTGAGTAAATACTGAGTAAAACTTTTTTTTTTTCCCTAGTGCACAACAAGCCGCACAATAGAAGTAAAAATGAACACGCATAGGGTTAAGGGTTTGAAAGTTACTATGTGAAATCAAAACCAGACGCAGGTATTCAGACTAAAGTATTGATTTGCTCAGACACTGAGGGTTATCCTTAGCTGTCTTGTTGAAATTTCTAATTTCCTGATATAGTGAGGATTCAATTTTGCAAGTGAGGAGCAAAAAGGGAGCTAAGAGAGAGTATTGTTAGCAGAATGAACTATGGGAACAGTTCAGACAGAAACAAGGCATTACATTGAAAACGAGAGGGTCGGATTGTAATGTGAGAAGAGGAAGTGATGTTAAACACTGTAGGACACAATTCCTCATTCTTTCTCATGACTCCCAAACTGGCAAGTCAACGTGACCATACACTATCACAAGACTTTCATTATTATCAACATGCACCCTGGGTGGGTGATTTTGCCTGGTATAAGGTGTCAAAACTTCCTGACTGTCCAAGCAAGAAACAACACTCTCTCTCATTTTTCTCTCAGCTGTTTGCAGCAGGCTATCAAGATTTTAAACCGTTTCTAAGACTATCTGCAATAATTGTAAACAGACAGATTCTTGGCAGAATTATCTTTGCACTGCTTGGTACTGGATCAAAGAACTATCTGTATCTGATATTTAATCTATTGGAAGTAATAGAGATTACAGAAAGCTGTGAGCATGCGTAGCCTAGCCCTTTTACTCTCTTGGGAAAATACTTTAAAACAACAGACTTGTGTCTTTCAGTAATATAGGCCTGTCGCTCCGAAAAGCAGGTCTTATTTTTACGCTAAAAAAACTTAACTACTCGTGCTGTTTAAACACACATGGCTGTTACAAAGTAATATTTAATACAGGGGTTAAAGCTGCAGTCTATACCTTTTGGCGCTCTAAATAAACAGAAGAACTGCTTGCGTCTTGCGGAAGAACATTGTAACCGGAGCTACTTCTTTATTTATGTCTATGACGGATCGCGCAAGTACTGGGATACTCCGCAGCGGTACGTACCTGTATGAACATAGTCTAAAATAGTCCGAATATAAACACTTATTATAAACGTACTGGAGTGATTCAGGACTAGTCAAAATCACGGTTTGCAAAATTGATTCATGGTTAATGGTTCAATAGCTTATTATATACATTTTGTCAATTTCGAGCACAGAAAAGGATACCGACTGCAGCTTTGAAAAAACAAGTTCCCACATTTTAGACAATGGCAGCTTGTCTGTTTTGTCACCTAAGATCATTTCAGACAAATCCAAACAGGTACAATAGATCAGTGTTTCTAAGAAGTGCACGGCGTTACATACCTGAATAAATCATTGTTTTTAAATGACTCGGTTGAGAATGATTCAGCATCTTACCATATTATCATCAGTCACCTGATGGTTTATGCAAAAGCAAAAGCAGTCACTACAATACAAAACAAAGGCCCAAACTCGAACGAGAAAACAAATTGATATTCTTTGGTGTGACACAATGAACAAATGTTCCAACAAATGAACGAATCGGCGTTTTTGATCGAATCATTTGAAATGACTCACTTGGAATAAACAAGTCACATGTCGCCATCGACTTGCAGACAAACATCACCACAAAAAGCTGACAAAAAATAACCCCACATCTGCAAATCAACAACAAAAAAAAAGGAACAGAACGGAAATTAACAAAAGTAGGCCTACAGTTTTGAGCTATATGTTAAATCTAAATTCCACAGTGCATAGACATGCCCGTCCTGATTTTGCCCGTCCTGATTTTGCCAAGTACTACTATGTCAACATATTTTGTTGACCCTAGAGTGACATTTTACTGCAAAAATTTACCATCTCTACACCTAAACCTACCCTTACCCATGAGTATGCCTAGAATCAGAGGAAATGACACTGATGTACAAGCGCCAAACACTGATTGTAAGCCTAAACTTCACAGTATTGAGCTTGGTAAAATCAGGTTAGTGGCATAGACATAAAGGTAGGTTGAAGGAGATTCTTTAAAAATCCTATAAGATCAGGTTGCTATAATTGTTACTCAGACAAATGCACGCTTGGAACCATATTTGAGAACGAGTAAATTATGAAGAATTGGTGCACTAGGCTTCTTTAACAAACATGGAAGCCGCATCAGACAAGCACCTGTTTGCAAATTTCATGTTCTGCATGCAATATCTACTTTGACTCGATTTACATAAACAAACTGCAGGCTTCCATGCTTAATCAATGGAGTATGCCTTTTATATGAACAAACTGAATCCATAATTTTTGTTAAAAAAAAAAATGCATGCATATTAACAGGAAGGAGAGAATTAGATCATTTATGGTCAAGATAATAAAGCATAAAACAGACACAGGGATTAATTAAACCTTTCTGAAAAGCTCTAGATTAACCGCTGCCTTGTTCACTGCTCATGCTGGCCCAGGCTGCTCTGATGAAAGGCCTGGTTTCATTTTGTCTCAGCATGTCTCTGGTGAACCTATTATTTTTCCCCTTCTCTGCCACCATGGTTGGAAGCTGAAGGTGGAGACTGTTACATCATCTCGTGCTGGTAGGGATGGGCACAGCATTCCCTCTGGTCTCCCAGAGACGAAATGGAAAATCCCAGCTAAGCCCAAATGGTGCTCCAGCATGTTTCCACAGTGCGCTTTTAATTACGATGTAGACATAAGTCAGCATCTGTCAGGTAACGTAAACCCCTAGCACTTTCAGTATGTGCTCAAAGGTCTTTTATATAAAAGGGTTTAGCGTCTTGATGCGTTTCCTGGCAGTTGTTTTGTTTAGTGTGGGAAGGTTTGGTTGCTGAGATGTTCCAGGCCTTCGTTGAAATTTGATCCAGGTCTGCTTTGTGTTCTCAGAGCTGCTATTTGTTGCTCCAGTATGTTTAATCAGATCAGATGCATTGGCAGGGTTTGTGATCATTTGATTTACCCCATATTTGTTGAAGTAAAGCTGACAGAGGACAATAATTCAGGCATTAAGGGGATTCATGTTATATTTAGAACATAATGGATTAGAGTGGATTGCAAAGCATAATGGGAATTAGCTCTTATGTTTGCAACAGATACATAATCTGCTTTTCGATCCTAACAGTATTATTTTCCTTGTTTTAATGTGAAAGAGCTCACATTGACAATCCATTTTACATTAGTCAGTCTGATTTAAGTCAGAGAGAAAAATTACTTTCAGTGAGGAAAACAATGTCGGGAGGAGCTTTTGAAATTGAATGAATGATAAGACTTTGGAGTAGAGACATGAAAACAATTGGGTGGGCTTGGGTGATGTCAGCAAAAAGGAAAGTCGTTTGAGAGATGGAAGAGTTTATTACTTTTTGATTACAGTAACTATATGTAGTTTTGTAGCCCCCTGTTGTTAAGTGAGTGGAATTCAGTGTGGTTATTGCAGTGCATAGTCCCTGCACATTTGCATTTGTTGCTGCCGTAAAGCAATTCTCATACTACCAGTAATCAGAATTGCTTTGAAACTGGTATTTCAAGGTAAAAAAAAAAAACAAGATGTTGGCTAATGACAGACTGATAATCAGATATGCACCATAAGACATACAACATGTGTTAAGGTATTTAAAATGCTTTTTTTCATGGCAAACCTAATTTTGTATTGCAGGTTAATTCCACACTGTCATGATGAAGACTTTGGCACTAGTTTTCTTGACTTGTAAGTGTTTACAGTATGTCTTACTAAGCTTTAGTAAATGTAAATGCGTTGTCGGCGCATTCATTTTATGGAACACAAATAACTATAAAAGAATAACTCCTAATAATAAACTCCTATAAACACACACCAACATATATGCTTTATTGCTAATATACTATATTACTTTTGTAGTTTTGTCCCTTGTGTTGGCAGAAGGTCAGCAGACAAGTAAGAGATTTCACATTTCAATTCTTTCTGTTATTCTTTTTTTCAGTCTTATGATAAAACATTATTACACAATGTTACATGCATGCACTTTTAATGCTTTTTCTGGCTTGGACTTTGCAGCAGAGGAAGACCCCTTCTCTTTTGGTTAGTTGCTCACATCTTTTACCATCATATAGCCTACGTAAAGAGGTCTCAAGATCATATTTCAAGTTTTCTTTGTTCTGTCTCACACTAGATTATCACAGACTTCGGGTCGGAGGTCTGATCTTGGCAGCAGTTCTATGTCTGATTGGCATCACTATTCTTCTAAGTGAGTGTGCTATTGACTTTTCCAATTTTACAAACTCCATATTTTATCCGTGTTCTGTCAATCAGAGTAACATAAATGTGTGTAGAGACATATACTTTTTTTTTAAATTGCATATATTGCAGGCCTATGAATGTGCTGAATGTACTAATGTTCCACCAATAGGTGGCGATGAGAGCGTGTTTTGTGTATTGTGAGCGAGTCATTATTTCTTTCTTAACCGATTTGTTCACATACTCTGATTCATTCATTATTCAGTCTGTAATAATGAGTCATTATTGAATCCTTAAACCGTTTCACAGAACCATTAAAAAAACTAAACACTGCTACTCTGTCTTTGACAGTTTTTTGTTGTTGTTTGGCTCAGTTGATTATTTAATCAATTCAAAATGTAATTGAACTTTCAGTATTGTGTCTATAATGTAAGTTATTTAATAATGACTCACTGAATCACTCAACCAATTTCGCAGAATCATTAAAAAACAAACACTGTTCCTGTTAGTTGCAGCAAGTCTTTTTAGAACATGCTGATATCAGCTAAAACTGTTTTTTTCCTTTGCATTTTGAGTTTAAATATGACCTTGACATATTTTTGATTCTCTCTGTTTAAAACATCCTTTGCCATTATTACAGGTGGACACTGCAGATGCAAATTCAACCAAGACAAGAGGTATAAAGAGTTTATATTTTGAACTTTTACATCATTGTTTTACTTTTATGTACGTTAAAGTATAGAAATTGTGTAACAGCATAGCTCTCTTTTGACAGGAGGAGGACAGGAAGTAACGCTCAGTCGATGCTCAATGACACAGGTTTGACAGCTTTCTTCTACCTGTGCAGATTACAACCAATAAACCAGTAACGTGAAGACAGTGCTGGTATAAATCAGTATAAATCACTCTCCCCTCAAGTTCTCTTATAAAACACGTCACTAAAACCCTGTGTGGTCTGATCCATCTGCTGATTGTTGCTGTGCCAGTGTCCCGTGATGCAGTGGGTCTGTGCTCAGTGGTGGGCCCGTATGGTCCGTCTCCACAGCACCACTCACATGGTTTCCATGATGAGTCATACATACTCCCTTGGGTGTATTTACACTCCATGATCCCTGTGGGTGGGGTTGGAGAAACAGGATATAGATGTGCTATGTAAATATTTTATTATATATTCCGTATCTCTTTGTCTATAGTGAAGAACAAGGAAATTAGAATTGAATTAAAACGTTTCTTGTAATTGGGGTTTAAATTATTCAAAGGGGTGTCGTTTTCCATGATCTTTTGAGATTAGAGAGTTCCAGTGGACACATGCTGTAACTTTCAGACCTTGAAATTTTCCTTTGAACTTTATATATATACAGTTTGGAATTAACAAAATTAAATTAGTAATTGTGACAGAAAAATAAGTAATACAAATTTTATATTATAAGTGGATATCAAGAATGAAAATAAAATAATGAAAATTATTTTTATTCTGTTTTTCACCTATAAATATATACAATTTAATGCAAAAGTAATATATAACATTTAAATAAGTGCTGTCAAATTATTAATCAAGATTACTCCAAAAAAGGTTTTTGTTAACATAGGATATGTGTGTGTATTTATTATATAAATACACATCAGATGTATATATTACATAAGAATATATATGTAATATGTAATATATTAAATATTACATACATAAGAAACATATTTTGTTTATATATATATATATATATATATATATAAACATATGCATGTAATTTTTTTAAAACATATAATGTACTGTACAGTATGTGTACTGTATAAAGTAAACAAAAACTTTTGTTTTTGGTGGTGATTAATCATTTGACAGCACTAATTTAAATATAATAATAATAATTATAATGCAAAAGTGAAAAAAAATGTAAAAAAAATGATCAAACAAATATGATAATACAGATTTTATGTAGATTATTTATATTCATTTAAGATTTTTCATATACAGTCATATACATACAAAAATGCAACCGTAAATGTTTGTATGCTATATCATGAACATGTCAAATCAGTCAACCTATATATTTTTAAATATGATATTACTTTGTTTTTCAGCAAGGGCCAGTGAATGCTAAATACCTGCTGACCTGACCTGAACCAATCAGAGGAGACGGTCCGCCTTTTTATCACATGTGCTGGTTTATCAGAGGAACCATTTCTCTTTTAAGACGAGGAACCTGATACAAGGGTTTTCTGTGTTTTCACTGCCTATCTGCTCCAAAGGAGGAAGGTGAAAATCCATATACCGTTTTCTATGCCAGATGTGTCTTTTTATTATCATTTAATATAAATCGATTACCAAAAATTACCAAAAAAAAAAAATATTTTAATGTAAATTGTTTTTTTTTTCTTTTTATCCTGTCAGTAATTGTATTAAATTATGGTGGATGTAGGTATGCAAGGGAAGGCTTTCAATGGCAGTGTACTGAAACATATGAAAACCTGTAACCAAATATTACAGTAAGCTCTAGTAAATCCATACAATATTATGCTGTTGCATTCTGTGTGAAGTAGTTTACTGTTTAGGCTTGCTTGACTAGTTAAAAAAGACATGAAAAGATCACACTATTATATTTACATTGTGATACTGTCATGTGCTTGATTTGTTTTCATTTGCAGCCTATTCATCACAGACATGCTAGTAGTATTAAGAGTGTATCTGTTGTGTGAAAAATGTCAGTATCAGTCAAATGTACACTAAAATAAACTAAAAGACACTAAAAACACCTGTATCAACGTTTTCTTTTCTCTGTCTACAGCTGACAGATACTCTGCTGGTTCTCTAAGCCTTTAGATGAGCTTGGGATTTGTTTGGATTTTGTATTATTAAGGCTAGCATTAGGCAGTTTAGCTAGCTAACTTTTCACATCCTTTTCATGCATGTGAAATATTTGTAAGAAACTAAAAAGCTAGATAAAACAGTGACTGGGAGAACAGTGTGGGAAAAGCAGTCACAATGTTCAAAATGTACTCAACAGCGCCCTCTTCTCGTGAGCTATTATAAGAATAAAGTCCTCTCAGTCCTGATTGCAATGTGAAATAGTTATGTTTACACAGATTTAAATTTTATTATGTTTAAATTTCAACATAATTCTAAAGTTACAGTTACTTCTTGATATGTTTAGTATGTGTTGTGATGCAGTTTTTTATTAGTAGCATTCAGACACAAGTACTTATTCATATTTAGAATCAGTTTTAACTTTTATATTTTCCATTTTGATTTGATTTAAAATTTTAGTATGCTACATCAAGTTAAACTAAATAAAAATGTTAAATGTTGCCTTTGCAATTAGCTGAAATATGTTTTTTTATTTCAACTAATGTTTACTAATGTTTTTCTGTTTTAGTTGATATAATATCTCTGTTTGTAGCATTTTATTTTCACACCATTAAAAGAAGAAAGAGAATCTTGATGCTATCATCATAGATGCGTTTATGTCAATGATGTAAATTCTGACCACATCAGAAAAAGTGGAAGTACTAGAAATTCTTAGTATTTAGCTAATTATGATTGCTTATATTGTGGTGAACCATAGCTCTGGTAGTCTGTGTATCTGCGTGCGTAACCTAAATGCAGTCTACTTTTGGGGCTGGCACACATTCATTGGTTTTGGTTCGGAAAAGAAACCTCAGGACTAGAGCTGGTTTACCACTTCACCATCATAAGCAAATCTAGATTCATCCTTCGGTTTCTTCAAAAACGTCTCAAAAGAAGTGGATGGTATTGTGGACTTTCCAAATAAATGAGCTTGAAAAGATGATTTAGGTTTTAGAGAAGGACTAAAGAATTTCTGAGGTGGCCGATACTTTCATACTGTTTTTGGTCAACATATTCAATATCAAGCTTATCAATACTATGCCGTTGTTTAATTAAAGATTCTGTAAGGCTCCGCCTATTTTGAGGCTGGATGTCGTGTCTCACCTTCCAGCTCTAAGAGAAAAGCTCCTCGTGGTTTTTTTAGTTTGGGGTTTTAATTTTAGTTTCTAATTTTATTCTTAGGTTTTACTTTTAATTTTACGTTTATGTTTACCTCGTTTTAATCTGACTCCAATTTTAAGTTATTATTAAGTTTAGGTTGTACTCTTAGATTTGAATGCTGAATTCGAATTGAGTTGTCTTAATACTTGATTCCTTTTAAACTTGTTTATTTTTCTGTTACCTCATTCCTTGTTGGACCGTAAGCCATCTGGATTCAACGCCAGCTGTAACGTTGTTCCGTAACCCGAATCACACCATTATAATCAAAATTACTCAGGTACTGGGATCTTGACATTTCGTAGTCTAGACTTTGCCCAGTGTGTTAATTTTAAATGATATCAGAAATCAAAGAGTCTCCGTTTACCATCGCACCTAC
>JAUCMT010000032.1:14812390-14835506 GCA_032357475.1 Enteromius thamalakanensis
GTTGGGCTAAATAAAAAGTGTGACCAATCAAATAATAACAGGAAAGTCACTCCAACCAATCAATGTTGAGATAAAAGACCAATGGGGAACAGCAGAGGTGTAAAATGCAAATGGTTCTTAAGGTGTGAATGTCTCCTTGAAAGAGCATTGTGTGGATTATTTGCCATGGCAACAAATGGCTGTTCCATGGAAGAATCCCTCAGCAAGATACATCTGAATTGGTATCAATCCGGAAGTATCCTAGGTTGGTGGAATTTAATGTATACGGTCAGTGGTACTTGTAGATATTCGCGAAAATCAGTGGTGTATACAGGAGTTTCCTAGTACGGATACACCTCTTTTCATGCAGTGCTTGGCGAATTTGAGTGATGAGGTAGGTTGGCCGAAGACCAATCTGAACTGTTGGAGAAACAGAGACAATGATGAGAGAGGGGCTTTCCAAACTCCATAGGGCTTCTGCCCAATTGAGCACTCTCCCAGAGAGTAGAGTGATGATCAGTGCTATCTTGCTGCGGTCAGAGACAAAACGGTCTGACTGGTGCCTCGAAAAACAATGAACATTGGAGAAGAAATCCTTCACAGGATGACTGGTCATCAGAGAAAGTTTGTGGTCTGGGCACGGGGCTTACGGAGCTGGCAGCGGTTGCTGGAGTGGTACTTCGTAGTTCCTGCAAAATTTGAAGAAAAGTTGTATAGGGTTCAGCGATCGCTGCCTTTCCTCCTGCTCCATGTTATTTGCAGGGCTCAGTGGCGGACTGGGCCAATAATTCAGGCCGGGAATTTGATACCACTCCCAGGCCACCTCTGCTGCTGCAGTCAGCACCACCCTTTTCATGTAATCTACTGGACTGATAAACTTGTAGGCTAACCCTATTATTGTTACAGGTAGACTACCAGATGCAATATAAATGAAAAGAAAAATAACCCTTAACAACTCACTAGGAATACACCATTTATATTAACAAATAGAAAATTGGCTTTTTAAAAGAGATAATAAGAGACACATTCACATGTTGAAATATCTACATTTTATGTATTTTCAGACTACTGATCTTATAAATCATAAAAAGCACTTTTTAAGTTGTTTAAAAAGTATAGCCTGCCGCCTGCATGTTTAATTTTGCTTATTTTAAACTTTACCTGAAGGTTCCTGCTCTGACTCAAACGCTGAACTGTCCACCACCTCTAGCTCAACGGCAGGAGCATTTGGAGCACTAGTGCTACTGCTGCTACCTTCGTCACCTTTTCAAAATAAATAAATAAACAAACAAACAAACAAACAAACATTGTAGGCTTAGGCTACATATTGTAGACTAGAAATGAAAAATCAAAATAACTAATACCGTATTCTTTTCCATACCATCTACTTGATTTATTTATTATTTAACACAATTTGACCCACTAACACTATTCTGTCTACTTTTTATTCATTTTTATTTATTATATAAAAATATGCTACATGTAGACGAAACGAGACTTGACACAGCAGCACTTGCTCGTTTGCTGGTTTAATTTTAGCTATTGTGATTATCTAAGTGATTTGGATAAAAGTGTTCGTCTGCCAAATTATTATAAATATAATATAAATGTAATCTTGACCGACCTGTTCCCTTACTGGCGAACATGGCTGGGATTTTGCACTAGAGACCTGCACTCGCGCAGGACAAGACCTGACGGGTGAATGCGGGCGCAGGCGGTAAGGTCCTGTTAGTGCGGGTTGCGGGAGAATATAATTATTCGCGGGACACCCGCAAAATGGATTTATTTAATATTAATTTAATAAAAACATATATTCTGTTATTTATCTACTGCACAAAAGCAACAAGAACGAATAAAGTAAAACTATTTACAGGCGCAAGTTCGGAAGCCAATTCTCACGTGGTTCTCGCGCGGAACTACTCACGCCGCACGCACAATGTCTGAAGAACACGATGGAACCCAAGTTGAAGAAATATCGTTAAAAAGGCTAACGCACGTTCTGAAGCAGTATTAGGCCAAATGCTGTTCTGTTTGACCACTTGAGAAATCAACGTTTATTATTATTTTGTTTCATTGCAAAATTTGCCTATTTCCAACTGTATTTCTATGTTCTGAAAAGCTCATCGTTCGTGTCCATGTTCATCATTCCTTATAACTCAACTCAACTTTAAACTCAAATAAACAAAACATATTTGTTTATTTTCCATTTCTTTTTTATTAATATTCAAAAGAGAAGCAAGTGAAATAAATAATAGAGTAGCGAGAAGAAGCAGTGAAAATAAAACTACTTATATGTTTACCCAGGGACGTGCACAGGGGGGTTTCTCAGGTTGCCCTGGCAACTGCCCATATGCCCTTTTTGACACACGTTGCCCTTCCGAGGGAAAAAAAAAACATCGTACAATGGATGCAGATTTTCACGTAGGTCTAGATTAATAATAATAATTAAAAAAATCGAAAAGCCTCATTCACTTCTATTCGGGCACCGAAAGTGAAAGTCAGTAGCAGGGGAAGCGCAAACTCTGTTTACGTGGCTGCTGCAGCGCTGCACGTGACAGGCACCTGAGCTGAGCCTGCATGAGCGGGCGCGAGATTGTCGCGGTTGTCGGGTGAGGCATCTCAACGTTGTCGGAAAAGGTGAGTTTGTGATGTATAACAAACAAATGATCATCATCATCATCATCATCATCATCAAGTTTTATGAAATGAATTAAAATCTTCATAAATCCAGGCTGCGTTTGCCACGTTTATCCTAAATAATCAGACGGATAGCTAGGCTACTATTTTTTTGGTAGGCATTTTTAGGCAAACTAAGCTATATGTCTGTCTGCTAATAGTTAGTTTCTCATATTTCGTTTTAGCAAGAAGAATGAATGATGGAAGTGATGTATCACATTAATTATTTTATTAAAAATGGTTAAATGCCTAAATCCTATCACATTTTGGGTATTGTTTTGAAGCCAAGATGCCCACTGATTTTCATGACTCAAGTCATGTTTTTCTGTGTTATTATTAGTAGTAGTTAAGGTGATTGAGTGCTGTATTTCAGTGTTTTACTTCTTTGTGTATATGTATTTTAATAAAGACCCTGTTATTCTCAGTCCTTCATATAGTCCTTCCAATTTTTTTTTTTTTGGTCAGGTCAGAGCAACTGCCCCTCAAAATTCCTGTGCACGTCCCTGTTAACATCAGGCGACACCAGTGCGAGACGCCGCCATTTTTCATCGTCTCGAGATGAAATGGTAAGTAAAGTTTAAAAATCTAAAGTCATAATTCATTGTTTGTGTCCGGGAGTATTTTGAGATTTCATGGAAGGCAGGAATAGTCTGAAAAGAACATATATTGAAAAATAAGCTGATGTGTTTTTTTCCTCAGAAATTAATGGCTTTGCTGAACGGCAGATATACTGTTAATATAAAAACTGCGAGTGTCTTATATCATATTTACGTATGATTTTACAATTTTCGCTCTTGTTGATTTGTTAAAAGACGGTTATTAAAACACTTACATATAAAATTGTTATCTCATTTTTCAAAGTTAAACTGATAGGAAACAGCGCTGTGTAATAAAGACTAGCATAATTATTTTGAGGCCAATGAAGTGGTAATTGTTGAAAGTAATGTGTTTGCATGTAATATTTCAGACTTGCTGAGCTTGTGTGTTAATGTCCGCGCCTGGAGTTCAGGACACAAAAGGCTGGATGCGTGTGTGAGGACAGAGGCGATTTTCTTAGCTTCTTCAGAAGAGAGGGAAAGATGGTTAAGGCAAGTAAACGTCATAATTCCATCATGTTGTTGTTAATATTACTTTTAGTAAGAGTAAAATAATAGTTTTTGTTTGTTTTTCTCCTGCCTTTTTACTTCACATTTTGCAACAACAGTATGATTACGTGTTTATATTTTGCAGAACTCAAATTATCTTTGGAGTTAAGAAGACAGAAGCCTGCTTGTGTGAAAGACAGTTCAAGGCAAGTAAACTTCATAATTCCATATGAATTCAATTATTAATGAATATAAAAATAATCTTCAATTATATCATAGCGAACATGTCTGTTCAGAAGAAAATATTAGTCACCCAGACTTGCAGTGGAGGACAAAAATTAAGAGATTATTAAATATATTTATTGTGTTCCAAAACTTTGCAGAGTTTGTATGGGTTTGGAACAACTTGGGGGAGTAGAAATGATGGCAGAAATATTTTTTTGATGAACTAATCCTTTGAAAGAGCAGCCCTTCACGTAAATGGAAATTTGTGATTTATGTGAATGTTTCGTCTGTTTCAATATTTTTCAGTAAAGAAGCAGCTTTCTGAAATAGTGTTAATTTTGGCAGACATTTTTTATTTAATCTTTATCTTCAGATGAAAATAAATACATTTTAATTAAATGTTTTCTTTTTTCAAATGTTTTTCTTTTGTTAGGCCACTGATGAAGAAAAGGCAGTGACTGAGATGAAAGCTGGTTGAAGAGAATGACCTTTAACCTGAGCTGATGCAACAAAGGTTGTAAGTGAGGGCAATGCCCTGGATAATGTTAAAGATGTCACATGTCTTTGCTGTACTTATGGGCAGTGGCGGCCCGTCCAAAAGGCAATACATAGAGTCGCCTAGGGCCACGTCTTGCTTAGGGGGCCCTGCGAACACAGTGTAATATACGTTTTCCGTTATTGCTTTTGCACATGCAGTGCGAGTGTACTTGTGAAACTTTAAACGCGCCCGTAATGCACAGATACTATTTAACACGATACAATTCACAATGACGGTAAGAAAAATATTCTTATTTAATATTCTTATTCATATTTTATTAAAATAATAGCTCTGTATAATTCATACATGACAATTAGCTGAAAATGATAATAATTACAAAAACAACATTATAAATAAAAACGGAAAAAGATTAGAAATATACACAGCAGCCAAAGAACCCAACTCTGTTTAGCATAACACCTGCAGCTATCGCGTCATAGCGTCAAAGTTTTGATGTTTTGTGCTACCCACTCAGATTGTGCTTCCTCCGTGTTTATTCAGCAGCATATATATCTTGAAATTGTCTTTTTTTTGTGCTTTCTTCTAACTGTTTTTACACCAGTGGGCCCAATTTTTGAATCTCGCCTAGGGCCCCACAACCCTTCGGGCCGGCACTGTTCTCCAGCATGACCGGTTTGACAGTGGGTCAGTAATGGTGTGGGGTAAATTTCTCATTTTGACATTTTTTTAAGGACATCACATCAAAGTTGGATCAGCCAGTAGTGTTTTTCCACTTCAATTTTGAGTGTGACTCCAAATCCAGACCTCCATGGGTTAATACATTTGATTTACATTGATCATTTTTGTGTGATTTTGTTGTCAGTACATTCAACTATGTAAAAATAAAGTATTTAATGAGAACATTTCATTCATTCAGATCTAGGATGTGTTATTTTAGTGTTCCCTTTATTTATTTATTTTTTGAGCAGTGCATATTTTAACTTCATATTTAAAATTGTGCATTTTCAACATCTTTTCCTTTTTTAATATTATATAAGCATCTAAAAATATAAATAGCAGGCAGCTGATCTATAAATCAAGCAGATGCTTATGAAAGGATTTCTATGGACTGACACAGCTCATCCCTATGATGACTGTTCACTTCCAGAAGGAAAGACGTGGAGGTCTTCAAGGGCTATTTATTATTGTCCACATCACTGACAGCAATGCCTTTTGCAACTTACAATTATAGAGAAAGTGCCCATAGAGAGAGAGAGAGAGAGAGAGGTCGGCATGCTTTTTCCACCAATCCATCAAAGCTCCATCTATATCTGGTGGAAAACAAAACATACAGACAGGTTCTCTCTGCTTTGTTTAGTCCGGATATTAGATGATATGATTTTGAAAAGCAAAATGGAGATAAGAAGAAAACATGTGAAACGAGCACACAGCAGAGGAGATGAAGGATTTGGTGGAACTTGAATGATATTGAAACATTATTTTTGCCACATGTCTCTCATCTTAGAATCATAAACGATGCCTGGCAGAGTGAGCAAAAGATATCTCTCAAAAGCGTTAACAAAGCAAACAAATCAATTTTGTTTTTGGGGGGAATGTGTCACACAAGAATTAATCATTTACTCACCCACATTTTGCTCCAAACCCATATGACTTATTTTTTTCTTGGAACCGGACAGGAGATGTTAGGAAGTGTGTCCAAGCTGCTATTTGTTTAGTGTGGGTTTCTGACCAAGAACAGCTGCAGTCAGCGCTCACTATGGGAAAAGAGCAGCATGAACATTCTTCACAGTTTCTTTTTTATGTTTCACAGAAAGTAATGATCCGCTGCTGGAGAAGTCATGAAGTTTCGGAACAACATGTGAGTTAGTAAACAATGACAGAGTATTCAATTTTAGTTGCAAACTGGTAACAAGGGTAATAAGGGTACATAACTCTGTTTTCAATGAAACACCATTTTTAGCATTCATTACGTTTTTATAGATTTATAAGGATTACCATTTCTTGGCAGCCTAACTTGACAAATGTTGTGAAAACCCCACACGAGTGCAGCTTTCAGGGAAAAGCTGTAGTCCCACTGCTCCTTCTTAAGGGAATTTTGATCTCAGAAATACCAGCTCTGACGAAAGCCAACAAATGGTTAACAATTTCACGTTTTATTTTGTTTTACTTATCTAAAACTTGACAGAATGCCCTATGCATACTACACACAACAAACACTGTAGTGGCTAGGCATAATGCTACATACTATTAAGTATAGACCCTACATTGTGCAATGCTTAGTCTCATAATATCCACATATAGTGAATTTCCTTTACATCAATTATATACAGTAGTTTTTTGTTTTGTTTGTTTTATGAGTATTTTTATTGCGTATTCTCTTTCTATTATTTTACAATATTTGTGAAAATTCTTTTTTTATGTTTTTTTTTTTATGTTTTAATCAATATAATAGATTGAAATAACCATTTAAAACATAACAAAGAAACATAAGCGAAATGCACAGTTCCTAACATTAACACAGAACTTGTGCGACATGTTCCTAAATAAACATCTTTATTGACCCTGGAACAACAGTGTGATTTACCAATCAGATTTGAAGAAACAGTTTACAGTGTTTGTAAAGTTTGGGTTTAGCATCATTGTCATGCATTGTCATGCATCTTTTCCTCTAAAAAATAAAAACCTTGACTCTCACAACCTTGATTTTATATTCAAGTTATTCTCTAACTGCTAGTTTCTCTTTAAAAACGAACACTAGCTTTGTACATCTATATACAGTACATGTTTTCTTTAAAAAAAAAAAGAGCTAGTAATTGCTCTTTTGCTAGATTTGATCGTTTCTGTTTTCTTTATTTGTAAATCACTTTTAGGTACAAGCATCTGCTAAATGACTAAAACACACATACTGTACATGCATATATATATATATATATATATATATAGTGTATATCTAAGAAAATTCTGTAGGAATAGTTGGAGTAATATGCTATTTAAAACAGATTGTTTTTACTGTAATCACTTGATTGACTGACTCTTGATACATAATCCATTACAGCAGTCTGTAAGGGGTTGTGAGGGTGTGGAAGGAATACTGGCCGGGGGGGATGTAAGGTAATGGAAACGGCCCATGGACAAGCTTTACTTCAACATGTGACTGGAAAAGCTGGCCTTATTCATCAATGCAATAAAAGCCCATTAGAGATATTTTTCATACAAATAGATGTATGATGGTCATCAACTGGTTTCAGTAAATGCAGTGAATTGTTTCCACAAGAAAATACATGAATTTTCATTGCAACTATCTTTAGGGTTTAAAAAGGAAGGAATAACATGTACTTGAAAGCTGTTTTATTCTGAAAAAGCTGAATTCACAATACTGTCTACTGTGTCTATTACGACTTTATATTTGGTGATGTTTATTATAATTACATTTTAAAATCAACTATAATTTACAGGTTATATATTTCTATCAGAAACACATAAGCATCTATTGATATGATACTGAAAGTGCTGGTTCAGCAGCTTCTGATTTTGCTTGACGTATCAGATTTTGCATGGTTATTTGCATGCAATTGTGAATTGTTTGTTTGGTACAATGCACTTATTGCTTTCATCTCATTATTGCAAGCCCTTTTTGCACTTCTGATGGACAAAGGTTTAAAAAGCTGTATGAATCTAGTCTGAAAAGTTTGGAAGGTGAGTTAATTACAAATTACATTTTTCACAATTGTCACTAGTGTCAGAACAATCAGTCTCTTATAAATACATATTCCAGAGAAAGTCCTTCTTAAACACTACATATTAAATGTCCCAGCAGAGTTTATTCTCAGACTATATGGGGTAAGTCACAATAGGAACCTGATGTTGGCTCTGCTTTGAGACATTGATATTGAAACAATTATTAAACAATTCATGGAAAGTTACGAAACTGTTGTTTTTGTAAAAGCAAAATTAAAACATATAAAACAAATGAGAAAACCTATAATTAGTGAAACGGTGCCACAACCTGACATTTTTGAAAAATAACTTCAAAATCAATGTATTGGCTTATGCCAAAAAATCATGAGATTAATAATTACGATGAATTATTTGAAACTACTAAAAAGCCCACATTGTGAGGTCCATGCTTCAGGGAATGTAACACCTCGAACAGGACTTGCATTTTGCTGTAATCACCTCCCTTGGACCTCTATAACTACCGCCTCCCCTTGTTAGTCATTAACCTCAGGTGCTGACGATCACTTGTGCCACGGCATAAAGGAATTGACTATTTCTTTCAATGTGATACGTTATACTTGGTCACCGACCTCAGTGTAGCTTTGATCCTCATATACATGTGTAAACAGATTGAATCTAGAACCCACACCTGTTCTCAGATCACAGCCTGATGAAAGTCGACCCCCCGCAGATGTTTTCAAGCTTGATAGCATGCTAAACTGTAGCGTGCGGGAAGCCGCTTTCTCATGAAGATGAATGATCGCTTTATTACTGTACCTGATGAATAGTCAGAATCTCCATTAAGATCAAACGCTATAAACTTGCCTGGTTCATTTATAATCGAATAAACACAACCAGTCCTCAGTTCAATATCTCAAATGATTAAGAACCTTATAATCTAAAAGTTTTTTTTTTATGCTTTCAGGAATAATTAGCAAACAAATAAGCTTTCCATGAGGGCGTGTGAATAATTTTTTCCTATGCTAAACTTCTGCTGTCCTGATGGACACTTAAGCAATAGCTAAATAAAGAAAGAAAGCAGCACGCAATGAAATACAGTATGTGTAAGATCCGAGCACAAACATCACTATTAACAAATATGCAAACACCCCCACACTGCTGGTGTTTGTTAACAGAACTGTTTGCATTCCTGTGTACAATGACAGACAACCCAAAAATAGTTTGCATGAAAAGGAGGTCTGGGCCGAGAGGGAAAATGGCTTTTATAGTGTGTTTGTGTCCTCAGTGAACCTATGTAAAGCAGATGTGGATCAGTCACAGGCATGGTCACGTCGCTTTACACAATCATCAGCTGCAGTTTGATCCAAACAGATGCTGTCTTTTCAGCGTAAGAATTAAATGAGTGTATAAGTAAATAAGTACTTAATAAATGTAGGTATACACACATTAATGAATTAATCAATGATTATGGCTATGGTTAGCATCACCTTTGCTATTGTTTCTTGACCTGCCCCACAGTAGCCAGGTTTCCATCCAAGAAAAAATATTTAGCGCTTCAAAATTTGTACCTGTAAAGCTGATGGAAATGCTAATTATCGCAAAAATTTTGTAAATATGGACACAATATTATTCCGTTTAACTTTAGTGCTCTAGATTCTAGATTGATACCTCCAATGCTGTTTTTACAGTCTATGGACAGGACAGTAAAGAGCCGACAGGAAATCCATGGTTGGAGACAGAGAGGGCGGCCTCGGCAAAGGACCTCGAGACAGGAATCGAATTCGGATCACTACAAGCAAAGTTGCCCTGTATGTCGACACACTAATCACTAGGCTATTTGCTCCGACTAATGTAAATATCTTAACAACAAATTAATGTAAGTACTATTGTAGCGGAAACAGATCAGCGTTGCCCTGGAAACCAACTGCACACACCTGGAACCGATCATCTCGGGCCAATCGGTCACGGCCACCGGAGAATAAAAGACGGACGAAAGCCACGCTAAGACGGGCAACGACTCCATTACAGAAGCGCATGTTCTTACCCACTCTCTGTTTGTTCCATCCTAGATACGAGTCTGCACATGCCTGCACCGGTGTAGCAATCACCAGCACCTAAAAGGAAAAGACGCGAGGTAAAAGGGATTAGACAACATCGCACGCCACTTGCACGGATTGTTTACATTGCCGCTCTCCTTCACTGTCAATAAATCCACCCTCCGGGGTTTGTTCTGTACTGCACTCTCTTGTCTTGTCGTGTTCTCTAGCGCCTAGGGCGACACTGGTGGGGAATATGGGCAATTGCACTGGCCTAGAGGCCGACAGACAGAAAGATCCCTACAAACTGCACCTACCACCAACCACGCTGTTTCTCACCACCACTGTTTTTTCTTATGTTTCAGTTGAGTGCTCCTCCCCAAAGGAGACATGGAGGAAGTGGTGAAACAGCTCACCGAAATCAGCGTCCTCCATCAGCATTGTTATGAACGTTTGCTTGAACGACAGCAACAGATGGAGGATCGCCTGACAGAGCTTTGCTTTAGCGCCGCCCAAACATCCCCGCTGCCCGATCCCTGTGTGACAGCCGGCCGCCTCCTACCAAAGCTGACGGCGGATGATGATGTTGAGAGTTACCTGAAAATGTTTGAGGCTAAAGGAGAAGCGAAAGGATGGCCACAGGACGCCTGGGTTACGGTGCTGGTACCTCTTCTGACCGGCGAAGCTCACAGAGCCTATTTTTGGTTACCCTCACACATTAATACCAGTTATAATGAATTAAAAAGAGAAATTTTGTTCCGCCTGTGGCCCTCACCTACCTCTGCCGCTCAAATGTTTCAGGATTGGGAATTTAGGACCCAGTTGCCAGTCCGTGCCCAGGCTGCAGATTTAATGTGTCTGGCGGAGCACTGGTGGATGGTTGGAGACCCCACACCATGTCAGGTGGCCGAAAGAGTGGTAGTGGACCGGCTGTTGTTGAATGGCGATTCCAGCAGAAATTCTGACCAACCAGTGAAACCTTCTTTATGTCCCTGCTAATGGCTGACCGCTAATATTTAATATTACAGGTGTGCATCTTAACACAGAACAATGACACTGACATGTTTAAAGATAAAATAGACGATTATAATGCATTAAAACATGAAGTTCTTTCCCGCCCTGGGGCTATCGCCGACAGCTGCCGCCCAGAGGTTCCAGGACTGGGAATTCAAGCCCCGCGTGCCAGCCCCAGCCCAGGCTGCCGAACTGATGCGGCTGGCGGAGCACTGGCTGCTGCCTGAGCAATCTTCAGCCCGGCAGGTTATAGAAAAAGGGGTGGTCGACCACCTGCTAAGAGCTTTCCCAAGGCCGATGAAGGCAGCCGTGGGAATGCGGGGCCCCACAACCCTGGAAGAAGCCGTGGAGGCTATGGAGTTGGCGGAAGCGACTTATCATCGGGAGCTCGGGGAGAAAGCGCCACTGTTTCCTCGGAGGGTGGTCCAGGAGCGACGCACACCGGAGGGTACCTTACGCCCGGTACGCAGGCCGCCCAGCCCCCGTGACGAACCAATCCCCACGGACCCCAATTTACCAAACACCAAGCCATGGATGGCCGGCTGTGCGGTGCATCGTGTGACGCCCCGGAAGGCGCCGTTCTTGCACGTCGAAATCTATAGAAAGTGTTGGGGCCCTGGCCAGTGCCTAAAACTCATGTACGAGTGACGGAGTCACTCGACAGGTTCCCGTCAAAATGTTACGGATCAAGGAAGGATCGGAGGAAAAGAAAATTCAAGTAGGAATTGTGAGTGAACTCCCTGTTCCGGTGTTATTAGGCAGAGACTGGCCGGGGTTCGAGGAGGCCCTGGACCGAGCCGCACAGCCCCGCCGAACGACCAGGCGTGGACGGAAGAGGACCACACCGTCACAGGGGCTGGAGACCAGAACAGCGCTCACCACCACGGTCCACGGTCCAAAATACTAACATTTTCATGGATATATTCCAACAGATTACGGGAGGGGGAGCCTTTGGCCGAGCCCAGCGAGAGGATGATCGCTTAAAGCATTGTTGGAACCAAGTCAGGACCCTGGAGGACCAGGAAATTCATCCACCGCCTCACCCTCTCCCACACTTCATTGTCCGTAGCGGCCTGTTGTACTGTGTGGCTCAGCGACGGGGGGAAGTAAAACAACTGCTGGTGGTTCCAAAGACCCAGCTGAACACCGTTCTGAAACTCGCTCACTCTCACCCCATGGCCGGGCATCTGGGGATTCAAAACACCCTTAGCCGGATCCGAGACCGATTCCACTTGCTCGGCATGGAGGCAGAGGTAAGACGATTCTATTTATCCTGTCCAACCTGTCAACTTACATCTCCCCAGAAACCTCCCCCAAGTCCGCTCATTCCGTTACCCATCAATGAGGTGCCCTTAGAGCGAATCAGGATGGATCTAGTGGGGCCGCTGCCAAAGTCTGGCCGAGGGCACGAGCACATCCTGGTCATCGTTGACTACGCCACCAGGTACCCCCGAAGCGATTTCCCTATGTAAAGCAACCGCCAAGGCCATCGCCAAGGAAGTCTTCCTGCTCGCCAGCCGCATGGGAATCCCTCGGGAGATACTGACCGACCAGTGGAGGATCACCTCGTTCGGCTGCGGAGGGTGCTGTCCTAGCTACGAAGAGCTGGGCTGACCGCCAACCCCCGCAAGTGTCATCTAGCCATATCAGAGGCCCGTTACCTGGGGTTCATCGTCGGCCGAGGCATGGTGAAGCCTCAGGAGAAGAAAGTAAAAGCGGTTATGGAAGCTCCGCAACCTACCACCAAGACTCAGGTACGGGCCTTCTTGGGGTTGGCAGGCTACTATCGATGTTTCATCCCCAGCTTTTCCGGTCGGTATCAGTGTCGCCCTGGCAACTCATCAAAGACACCTGGATTTCATCAGGCTCGGGCCAATCAGGCTCGGGCCAATCGGTCACGAGCGAGAGAAGTATTTAAGGAGTATCCTTCCACTGAGAAGATGAGCTACTACTCCATGCTAACCTGCTGTCGCTTACCTTGCATGTCTTTACCTTCCCGCAGAGTCGCTGTGACCGAGAAGCCCGAGCCTGTACTCACCCTGCACCGGATCACTTCACACGAGCACCTAAAGGGATAGAAGAGGAGAGCACAAGGGATCAAGCACAGGAAAGCACCATACAAGGACCGTCAACATTACCACTTACCATTTTATCATTGTCAATAAATCCACCCTCCGGGGTTTCTTCACTACAGCTGACTCGTGTCTTATTGTGCTCTCTAGCGCCAAGGGCGACAATATATATATATGTATAAATAATTACTATTAATTATTATTAATTGCAATTATTTATATTAGCTGCCAGTAGTAACTGTAGCAGATTTGCCATCAACTAATATGTTCGTTCAGCGAACAGATATAGTGTATTTGAGAAGGTATTTTTCTTGGCCACAGAAAAATGCCTTCTTACAGTATTACTGCATTAGAGCATGTAGCAGGGGTTACAACTGTAAAGGGACATTACTTTGCAAGGCAGAATCAGAAACTCATGTAATTTGTGAAAAAAGTTGTATTAACTCTATGTTAATTCACATGTATAAATACATTTACAATTAAGGGGAAGTGCAAAGCAAGGCTTAAGGGTGAGCCATTAAGAAAGAGCTAGAATTGAAGTTATGAAAAGACAGTCAGTTGACCACCTGTAAAACCATCAGTGCATAACTAATATTAAACCTCTGCTTTGTTTAGTTATATGTTCAATACTTGCATTGCCTCTTTGGTGAGGGTTCGATGCAGTTTCGAAGTCCGGATGGTTACAAGGGTTTGGATTGGCAATCATGTCCTCCTGGTTTGAAGAGTAATGAATTTCAAAAGATGTCCTGACTCTCGTGATCGGTAGACGTATCTTGATCCACCAATCCAGTGTAGAGGCAAATTAGCATGTTGAGAACAAAGGGTCATAAAACATGATTGCTAATCCAAACCCTTGTAACCGTTTGAGGTCACACCTCCTGTAGGTCAAAGACCAATGGTGCGTTGATTCCTTGGAGGGAACGTTTTATGACCCTTTGTTCTCAACATGCTAATTTGCCTCTACACTGGATTGGTGGATCAAGATACAAATTAGAACAGATTCTTAAAACACTGAACTTTGCAGAGATATCAACATACGAGATGTACTCTCAGTTATATCGTCTGAAGACGATTCCTTAGGTATCAAACAAGAAATGGATCTGGCAAGGTGATGTTTAGATCATATGTTTTTCGTGTTTATCAAAAACCTGCATAAGTACAGTATACGTTATGACCTCAAGGATATGTGTTTACGCAAAGAAAGTTTTCCTGTGAATTAATTTTGGGAAAGGTCTATTGTCTTTGCAAAAAGAGGACTAGTTAAGTTGAGTTCACATTCTTTCAAGCAATAAAACAGTGGTTGTCATGGCCAGGTTTGTCTTATCAGCAGCCTATCGGGGGGGAGGTTACACAGACACTCGTATTTGTGGTTCGAGTTACCTCTTGGGTTGATGAAAGATTGTTAACACTTGTTAAATCTAACAAATATTTTTTGTCCGATTGGACCAAACGATGGTTTGCCAACAGACAAAAGAGCAGTTTGTTACTTTGTTTAAAACAAAGAATTTAGCATTTTCTTTTAAAGAAATTCAAACAATAAATACCAATTTGTGGCTTTTTAATATGTTGTGACAGATCACAGTTGCTCCTCAGTTTAAGCAGTACATGAACTGATCATATCTTCTTCTTTACTAACTATAGGATTAAAAATAAACATAAATGCAATGCTTTACAGAAAGTGTTTAATACTGTTAATCATCATATTATTTTACATTAATTACTCAATTTAAATTTTTCAACAAAATATATATATATATGATTCATATTATCTCTCTTCCTGTTCTCAGGAATCTAATGTAATACGTCAGTGAGTATTGATGGATCATGGATCCACACCTGGCCTACACTCACCTTCCTGTATTCACTGTTGTCGTTTGGGTTTTTGAGTGACTAAGTGTGTTACTAAGGCACTCCATTTGACTTTTGTTACAAACAGAGGAAGGCCAGATCTTTGTGAGTCACTTTTTAGCCCAGCTACAGGTGCAACGGAAACTCTCTTAGACAGCTCAGCCTTTTTGCAGTGTTTCCACCCAGTGGGAAAAACACCAAAAAGTCCCAGAGAGATGTGGGTCTGCAATGCATAAGTTACTACTTGGCCTAGTTATAGAGTGAATGGGCTCTATGTTACAACTTACGTAATATTAAATATTAGTGTGTTGAACTAATAAAAGTAGCTAAAACTACTCGTGTATGCCAAGCTTGAGCGTGCACATACATGAACAGACACACAAATTTTAAATCAACCTGATCTCACAGAATTATGTGAAATAACCACAAACTCTTAATGCATAATTCCGTGTTAGTATCACGTAATGACCGAAAATTGCGTGAAACTACCAAGTAAAAGATTACAATGTAATTCATCCACTCATGCATTGCTGGATTCATTTAATATAAAATTTATACTTTTATTGTAGCACCTAGCCCACCTTTACCCTAAACCTACCCACATCTGAACAATATAAAACACACAGACAATAAAGCGCAGTCACAGGTATTTATTGCAAAAACTGACCATAAGCAAAAAACAAACAAAAAAAAAACATTACAAATAAGTTGTTGCATATCAAGTCCTTCTGAAGCGATACGATGTCTTTTATGCGAAGAAGAGAGTAAAATACAAGGTTTTAATCGCTGAAATTATCCCCGCTCCGTTAACACATTGACTTTTTATTCAAAAGACACTCTCGTCCTGTAGAATGACGAAAATCGATCAGCAGACACACAAGAGCCAATAACATTTCACAACAGCATGACACGATTGGTCACAAAACACGCGAGAGCTAATATAATTTTACAACCAAGGATTCTCCTGGCGAGCCGCAATTTGTGCAAAGCTGTCGCTGCCTGCAGCAGAGACGAGTCACAGCGGAGAGATGCTGATCGATCCTTTTGTCTCAGAAAGAATTAGAATATTAATCTTTTTTAATAAATAATGTTGGTAGATGTAACGGCTGGTTTATCATGTCTTTTATTAACGGGTGGTAGGTTTAGGGGCAGGTGTTGGGTTACATGCTCATATAAATAAATTAATATAAATAAAACTGTTGTGACCGTTTACAGTGACAAAATAAATCCCAATGCATATACAATAATGGCAATATAATTAACCAATATTTGAATCCAAATTCGTGCGTGGATCACGAATGATGCCTATCACTGAATTACATTGTAATCTTTTACGTGAGCCCATCACGCAATTTTTGACCATTACGTGAATTATGCATTACGTGTTCGTGGTTATTTCACGGAATTCTGGGAGATCAGGTTGTCTCATAAATCTATGCTTGACCTAAGAAGTCCAAAAAAGCCAAATGAACTAATCAGGCATGTTAGTTTTTGTTAAGACAGATCAATTCTGCTTTCATAAATTATGTATTAGAGTTAATTAAATCTTGTATCCACATGGTGGCACCTGCAGTTAATACTTAAAAAATATAAAATATCATATTAACTCTGACTATCAACGTAGAAGTACTGATGCTTATATATATATATGTGTGTGTGTGTGTGTGTGCGTAAACGAATCATGCATGACATTTCCAACGTAATTACATCATTTGTGAAGTTGTAGACACATGTCGCAGAGTAAGTGAAAGACAAGGCAGTTTGTTTTGTTTCTTGTTTCAGAAATTATTTAGATTGATTCACTAGATGTGACCCTTACTCCTCAGTGCATAAAGAATAATGAATAAAGAGAAAAATTATGGGATGGAATATTTTTGACTGAAGAAAGAAAAGCGTGAACATCGTGGATGACATTATCAGGAAATTTTAATTCTGGAAGTAAAATCTTAAACAGACAAAACGGTTCCTGTATCTGTGCTTCTTCATTTATGTAATACTCACTTCCTGAGGAACAATAGATGTTTTAGTGGACTAACTGAATTTAAAACATGTTCCTAAACATTTTATTATGTTCCTAAAAAATGTGAGAATTAGCTCACGTTTGAGCTATATTTGTTAGTGAGAAAGAGAACCTCTATTCTTCAAACTTATTAAATTGACAGCAGTTGACAATCGAATAAAAGCAGTATGACCAAAATCCATTTTAGCCAGCATAGGTGGCACAAAAAGTAAAAGAGTATAGTAGAGTAAAATCATGTAAATTACTATATATTAATATATTGTATAGTGTCTACATAAGTGTATGTAGATGAACCTCAGATTGAGTTGTTCTGAAAAACTGTTACACAGTACTTATCAGGTTTGTTTCACTTCATAACTATAAGAGTTACAGTTGACAACTATACAGTTGACTACCAAACAGATACAAATATTTAAATCCAAAATGTATGATATGTTAAGTTTTTTTAAGTACATTAATTCAATTCCTTCCCATACCTTAAATATTCTGTACATATTATGGAGGTCAAATAAGACCAATGAATAGGAACTGTTCTCATCCACTGATCATATATTTTTTTAAAACTCTATAGGCCTATGATATACATCTGTTTAACTTTTAGCATGAGAAAAGTTTCTTTAATAGAGTGAAGGGAGTGGCCTTAAAATTAGACCTAAAGGTGAAAAACACAACATAATGGCATTGATAATCAAAAAAAAAAAAAAAAAGATTAAACTGTTAATTTTGCTGAAATGCATAACACATGGAACCGATTGGTTGTTGGGTGGAGACACCAGTCATGTAGTAGAGAAACTCCTACTCTCCAGCCTACAAATTGCTCCACGTTTGCTGACTGCCTTCATTGACCAGAGTACAGCAATGCACACTGCTTAGCACAAGTTAAAGGACATATTCATCAAAAACCAATAAGCAGAAGAATGGATGCCAGTCAGTCTTTCAATCAGCCTCCAGTGGTCTGCAGTTCATCTGAGAAATTAGTGATGTTACAGCCGACAGCAGCACCACCAGCATATCGGGATAACCCTGCTGGATATCCTTCTTCTTTTCCAAACCAGCCGGTCCACCAGGGCCCCTACAACCAGGGGCCATATTCAGGACAAACCGTGGTCGCTGCACAGCCTGCGGTGTTTGTGACCGCTGCTCCACTGACCAATCCACTGCCAGATTACCTGGGCTACTCCATCTTCACCATGCTGTGCTGCTGCTTCCCTCTGGGCATTGCTGCGCTGATTTACTCCAGCTCTGTAAGTACATTAGTCTATATTATATAAGGAATTGGGTAATCTCCACAAGTTCATGAATATTTATTTATGTTGACCCTTTAACAGCCACTCAAAGAGAAAAATAATGATATTGTATCAATAATTGAGTATACAGATAAGTTTTATTAACTTTTTTTAAAGTTTTAATTAATTAATTAATTAATATAACTAAAAAAGGAGATACAGTTGAGAGATTAAAAGATAAAAATAAAAGAGAGGTTACAGTCTGAGCTGTAGCTTTCATGTGGTCACAGTATGTAAATTAGATGTTAAAGTTTATGTGGGCAAACTTTCATACTCTGGTTTTCCCGTAAATGACTGTCATTTTAGAAAGGTGTGGTACTGGAGAGAGAAAGATCAAGAGTTTTAAGTTCTTATTTTACTACTTCAGTCTTTACCCTTCAGTTCACATTTATTTTAACATGTTAAGGGCTTCATTATTGCTATTTAAATGTAAAATTAGCAATTTCTAAGTGAATTTTGATTCAACCAATAAAGAAACAATTAATCACAGTTTATTTTTAATTAGTCTCACACACACACACACACACACACAGAGACTATATATATATAAATATATCACATTCATTCTCCAAATTAATACATGGGATATCTCCACTGAATGCACTTTGCCTACATTTTAATCTTTAATTATCAATTAAGCCATTCAAAGTTACAGTATAATTGAAAGCCATTATTTGTAACATTTAGTGCTTTTCATTTTGCTGCATTCTTTTCCAAAAATAATTTTATACAAATTCTGAATCATTAGTTTATCACAATCAAGTTCTGTTATAGTTAACGCATCTCAGTCTATCATTTGCATCATGTGTAAATAAAAACAACATTTGACTGGACATTGCATTTAAAGGGTTAATTTTGTGGTGGAGTAACCCTTTAAGAAATCAACAGATATATCTATGATTGGCTACACTGCCCAACACTGCAAAAACTTGTTGTAAATAGTAAACCATGATGCTCTCCAAAACACAACCACACACAGGGCAGTTTGCCAGTTTCACCAATATGCTATTATTACAGCTTCAACTGAGAGTGTTCTTGCTCTGAAGGGTTGAAGGGTGTAGGTAGGGGACCAAACAGCCATTTCTTAAAAATGACATTCTGCGCCATCATCCCATGTCCATACAGAGGCGCCATCATCATGCAAAGGATAATGAAGTGTCCATCAGCTGTAGTCTTTAAAATCAAGAGTGATTTTTTTGTGAATGGGACACCATGCTTAAAATAAACACATTTCTTAACATGCATCAACATGTATCAAATTAGTGGGAGGGAAACACAGATTCAGCTTGATGAAGTAAAAGTACAGTTTTCATTAGAAATGTGCTTGAGTAAATGTAAAAGTAGGCTTAGCCATATTTAAATCTATTCTTAAAAGTACACATTTTCCACAAATAAACTCAAGCAAATGTAACAGTAAATGTTCTTTACCATCCTGGACATCATTGTATACCCTGTTTTAAAAATGCTTATTTATTGCATTTATATTATTGCATTCATTCACCGTTTAAGGGAAGTCTCCATTCGAACAGAAGTGTTTGACATTATGCTTCACAAATGTTTTCACAGACTCGAAGTGCCAACTATTCAGGACATCGAGAACTTGCAGTGAAGAACTCCAACATGGCACGCACCCTGAATCACTGGGCTCTTGGTCTTGGCCTTATTATGATTACAGCGTATATTATCTATATGGTTTTGTTGTTTAAAACACAGTTTAAAACTGAATCACAAAAGTATCCATAACTCTTAAAGCAGTCATGGTTGGATGCAGATAATGCACTGTTTATTAATCAGTGTGTCAATACTCACCCAGTTAAAGCATGCTTTGATTATTGGATGTTTAAAACAATAAAAGCTTGACCAATTTGTTTATTGAATTGCATTTTAAGTCATTTTTGAAATTACAAACAGAAATATGGTGGTGCATGATCCTCATTTAAAAGCAGCAATCTATTATTATTTTCTCTTTATATCCATAATGATCTTTTGCTTATTTTTGCAAACATTTTAACACTTGAGCAGAAATGTATAAATATTTAAAAAATGCTTTATAAAGATCAAGGTATATGTATACTCAAGGTACTGTATATGTCCAAGATTTTGGGTCTAAAGATGTAGTATTAGTAGTTCACAATTCTGTTTAATGAGTCCTCATAGAGATTCATATAGCTATTTTTTTATCTTTAAGTATAAGATTTAATATGGGACTCAAAAATGCATGTTAAAAATGGTCGAAGGCCTGTTTTTTTTTTTTTTTTTGCAATTATGCATTCAGCAGGACTTCGTTTTGGGTTAACAATAAAAAGGGATTTTATGTAAATAATAATTTTTTGCTTTTTAAACTTTATTTATTATTTTTAATAATATAAAATTTTCCAAAAACAAAGGTCCAAAAAGAAAATAATAGTATGGTAGTTACAATCAAATGTATCTGATGTACAATGGAGCCAAAGAGTTCTAAAAAATAGATCACAGTGATAAAATCACTGAGGGGGTGACAAGTTAAAAGATTGCAGTTAAAATATTTATTGACAATGGCAATCACTCAAGAGTCTTGTAACGACAAAACAGTGTGAAGGCTGTCAGGAACGCTGGTTGGTAGCGCAGGCAATCCTGAACGAAGGTGAAACCTCACCGAAGAAAGAGGAGACAGAGCAGGCCAGAGAAGACAGAGAAAGCAAAAACAGAGGAACTGACAAAGACAGGACAGGTTAGCACACTTTAAATACTGTTGGGTAACAAGCCAACTCATTCACACACATAACAGGCATGAATGAGATCGTGAACCCATGAACCGTGACAGCACCCCTCCCCCTAAGAGCCTGCTTTACCCGTTGATTATAATCATCAATAAGGGTGTGATCCAATATGTCCCTGGCAGGTACCCAACTTCTCTCCTCTGGACCGTAACCCTCCCAGTCCACCAAGTGCTGGAATCCGCGTCCCCTCCGCCTCGAGTCCAGAATATGGTTAATGGGTTCCCAATCTACGAGACGCGGTGGTGGGGGAACCGAGGCAGGCGGGACTGCCACCGAACTAAGAATCTTGGTGACAGGAAAAGGGCCAATAAATAGACATGTACCAAAAATGGCAATCATTGGGTCTGGAACCATATCTTAAATGTTACAAATGTCATTCCAGTACTTGTGAAGGTTACAACTTGTCCAAACTGAATGCAAAAGTGTTCTGTCTGCCACCTTAAATTTATTTGAAATTTGTAGCTTTTGCTGAAATTTAACATATATTAATGTAAATAAAAAGGACATTTCTAACATAGTTTTTGGAGACATTAAAAGGGAAGAAAGGTCCAAAAGCAAAGTTTATTATTATTTTTATTATTTATTTTAATATTTTTCTTTGTTTTTATATTTCTTTGTTTACTTTCTTTTTGTTTTTTCTTTAATATATTATGTGGTATGGGGTATAGAGTTTGATATGAACATTTCTATTTAACATTTTCTGTTAATAATGCCTTTTTGTTGTTCAAAAAGCCTATGAATTAAAAAATAATAATACCCCTGCTCTATATAAACAGCTGCCAGTCACATTTTCAGTAAACACCAAACAGGGTTTTAAGGCAAGCTGAGAAAAAAGACATTGGGCTTTTACTAACCTGCTGCACTTCACGTGTATTTTTCCAAGTCAAAACCAAAAGCTAACCAAAGGTTAATGCATTCCACAGTGTGTTATAGCTCAGTTTCCTCATGCTGTCATCTGACCCATAAACCTCAATACAAACAATTATCAAAAAAAACAAACATTCCCTCCAATTCTAAAGCTATAGCAAAACATATATGGTGTTTGGCCCATATACTTCATGTGTTTGGCCATGCCAGCTATCTGCCACATTTTCCCCCAAACGTTTGTGCTATCTGAAGAGTACTGTAAAACTAAAACTAAAAACTAGTACACTTCGGTTCTCCTTCACCACAACCTGCACTCTTCACACTGTTTACCATAAAAGACCAAGGTACTGAGAAAAGACTCATTTGAAAAACAAAGAGGTATATCTCTCTAAAAGAAGGGTGGAAGTGGCCAGGAATGGACCTGGAATTATCTCCTCTGTATCCTCAGGACAGCAATGACAGGAATCCTCAAGCAGTCCAACCTGACACTGACCAGCCTGTGGTCATTGTCCAACCTTCTGAGAGCATGAGCCCTGAGCCACCGTCTGAGCCCGTGCCGGATTACATGTGCTACTCTAAATTTGCTGCATTAATGTGCATCTGTCTGGGATGTACCGCTCTTTATTTCTCCAGAGCTGTAAGTAAATTTGATTTATCGTTGGTTGTATTCTTCTTCCCTTTGTGCAGATGCCATTTCTTCCTTAGCAGGAAGGTTTTGCATATTATTACAAACATGTTTTTGAGAAAGTAGGTTGAAAGTTGAAATATTTAGGGAAGTTTTTTTAACTGTCAAATTTTTATTTCTTTAATGCATCCTTGATTTAAAGAGTGCAAACATTTTTCTTGACACTATAAACTATAGTGTTTTGTTCATATCTATTTTGTTCAAATTAGAAAAGAAGGATTATGTACTGTAATAGGCCACATTTCTTTAGCCGGAACTAATCTTAGCCACAAAATCCTTCTTTTTTTTTTATCTTGCAATGCATCAGGTCCAGTGTTGTCATATTATGTTAAAAAAGTAATTAGTTACAGTTACAAATTACTTCTGCCAAAAAGTAATTGAGTTAGT
>JAUCMT010000032.1:14841871-14852113 GCA_032357475.1 Enteromius thamalakanensis
ATATAATAAAATATTCACAAAAATGTGAGGGGTGTACTCACTTTTGTGAGATACTGTATATATATATATATATATATTTGAAATGTTTAAAAATATGTATAAACTTGATTATATGTTAGTGAAATATTTTAATAAATAAAAATGTTATTTGCTTAGAAAAACCTTGAGAACCCACTTGCCAGTGGTTTACGTTATGTTTCAAAATTGTTTTTACAGACTCGAATTGCAAACTCCTCAGGGCACCAAGTATTAGCAAAGAAGAACTCCAAAATGGCGCTCACCCTGAATCATGTCGGCGTTGCTGTTGGCAGCATTTTACTTTTAATATTGTTTATTATTGAATGTGTGTGGAATATAAATCCAGATTCTTAAATGATACAATGAATCAAATGCACAAATTTAAGAACTTACCAATTTATTATTTTGCTTTTACCTTGATAACAGCTTGTTGCCTAAACATCACAAATGCTTAAGTGGTTACGCAGTTATACAGTATTTTGCCTTTATGAATGATAAAAAAATTCAGATCCAGAAGATGCAGAACATTTGTAGTTGTCATGCTTGAATGCAGATTATAAAAACAAATATATCTAATTTTATTGCATGAATATTCTCCCAGTTAAAACATGCTTTAAAGGCCAACTGCTGGATGTTTAAAATAATAAAAGCTTTACTGACCAATTAAAAAGCCAATATGATTCTTGTTTTTGTTATCACAGAATTGCCCAGAATTTTTTGGTCTAATTATTAGTAAATACTGTGCATACTAGCATTCCAACCCAGTCTCATATAAAAACGTACCCTGACTACGTTGGTCCAAAGTGCAAAACGAAGTGGGGTTACAATAACGGCCCTTGAATTGTATGACTGTTACGTTTTTTGTCACGGTTTCGTCATTGACAGATATCAGCTGTGTTCCACGCACGGATTTGGATTCAAATATTAGGTAATGATATTGCCATTATTGTATTGACTTTATTAATACATATACGAGCACGTAACCCAGCACCTGCCCCTAAACCTACCATCCGTTACTAAAACACAAACTAAACCAGCAGATACACATACCCACATTATTTATTAAAAAGGATTAATATTCTGATTCTTCCGAGGCAAAAGGATTGATCACCATCTCTCTGTCCAGCGCGACTCATCTGTGCTGCTTTGTGCAAATTTTAAAAATGCCGCCCGCCAGGAGAATCCATACGTCAGACTTGGATCCATGAGTGGATCACGGCTGATGCTAAACCGTGACAAAAAAAAACGTAACAGTCATACAATTCAAGGGCCGTTATTGTAACCCCTCTACGTTATGCACTTTGGAACAACGTAGTCAGGGTACGTTTTTATATGAGACTGGGTTGAGCATTCATCTTATCATAACAAAACGTAAAACAGACCCATTAGCAATCTTTTTTTTTTTTATGGAATAGCTCACCCAAAAAGTAAATTGCATCATACGTTGAGTCACAGGTCAGCCAAGAAGCCGGAACTTGGCACTCTAGCCAGCATGTGGTCTGTCTATCTATCTATCTCTTCCTCTTACAAAACAAAATGCATCTGCTAAAATCTTAAATGTGATTGAATAAAAGTTTAGTGGCGTATTAAAAGTGGTGCTATCAGATCTATCAGATCAGAGTTGGGTAGAATACCGAAAAACTGTACTTAAGTAAAAGTAAAAGTACTTACAGAAATATTTACTAAGTAAACGTAAAAGTAATAGTCAGAATTACTTGAGTAAGAGTTAAAAGGTTTCGGATAAAAAAACTACTCCAGTATAGTTACTAGCTACTAGAATATCCATAGTCTATTTTTATTTAGATATATAGATAAAATGTGTTATTTATACACACAGACACACACACTAGGGCTGCACCATTATGACCAAAAACATAATTGTCAATTATTCCCTTGAAAATGTAATTGCGATTATTAATCACAATTTTTCATATTTTACACTGAATGATGTTTACACCATTGTTTGAAGCAACTGCATGCCATATTTATTCATGCATATAAACACGATGAACACTAACTGAAAAAAACTTTATTGCTTTTCCATAGTATTAAGCCTCAAATTATAATTATAAATGGGACTGGCATGTTTTTAAGTAAAAAAAAAAGGAAAAATATTAATGGTGTTGTAATGTTATACTAAAACAACAATTTAAAAAATGGAATAACCCCTAAGATAACCTGTTGAAAAAATCTGAAGCACACAGAATAACATAAGTGGAAAAATGTATTAATTGTGCAGCCCTAACACACACACACACACACAGATTTAAATGTTTACTGTTTTTTTTAATTATTTAATTCATTTCAGTGATGCAAATCAGAATCTTTCACCAGCCTTTAGTTTCAAATAATCCTTCAGATATCCTTCTAATATGTTAATTTGCTATCAATGCTGTTTTTTTTTTTAGCCTTTTATTTATAAAAGTATCCAGAACAAAATGTCACAGGTTCCAAAAATATTAGGCAGCAAAACACTGCAATACATCCTTCTTTTAGAATGAATTCTGAAGGATGTCATGCGTTTGAAAACTGGAGTAACAGCTGATGAAAATTCTGATTTGCATCACTGAATTAAATTATATTTTAAAGTATATTAATTAACCTCTGACACGAAGAAGAGTGAAAACTCATCTGAACATAAATAAACGAATGCACATTTAGGAACTGTATTCTGTTTGTTTTGCAAAATGTAAACACGGTCTGTAAGAGTAAATATTCATTGTGCCTAACGTTAGGCAAGGTAGGTAGGTAACGCGGCTTTCGGCGCGTGGTCATTTCATACTTTCCTCAGCTTATTTAATGTATAAATTAAACACTGTATTTAATGTATAAGGCATATGCACAACAAACTGGTAATGTCATAAAGTTATAGTATCGTGTAGCTACTTTAATCGAACGTAGCCTGTGGAAATGTACACAGCACGCTGTGTTAATCAAAGATCTTCATAGTTAGAAAACAACAGCCTTTGCAGATTTGACTAAAGATCCAAACTGAGTGTCTTCAACACTCCTCCTGATGTCCTTAAACCTTCTGTTACAACTCACCGCTTCAGAAGAATCAGCGCGTGCTGCAGGGAACTGAACGAATCGTTTAAAATGATTCGCGAACCAGTTCACTGGTTAACGTCTCATCAGAGCAAATGTGAAACCACAAGGTGGCGCCTGCAGTTACACAGAATGATGGATTTGGTGGGAAAAAGTTCTTGTCACTCCTCCTTAACAACTTACTTCCCATTTGCGGACTCCCTTCATTAGATCAGAACAGCCTGAACCAGATTACAGTATACAGCACCTAAATCCCTGCAAAGCACAAAGGAAATCTCAACCCAAATCCAATATTCAGAAGAATGGATTCCAGTGAGTCTTTCAACCAGATTACAGGGGACTACTGTTCATCTGGGAAATCAGTGATGCTGCAGTCATCATCAGCACCACCTGTATCCCAGGACAATCCTGCTGGATATCCTCCTTCCTTTCCAAGCCAGTCGGTCCTCCAGGGCTCCTACACACAGGGCCAATATCCAGGGCAGTCTGTGGTTTTTGTGCCCGCCGCTCCACTGACCAATCCAGTGCCAGAGCACATATGCTATTCCATCTTCACCTTGATGTGCTGCTGTTTTTCTCTGGGCACTGCTGCGCTGGTTTACTCCCTCTCTGTAAGTACACAGTTATTTATGGTGTGTTTCTGAATACAGCAATGATATTTAATTTCTTGAACTCGAAACTAGTTTACTTAATTCTTTTAACTAAAAGGGGATGCAGACTACCAAAGAGGTGAGAGGCCAAAGTTTTACTAGTATCTGTGGTCTCCCGAATATGTAAAGATGTAGATAAGGTATACTTTTTTAAATCAGTGAGTTTTGAGTTCACACAGAAATTAGAGTTAAAGGAGTCTAACGATGACATCACTCTGACCATTTAACACAATGCTACTGCCTTTTGGGACTGATCCCAGGAATATTTCCCAGCAATGACCCCTGGGAGTTGTTTGTGTTTACAAAGAAGGATCTCTGGAAATTTTATGACGATTTTCTGGGATCAAGACCCTGTGAAATGGACTGTGTCCAAAAAACTTTACCCCCCTACTCTTTTCAACACCCCTCTGCCACTGACTCAAAGATACTCAGAATGACAACAGAAGTTGTTGACTATTGTTTTGCAATTTTTTTTACAGACTCGACATGCCAACTATTCAGGACAGCGAGAATTAGCAGAGAGGAACTCCAAAACAGCTCGTAACCTGAATCATATCGCTCTTGCTCTTGGCATGCTTTGCATCTTGGGATATGTATTATACTTGTTTGTGTTGATGAAAAAAATATAGTCTGGATGCTGGATGTAGATTATAGACCACAAACTAATCTGAGTATCTTGAATTCATATTTACCCAGTAAAACATACTTTCACTGTTGGATGTTTTAAACAATAAAAAACATTAACTGAGCAATTAAATTGTTTATCTTAAATACCCTGTGTACAGTTAATTATTTTACATAGGCCTGCTTTTATAGGCTATTTTTTTTTACACATTTGCATGGACATACATATTCCAGTAATCCACATTGTTAAAATGCGCTCAATAAATAAAAGTATATAATAATACATGTCATAATATCCATCCATCCATCCATCCATACAAGGGCCATGCACAGACATTTTGAGCGGCCCAAACCAAAAAAGGGGCACTAAGGGGGTCGGGTGCTTATCTATACAAATTATCCAGTTGTTACAAATATCAAATACACATTATATCATTCAAAGGTCTTTGAAGACTTTTAATAAAGATTTTTGAATGATTTAATAAATCTTTCACTGCATTTATTTAAAGCAAAGTACAGCAAAATGGTCAAATTGGGAAATGTTTTTACTATTTCAACTGATTTCTAGTAAAAAGTATTTACTATAGTATACTATAAAAATTCAGCTGTAAAATCACAGGAATAAATAAAGTTTTTAAATATATTCAAATAGAATATTACATAGAATTAAATAGTAAAAAAAAAAAAAGAATATTACTTTTTCCTGTAGTATTTTTCTCTCCCCCCTTTTTTGTGAAGACATTGTTTTTTGTTTTTGTTTTTGTTTTCGACAAAATGTGCCAACAACAACAAATGTGTTGATATTTATATTAAATCAAATAGAATAATTTGATTAGACATTCCAAGAATGTGGATTATCCGTACACATTTTAAAAGCCTGCGAGCAAATTACTGTGGGCAGAAATACAAAACAATGTACCAAATTATTATTAATTCAGCTGATCAACCACTGCATGTTAATGCATCGACCTTCATTAAGAACTGTCATGTCCAGAGAGAGGGTCGGGCGCGCAGATTGTGAGTTGTGTCCGGAAAACACTGAAGTCACTGGGGAGGGTTTGGTGAGAGTGGCACCCCATCCGATGAGGGACGTGCCTCTAATGTATCACCACCCTGTGCATGGCCCTGCATCAAGTTTGTAACCAAGCTGTTTTGAGCTTTTTATTCCTCCTATGAAAGTCAATGGTGACCCTGCTTACAAACTTTTCAAAATATCTTCCTTTGTGTTCGGCAGAACAAAGAAATTCATACAGATTTGGAACTACTCAAGGGTGAGTACATTTTTGGGTGAACTGTTTCTTTAACTGCTGTGCCCAACTGTATGTTGTTTTAGGAAAGTCAATTATACTGAAAAGTGTAAAACTATAATTGAAGGGAGGAAGATTCGCCAAAATAAATGATCCCCATCTGTGTCCTAAGACCTTTTTCCCCCTGAATTCCTAATGTTACATGTTGATTCCACCAGGTGGCGCCTGCGGGTAAAATTAAAGAAGTTCTAGTAAATTCATTTCTAAAATGTTTGGCTTTCCTTGTCTTAAAATTGTTTTAATAAAATACCAAATACAGAAGGCATCTAGCTAAATTCTTGAATTTAAACCTGTGAGCATAAAAATAATGCTGATGAACGTTTAAATGTTTAAAGTGTTGCTTTGGTCTAAAAAGTGTTTCCCAGTGTATAAAATAACCAAAATGTGATGTTAACAAAAAAGTACTGAAGTACTAAAAGTACATTTCCTTTTTTTTTCGATTTCGTATCAATCATTGAAATAAATCAAATTAAACAATACTGTGTTGAATATATATCACAATGTTGCTAAATATCACATTTGTCGGTGTTTAAAAAATGCTGGGAAATCACTTGTAAAGGGAGTAAAACATGTCAAGATGTATGACCAGTGTGCTAAAAGTAAAAGTATGTTTACACACAATGAATTTTACTTAGCGACAGGAACTTCCAGTGCAGACAAAAGTACAGAGCAAACATACATGACAACGTAAATATCCTTGTCTTAATGAAACATCCGTGTTTTAATAAAACACATTAATGTAATCACTCTCCACAAATTCAAGGTGGACTGCTTGTGCTGCATCGAATCACCACCCATGAAAGACACAGAGGAGAAAAACCCAAAGCACAAGAATCAACTGAGTTAGGTGCTTAGAAAAACATTATTTACCTTTCCAATACTTGCACAGTTCCACACTATATGACTCAACCCAGACCTGTATAAAGACACTGAATACACAAACAGATAAGAGCAGTGTCACTCAAATTACAATGAAGAGTCATACACATACAGTAAATTAGACCAAAATGACAACATAAAACAACAAGAATCAGTGGCTGGTCTGCATGAACAAGCTCTTACCAAAAGCTCTTAACAATCTCTAAGCAGAGGGAATAATGTTAACAAAAGGGTGCAAATAATAAATCAGTAAAAATACTCGTTTTACCAGTCACTTGGAACCAGGGTTATTATAGCTAACTAAAACTAAATCTGCAACTAAATTAAAACCATTAAACCTTTTCTAAACTTAGAATAAAATATAACTTTGTTGAAATAATCATTCAAGCACTCATAAATGGCCACCAGTCCATAAAAGGTAGACTAGCACACATCCCTGAAACTAGTTGATAATCACCCTAAAAGAAGTGACGTAAGAAAAAAGTTGCACTGTTGTATCACAGCCCCTCAAAACACACATCCAAATCAATTTACTGTACATCCATTCGAGAACAAGATGAAGATAGTCTCAGCCTCAGACATCACGCCTATAACATTAGCTAAACGTCTGATGCATATATGGCACACTTATCTGGAAACACTTCCGCCATGAAAGAAAACTGTCATGTGTACAATTGGATTTTCAAAAGTATCATTCAATTTCGTAGCATAGAATATTACCAGCCTGTCCTCCAACAAAAACGACTCTATAAATCGTTTCTCCAAGTAATTATTACGACCTATATTTACGTTTTAAAGGTAAGCACCCTCTAGTGGGCATGTTCTGTTGCCGATAGGGGCGCAATTGCATTATACACTCTGATGGTTAAATGCAGTTACTGTACAGGTATTTATTGCACAACCTAATCATAAAAAAGCAGTATGAATACATTACATACAAGTCATCATGTCACATTCCAAGTCTTCTGAAGCCATACAAAGTCTTTATACGAAGAAGAGAGTAAAACACAAGGTTTTAATCATTAAAAATGATCCCGCTTTCTCTTATTCAAAAAACATTTTCCCGTCCGATATCATGGCGCAATCGGTCATAAGATACACAAGAGCCAATAATATTTCATAACAGCATGATGCAATCGATCATGAGACACACAAGAGTCAATGGCCTTTCACAACCAACGTTGGCGTAAAGATTCTTGTGGTGACATTTTTTGAAATTGCACACAGACTGCAACAGCGCACAGGAAGTACATGGCAGACAGAGACAGTCTATTCCTTTTACAAATCAATGGTTTTGCCTCAAAAAAATTGGAATATTAATATCTTTCAAATAAATGATGACGGTAGTTGTATCTGCCTGCTATATCTCCTATATCCTGCTATAGTTTATTGACTTATGGTAGGTTTAGGCCAGGGTTTGGGTTAAGTGCTCATAAATGTGTAAATAATATCATTTAAGTAAAACTTTTTTGACTGTTTAAATGGAAAAATCACATCCTACATATATGCAATAATGCCATTGTATTTACCCAATATTTTTTTGTAATTATTTAAAACAACGGAAGACTCTTCACACCGAAAAGTGAGTAAAAAGGGGTACCTTGATCTTCAAAAAGCGACACAAAAGGGCCTTGACTAAGCATCAAAATGTGACGCTTGGAGTGAGACTGTGTTGGTCTAAGTCATTTAAAGTAGACAAAGTTCCCAAACCTTCAGCCTGATGGCTACAGGATACTAAAAGCCCTTGCATGTTCCTGAACTCCTAATTATAACTCACAATGATCTTAGAGTTACCATGTGACACAATCATTTCGATGATAGAAGCTCCCCCTGAGTCTGACAACATGTAAAGCAATGAGTAAAATGTCACATGGTGTCATCTCAGAATTACGACATGGTATGAACGCAGTATGAACATACAGACAGACAGATAGATTTTTGACTATGAGTCAGTCATGGCCAAAATTTTGAGAATGAAACAAATATTAGTTTTTACAAAGTTTGCTGCTAAACTGCTTTTTGATCTTTGTTTCAGTTGTTTCTGTGATGTACTGGAAAATAATTACAAGCACTTCATACGTTTCAAAGGCTTTTATCGACAATTACATGACATTTATGCAAAGAGTCAGTATTTGCAGTGTTGGTCCCTCTTTTTCAGGACCTCTGCAATTCGACTGGGCATGCTCTCAATCACTTCTTGGAGTTTGTCAGAATTAGTGGGTTTTTGTATGTCCACTCACCTCTTGAGGATTGAGCACAAGTTCTCAATGTGATTAAGATCTGGGGAATTTCCTGGCCAGGAAGGAACGTTGAGTCATTATAACCCATGTTTCAATTAGTAAATGTAATCCAGTTCTGATGGGGAAATTAGGAAAACGAAGAAGATTTGTTATATTTAGAGTTTCATCAGAGAAAGCATAAAACTAAAAAGGTGGTGCCTGCAGTCAGAGTGTGATGGAAACAATGGAAAGTTCACTCCTCCCCTACATCCTATAACTCACCTCCCATTTGCTGGCTACTTTCATTAGTACATAAAAGACTAAACCAGAGTACTGTATTACTTACATTGCTGCAGATCACAAGACAAAGTAAAAAACAATATTCAGGAAAATGGATCAAGGCCTGTCTTCCAGTCAGCCTCCAGAAGCCTATAATTCATCTGAGAAATCAGGGATACCTACAGCAGCACCACCAGCATATCAGCAAAATCCTTCTGGATATCCTCCTTCCTTCCCAATACAGCCAGTCCCCCAGGGGCCCTACGCCCAGGGACCATATCCAGGACAAACTGTGGTCGCTGCACAGCCGGTAGTGTTTGTGACCGCTGCTCCACTGACCAATCCAGTGCCAGATTACCTGGGTTACTCCATCTTCACCATGCTGTGCTGCTGCTTACCTCTGGGCATTGCTGCGCTGATTTACTCCATCTCTGTAAGTATATTTGTCCACGTGCTTTCCTTTTATTCAATTAATTTGTGGAATTATATGCCGTAATCATCAAATGTTTATTTAATGGTCACACAAAGAAAGAAACCACAAGATATTTAATGTACTGTCGCTTCCCTATACTGACCTGGTACATGTAGTGTGGGCATTGTTTGCTTTTTCCTGTAAATGACAGCTGTATAAATAAAGGTGTGGGAATGCAGACAACCTAAACCGTTTTTATTATTGTTTTATTAGTATTATAATTATAGCCTATTTTTAATACTCTGCACTGCTGTATTTCACTGAAAGTAAAACTAAGAAAATAATTTTTACTCAGAAAGTGTTTGTAAATTTAACAGCATGTATTCAAGTAAAGGCCACTCACTAGGGTGGTAATAGGATTTCATCCTCAATATGTAGCAAAAGACTATTAACTAGTGCCTCTTTGTGAGACGGCAACATTACTATAATAAGTCAAAATATCCTACCACATATATTGGTAACAATTCAAAACAACAATTGTTTAAGTGAGAAAGTCAAGGCTTTCTCCTTTGTGACGCTTAGCCAGGACTTTACTGCAACTGACTGCAGTTGATGTTTGTTTGCAGAAAGGTCTGCAAAGGTCAATGTGCCTTTGTACAGTGTAAGAAAAAATGAAGGGAACGTTGAAGATCTTGATGAAAATGTTTATTGCAGCTTATTACACGGCTCTCCGGAATGCTTGATTCTGATTGGTCAGTTGAGACATTTGCAGGTTCGTTCTTTTCGAATAATAACCGCTCCAAAGTAAT
>JAUCMT010000032.1:14852213-14864138 GCA_032357475.1 Enteromius thamalakanensis
TCATGTTCAGTTTTTTTCCTTATGTGGCAAGTAGCCGTGTAATAAGCGGGATAATATACAGGCAGCCGGTAGTTATCGCGGAATAAGCCCCGACAGTGTGATCAGGACCCGACGCGGAGCGGAGGTTATAACTACCGGCTGCCTGTACATTATCCCTTACATAGCAGTGACAAAGTACATGTGGTACCTTGGGTTCAGCGGAGTGAGAATGAACCCCAAGTCTTCTCAACTTGAACATTTTATACTGTATTACGCCTGTATACTCGCTAGACATGTAAATGAAGTTTCGTCTTGAATGTAGATTGGAAGAACAAAGCGAGTGATAGCCCTTTGTTCACATGTACTGTATATGATGAACCAACCAAATGTTGCATTGAGGGGATTTATTGCCCTATGGATTAACAGATGATTCTTGATGGTCATTCTAAGTGTGAAGTGACACCCTGAAGAGAATCTTTAAATCTTATTGAAATTGGGAAGAATGATCTCTATGATAATTAAGCTTGTAGTGAAAGGAGAATTTTCTAACTAGTGAAAGTTTTGGGTCGAGGCAGACTAATAATTTCTTACAATAGTGAAGCGCCATCCAATCAAATTCTCCTAATTTGACTGAATGTAGGATTAGTTAGTGCCGTGTTTGATACATCGATATGATAAAGTATCGTCACAAAGATTTGGCAGGTGATAGGCTACAGCTGGCCCTATCGATGTTGTGGCACATGGGTAGCAGTGGACCGCGACCTTAAATCGAATCTACAAGAAAACCATAGAAAATTGGTGGTTTCTTAATGCATAATATGTAGGCTACAACAATGTTTAATCTGACCGCAGAGGAACACAGAATGGTTGCCTGATATAAAGAGACAGAAAAATACTTGCTAAATCTGTTACTTGTAAACCTGGCAACCATGTGTACGTGCGCTGTCTGAGAATAAACTCGCTGGCTTTCTGAAAACACAGTTTTCAGTTTTCACAGTTTTTTCAGTTTAGTCATCTCCACTTCGATATCCTGGTCTCAGAAAACACTTTTATTTTTCTAATAATAGTAAAGTAAAGTAAATAAATTAAACCAGGGCTGTCCAAACTCAGTCCTGGAGGGCCGGTGTCTGGTAGAGTTGAGCTTTAACTTGCCTCAACACACCTGCATGGAAGCTTCTAACATGGCTAGTGAGAGCTTGATTAGCTGCTTCGTGTGTATTTGATTAGGGTTAAAGCTAAACTCTGCAGGACACCGGCCTTCCAGGAGCAAGTTTGGATAGCCCTGAACTTTTTTTTAAATTGTTGTACTTCAAAATTTCATGTTTAATTCAGTGTGGTACTTATGGAAAATTTACTCACAATTTATGATTAAAAAAACGTGTCTAAACATCAGATTTTCCTCAGTATACCACTTCCATTAAATTTAAATAGAGCAATAAATGTAGAACTAAGAAAATCCATACACCCTCAGAACTTCCCCATCTGTCACTGGTTTAAAGAAATGAGAACAGAAATGGATTATATTATGTTTCATATTGTTTCCAGACTCGAGATGCGAACTACTCAGGACAGAGAGAATCAGCAGAGAAGAACTCCAAAACGGCACTCATCCTGAATCACGTCGGCCTTGGTATTGGCCTCGTTCTCTTTGTATTGATCATTATCTCCCAGGTTGTGATTCTGACTGCTAGATGAAAGCTGTTAGAGTTGCCATGGCTGGATGAAGATTACAAAAAAATGTTTTCTGTATTAGTTTTTCTGTAAATGTTACTTATTATATTATTATTCTTGTGTAAGTTATTCATATCAATGCAGAACCACTGAAGCGTGTTTTTCCAAAAATAATTATTCACTTCCCAGATTTTTAGTGTGTTTGATCAATTGTCTGAAACTATTGCATTAAAAATGCCCCACATTGATCCCATGCATTCTGAGTGATTTACTTCCTAGTGATTCTAGTGAACTGTATTTTTGAATACGGCAATAACCATTTGACTTCAAACAGCACTTTTTCATTTTTCATACACAATTTCATAAGAAAAAGGAGATGCAGTTGTCTGTCAAGAAAGCTGTGCTAATGTTTCTTTATAGCATGTAAAAGCTTATGTATTTGTGGTTACATGAATACTGTATGTAAACAAGATAATTTCTTTCATAACAACCATAAAATGTGTACAAATGGGTGGGTGTTCCTGTTTTTTTGTTTCCTGTTTTATTTTTTATTTTTGGTCTTCAGAAAGAACAAAGAAAGGCACCAAGCCCAAACAGTGTCATACCAGCCTTTCTGAAATTCTGTGCTCACCAGTTTTAGAGATTTTCAGCAGATCACTGGAGCTGTGTTATGTCCCTTCCTACCAGCAAACCCAAAATTACAGGCCTGACTGACCACAGACCTGTGGCTCTAACCCTTTTGGCCATGAATTTGTTTAAAAGACTTGTTTTGGCTTATCTGAAGGACATAGCTGGAATTCCTGCAGTTTGCTTACCGAGCAAACAAGTCTGTGCATGATGCAGCCAACATGGGACTGCTAATGACCACACATCTCAAAACCCCTCTATCAAGCTCCTGAAGTTTGGAGACAACACCACACTTATCGGCCTAATTCAGTACGGTGACGAGTCTGCCTACAGAGGAGGTTAAAGAGCTGGCTGTCTGGTGCAGTCTAAACCAGGAGCTGAACATGCCAATATTAGAAATATGTGCCTCTTTATACAATTCTAATAAAATCCAGTTGAAATGAACACTAAAACTCACACGATGTTTATTCCTTTACTTACAAAAGTACAGTTTACACATACATTTTTTATTACTAAAGGCTAATTTTCGTAGGTAATGTTTGTTCACTCGAACATACTGTACTAGTTACTAATTAGATTTTATAGTGAATTTATTGATTTAAAAAAAGCCATAAAAGTTACTGTTCTCCTAAGATTTAAAGAGGCTTGCTTGCACTGCCTCAATATGCCCTCCATGTAAGGAGAAGTAAAACCCACAAACACAAGCCTCAAATAGGCAAGTCATCAAAACCCGGATCCCGGATCAGCCGCTCTCAGTCTCCAGACTTTTAATGAGACACACCTGTTCTAATCACCTGTAGCAGTTTAAAAGACACACTCAGCAGTTAGAGGATGGTTGAGCTTGAGGTAACTAAGCAGTCCATTCCTCATATCAAGTTGTATCCCTCGCCTAGCTGAGACGGAAATCGTTACACGCTGACGGCATCTGAGACTCACCAGCACCGAGCACTTTGATCCTGGATGCCTGTCTGTGTAAGAGATAACTCCTTTATACTCACCTTCTCATACTTACCTGACCCGTAGCACTGCGTGGAGGATTACAACGATCAGGAGATCGTTTGTATGATCGTTTCCTATGTAAGCAGTTGTTCTATCACCTGCCTTGTATTCTCACCTTATGTCCCTCAGGGATCCACAGCTACCAACGGAGAGAGAAAGTGATCTTGAGATCACGCACATACATGTATACTTACTCATTGACTTACCTGTGTGCACTTTCCTTGTCTAAAGAAGCGATCAGGAGATCGTTCTTGAACTTAGTTGCCATTGCATTGTTTCTGCCAAGAGTTTAAGTTTAGTTCTAAGAGTGCGTTCTGGAGATCGCCTGCAAAGAGGCTTACCTGCATAGCGATCAGGAGCTCGCTTTATTACCCAAGACTGTGTTACCTTTACCTGCCCCAACTTTATGTTCATTTGCAAACAGTTCTGTGAATAAAAACATTTGATTTGAACTAACACTTTTCTGAATGTGTAACTGAACGTTACAGCTATTACCATCAAGACCATATAAATAACCTGGCCCTGTACAAAGCCGCTGAATAAACCAGGGATATTACTTTTTACAGCACAGAATTTATGATGGATGCACATTGGGTCACAGGCAGGGACTTGAATGAGGAAACCAGGACAATTAACAAGTCAGAAGACAGAAACTGGGTGGGGAGGAAAACACACTGAGACAGTCCTGGGGAATGACAAAAATATTGGCAATATTGGCAATATTAGGGGGGGTTGAGCTCGTCTTTCATTGGTTCCCACTTTTTTGGGAACAGAAATGCTCTAAAAAAAGCAGTTTTGCCAGACTAACTTTGCACGTGAAATTGAATGTAGCATCACAGGAAGTATGGGCGGGCCCAGACTATAATTTTTATACATGCCAAGAGTATTTTTTTTTTTGATGAAACAAGGAAACTTTATTTTTGTAAAAAATTGTTGGTTCTTGTGAGACTAACCAGCATATTCTCATGCATATATCCTATACAACATCTGCCCGGAACGGCTTAATCATACAACAGTTAGCAGAAGTTAGATCATGCAATTTCTAAAGTTTTAAACATGGATATTTTTCACATTGATTTGCTACAGGACATCTTTATTCACCCCCTCTGAGCTTTGTGTGGCAGTTTTTATTACAGATGGATGGCCTTTATTGGGCTTCTGTTGCACTGTTGAATGAAAACACTCACCCACTGCCATTATAATGTTTAAAAGAGTGAGAAAATTTTAAAATATAAATTTCAAAATAAATTAATCTGAAAGAAGAAAGCCTTATAAAACCGATGATGCCTTTAAAGATAGATAGGTAAGTCTGAACTGTTTACAACAAATACCTTATCCCAACTGAAAGTCTTAGAGGGGTCAGGACCATTTTTAATGTACAGTAACTAGTAATTAAAGTACTTAGATTTGCATAAAAAAGAAAGTAACAGTCAACTAGAATTAGACCTAGAATCTCCTAACTCATTTAATTTAACTCAAATAACAACTTTATTTATTAAAAGTTTGAGGAATGCAACTGTCCTGGAAAAAGACCATCCAGGATGTTAAAACTGATACAACGTGGCTCATTGCTTAAGACAAAGAAAAACTTGTCAGAATGTACTCCTACCATGACAGATGTGTTAAAAATGCAGGCTACACCTTTAGATAAAGGAAATACATGAGAGGCAGATCTCACCCATAACCGTAATCCTAAATTAACATAAATACACCATGAGTATTGTCAGACGCACAAAAGTAAGCCACTTCCGTTTTAATTGAATGGTGTAACAATAAACTACAAAATAATATCATTCAAGTTGAACTTAATAGAAATATCAGCCTGACTTTTTTAAATTAAAGTCTGGATCCAACCTTAACAAAGATTTGAGGACCTTGAATGATGCCAAGCCTGAACCAGCTGCTTTGCATTTTTATGTGAAAAGCACTAAATAAACTAATTAATTTTTAATATCAAAGTCAAAGTCAGCTTTATTTGTCAATTCTGACACATGTACAGGAATTTAAATTGCGCATATCCTCAAGCATGCACCAGATTACTACATTTTGAACTTTGCCCGAACCACTCCTGTCAATCAAATTGTTCTTTAAATAATTGACATTATTTTAAAAACTATACTTTTGCAAACTCCAACCCAACAAAAGGTGGTGTTATAACAGTCATAAATGTTACAATTCATGATATTTTTCATTTTAAATTATAAAAAATATTTGTAAATTATTAATTTAGGTGGTTAAACGCTTGCTAAAAATAATTTCATCTGTAGACATACTGAGACTCTCTGTTTTCATGTAATAAAAAATATTCATGTTGGAAAATGTAATTTAATGTCAAATGAATTACAAACACCAAAACCATTTCATTCTTTAAACAGCTGTTTTTTTATTCATTAAGAATACAGCAAGATAAAGTTTATAACTTATTACGTAATCTAAGTAAATGCAACGGTGATAGGAGGAATGAGGAAAAAGATTAAAAAGAGGAAGCTTGTCAAAGATTCCCAAAATAATGCTTAGGTGTGGCGAAATAATCCTCTTGACTTCAGTAGTCTAATACATATGCAAAGGTGAAACTACAAGTGCCTGCAGACATACTGTAAAAAGATTGTGACACTCCCCTACAACCTACAATTAAGCTCCCATTATTTTCATCAGCATATAAAACGCTGAAACAGAATACAGTATTTCATACATTGCTGCAGATCACAATCAAATCCAATAAACAGAAGAATGGATCCCAGACAGTATTCCAATCAGCCTCCGGAGGAATCAAGGATGCCTACAGCAGCACCACAAGTATATCAGCACAATCCTGCTGGATATCCTCCTTCCATCATAATACAGCCGGTCCCCCTGGGGATATATCCAGAACCGTTTGTGAGGACTGTGCAGCCTGCAGGTTTTGTGACCGCTGCTCCACTGACCAATCCAGTGCCAGATTACCTGGGTTACTCCATCTTCATCACGCTGTGCTGCTGCTTACCTCTGGGCATTGCTGCGCTGATTTACTCCATCTTTGTAAGTATATTCGTTTTGTTAATTTTTTTTATTTACATTTATTTAATCAGTAAGCATAACATTGCATAACATGTTTGTAGAATTTAATATTGTACTCATTAAAAGTTAATGATTACAGGTGTTGTTTTTTTATAAGGAGGAACAGAAAAAAACTATTCCTTAATAATTTTTTTTTTTTTTTAATTAATCAGTTATTTTTCACAATGGTTTTTGTGTTGATAATTTTTTTTTTAAATGTTTTTTTCTATTATAAACCTATATAATGATTGGTCAAAAAAAAATGTTCTATATTGTGGTAAGGAGAATAAATGGATGGATCATTCTGCGCTGACATTTATTTTTCAAAAATGGAAATATATTTTAAACAATAATCATGTGTGCATGTGTAATCATGTGTATATATATATATATATATGCACATTACACAGTCATCAAAACTAGATAAAATGAGATAGGGTTGAGTGCCAAATAGTTCAGAAGCTTCGCTGTATTTGTGGTCACACAAATGTAGGCACTGAAAAAAAACGACAAGATCTTTCCTGTAACTTCCCTAACTGATTAAGGATGTGTACAACAGGCATTGCTGCGGTTTTCCTGTTTCCTGTAATGACTGGCAGTTGTGTAGATGAAGGCGTGGCATTTGAGACGCCCTGAACAACAACTAAAAAATCTTCATATAAGTTAAACATTATGTAAAGTAGTATTACTGAATTGTACTGAAAGAAAAAAACTTTGAAAACCTGCGGCCATGGTACGGCAGCAAACTTCCTTGATTATTATCCTGGAATGGGAGTATAGTTCCTAATCATATCTGCCTAGAAAGTTGCAACTTTTCATTTGCCACTGGTCTTAACACATGATATAACTATAGAAGAGTCAAGTTTTAAATAGGTAAAATATTGAAACTCTTTGGTTTTTTTTGAACATGATGCTACTGGTCTAATTGGATTCAATGATCTACACTAAGCTATGCTAAAATTGCTATTGCCATACCAGGAGACTGGCTGAATAGATTCCAAAACTCAGCTTATTAACTCTTTTCCAAAAAAAAAGAGTGTTTCTTTAAGAAGGTTACTTTGAAATGTATAGGTTACAAATTTAAAACGTTACAGTGTAAATATTAAAATACTTTTTGAAAGTAATGTAACGGATTACATTTGATCACTTCTTGATCACTTTGCTACATTTCTAACAAGTTCACTTAATTTCAAACATTAAAGGACCTCACCTTACAGTAGTACTCAACACTATAAGCCTTTATCACCTGAATTAAGATTATAATAATTTAATTTAAACACAGCCACATAACCAGACTTTAGCATCTCTTTTCACTTCTGACATAACTGCAAGATTAAATACTTATTTAAAATCATAAAATCATAAAAAGAAATAGTTTTAATGGCTATTATTTAGTTTTTTTTTTTCATCAAATCTTTCTATACTAATAAGCTGTGCACACTGAAGATATGCTTGAGAAAAGCTAAAATGCTATACGCTGTGTGACTAGGGTGACCACCCGTCCCGCGTAGCGCGTGCGCGCACAGCGTTTGAAGTCCAATACATGCGTCCCGCAAATTGAGACCGTGTCACGCATAATCAATGCTTGCTTAAAAAAAAAAAAGTTGGTCACTCGATATCATCGATCCCCAGGCAGCCAAACGAACATTACTTGACCGTTCAGCACGCTACTGTTGCCACGCCCACCCCTCACTTGAACTATTGTGTATTTCGTACACATGCATATCAAAAAGAAACACAAATAGAACTAAAAGGCTTATTAATTAAATATCGCAAGGAATGTGTTTTACAAATATTTGGAATACATTCTCAAGTTTATTTCTCACAATTCTATACTCTTGACATTAACATTATATGTTTCACAATTGTTTTCACAGACTCGACAGGCCAACAATTTAGGAGAGCGAGAATTAGCAGAAAAGAACTCCAAAATGGCACGCACCCTGAATTACATCGGCCTTGGTATTGGCCTTGCTTTCATTGTAGTGATCATTATCATCCAGATTGTGGTTTGGACTAGATGAAAGCTGTTAGATCTGGATTCAGATTATAAACAGATTTGTTTTTCTATATTTTATATGTTACTTGCTCAATTTTTTTTCATTATTCTAAAATGCTTTAAAGCTGATTGTTGTGCATTTAAATCTAACACTGTTTTCTTTCTTTTTTATGCTTTCTTTACTTCTGTAATGTGTTGTTCAGATGTTTTGCTTATGTTAAATATCTTGTGATATTTTTCTTCTGACGTGCAGTACAGTCACACGGTTAGAATAAATTAAACCACAAGGTGGTGCACATTGTATGTTTGAAACAGGCGTAAAGTTCTTGTTTCTCCTCCCCTCCAAACCCACAACTGAGCTTTCCTTTGCTGACTGCCTTCAGCGGCACAGAAAAGCCTGACTCATACAAAGGAAATACATCTCAACACAGCACAAGGCAAAGGAAAATTAAAACAAAATCCGCTAATCAGAAGAATGAATCCTAGCCAGTCTTACAATCAACCTCCAGGGGCCTGGAATTCATCCGAGAAATCAGAGATGATGAATCCTTTGGCGCCGCCACCATACCAGCCCGTTCCTGCTGGATATCCCCCCTCTTTTCCAAGCCAGCCATTACACCCAGGCTTTTCCGCGCAGGGGCAGTATCCAGGACAGCCCGTGGTTGCTGTACAGCCTACGGTTCTTGTGACGACCACTCCCTTGGCTTGTCAAGTGCCAGATTACCTGGGTTACTCTATTTTTACTCTCCTGTGCTGCTGTTTTCCTCTGGGCATTGCTGCACTTATTTTCTCCTGCTCTGTAAGTATTAATCCATGCACTTTCCTTTTATTTATTTTCTTTATTCATATGACAACTGCTTCTAAATTACTTTTTATACCACAACAGTTGTTTTGTTTCATTCTGCATTGTGGTTTGGAGAATTGCTGAATATATGTATATCAGTTTTCTTTATAATTAACATTTCTTTCTGGCTACTTTCTATAGATTTATATGTAAATACTGGTATTTTTTAATGGCCGTGTTAGCCTGTAAAATAGCATGTAAAAGTACTGTACTTGTGGTTACAAAATAACTTTATGGAAATATTTTTCTAATGTAAACAACTTTTTCCCAACCGAGGCAGTGTATGTACAAGTGGGTGTTCCTCTCTTTTAGTTTTTCCAGTAAATGACGTCAGTTGTAAAAAAGGCGGGACACTGGAGAGCTGCCAACAGCAACAGATTGCAACAGATGTAATATAGGCCTATATATATGTGTGTGTGTGTGTATATATATATATATATATATATATAATTCCATTCTCAGATCTCATCTTTACACATGCTAAAGAAAGGTGGTGAAAACTGATGCCTTAAAGGGGTAGTTCAACCAGAATCAAAAATAACACACCCTCATCTGTTTTAGTTGTATATGACTGACTTGCTATAGAAAAATTGACATATTAAAAAATGTCCTGGCACTTCCAAACTTCAGCAGTAAATGGTGGTCTTTTGAAGCCCAAAAGGTGCATCCATCCATCACATACAGAGAGGGTTGATAAAAGCCTTTTGAAGTTAAAGTGCTAGAAAAACATCTAACTGAAAACCTTCTGAATCGTATTTTACAAACACTTTTACAAACAACCGAAAGTTTAAGGTTATAAATAAATAACCTGCAAATACGATTATCTCTTACAGTGTAGATCAAATGACTGCATGCAGGTTCCCTTAATTTGAACAAAACAAAATAAAACAAAAGATGTCTAAAATGCATTGCGTTTTCAAGCTCCGTTCAGACTTTGTGATTTTAGTCATGTTTTGCATGACGTAGGGTGGAGTAAAAATTTCATAAATTGACACAGTGACTGTTGCTACAGTCAAAAATAAATAAATAATTTAATCTGAACTGGGATTTAATCTAAAGAGCTTGGTTAGTTGGTTCAGGTGCATTAGAACAGGGTTGAATTTAATGGCATACAGCTGTTTGAGGCCAGGGTACGCTCTGTCAATACAATAATACAGCATGTACTGGTCAAACTGATAAAAAGGAATGGTCAGATTACAAAGCAAACAACTCACAAAGGTGATCAGTGAGCAAATGATTTTTTTGTAAGCACTCAGATCAGTTAAATAAAAGGTTTAATGGATTTGATAGCCAATAGTGTGCCAAGAATATTGATCATAAGTTATTGACATGTTGGGGTGACTTGGTTTAAGTATGTGAATACAAACATATTATGTTCTTTGCTTGTTGGTATTTCATATATTTTGCATAAATAAATAGTATTTAGTTAATACATCCAAGAAATCTTCCATCAGTTGAAAACATGTTAGAAAAACTAATACAGAGTGGAGTTTGCCCCCTCTTTTGAGAACTCCCCCATCTGCCATTGGCTCAAAGAAGCTCAACAGAAGTGGCTGACATTGTGTTTCCCCATTGTTTTCAGACTCGAAATGCCATCTACGCAGGACAGCGAGAATTAGCAGAGAAGAACTCCAAAACCGCACTCACCCTGAATCATGCTGCCCTTGGTATTGGCCTTGTTTTTATTGTACTGGTGATTATCCTCAATATTGTGTTTTGAGGTGATAAAAGCTAATAGAGCTGCCTGTATGGTAAATGCTATTTGGTCAATTAATCAGTATAGCCTACTTACAACATATGCGTTAAGGCTGATTATTGTATGCTTAATTTTTTTGCTTATCTTGTGTACAGCTGTACTAATATGAGCTTTTTTTACATAAATTTTATTATGTAAGCAAATGTATTGGCTTGAAGTATATTCACTAACTACATCTTTCAAATGACTGAATTTATTTCTTACTCAGACTACCTACATTTTTGTAACTCTTTTTGTCCAGGTCACACACATTTTTTTTTTCAGTTCTTTGTTTTCAGTCAACAAATTGTATTATATGTAGGCTAAATGTCAAATGCCTATTAAATGTCAAATCTGTATTGTTTGCATTAATAAAAAATACATAAACATTCCGGGGCAGATGACGTATTTACTTCACGCTGTGTGGTTCGGTTTGAAGTCATCTAATATGTCTATGGGCTAAAAGCAGCTGAATGAAAGTGACAGAATGGATACATTTGTTCAATTACCATCGGAGTTCAGTAGAACCATGTTAAGCTAATGACGCTTTTTGGTCGGATTTTCCGATCACTGGTCGAATTTAACCCCTGGCGCGACCACAAGGTGTACAAATACACACAGATACACAGCCGCTCGCGCAATGGAGCTTACAGAAGCGTCTGCTGGAAAAAAGCGCGCGCCCGAAGTCCTAAACGTGTCTAAGATGACGGTAACCTGCACACTATGCAACACCATGCTTTCATGGCACGATCTTTCCCGCTGCGCTCCTCTCTCAGATATGTTGTTGTTGGTGTTAACGGAGCGCGGTAAAGTTAGTTTTAGGTTTGATATTTGAGTCGGCGGCTTCAGGGAGCGTCTGCAAATTAACATATCAGTGCTAAACGAAGTACAAATTCTACTTATTGCGCCTAATTTTACTTTCAAGCACAGCTGTTGTCATTATCCTATGCGTAGCCTTTTTGATTTTATCAGACGACTCGATCACTGTTCTGTCACTATTTCATATTCATCCCATTTATGACAACAGAAACACTA
>JAUCMT010000032.1:14864238-14877819 GCA_032357475.1 Enteromius thamalakanensis
CTATTATCAATTAATTTTTCTTCTTTTTTTAAACTCATGGGTTCTCCAGTCGTTACAATTAAATTTCGAGTAACTGTACTTAGTTATATTTATCTGGTTATCACCAAAAGCATAATGTATAAGTTAATAAACAGAAATATCATGTTTTGACCAAGAAATAATGTATACAGATAATAATGTATATATATACAGACGCTTATACTGACAACATGATAATACAGTTTAATTTATTCACAGTTATGCATTTGTTGGAGAAGGGCAGGGCAGTATTATTTTAGTACAGAACTAATTGGGCTACTAATATAACTTTTTATTATTTTTATATTTACATATAAATGTAATGTATAAATAAAAAAAGGTGTTTTTGCAATTTGTTATTGTAGGCCTTATTTACATTTTAGTACTAGTCATTTTACTAGATCAACTTAAACTAAATTAAAGTATGAAATACTGCATTAGCAACTAGCTGAAATAAAAAAAAAAAGTTTCAATTTAAATAAAAAAGGATTAGGTTTATGTTTAGGAACATATTTATATTCTTGTAGTTTTATTAGTTTAAAAAACTACGTTTATGAAGTTACGTATTTAATCGATTACAGTGGTTGAAACCTATAATGCTTTTTTCTTCTTTTGTCACTAACATATTTATAACACACGAGGGCGCTAGTGTCTATCGCCGTGATAGGCCTCGTTTACTTGACACTAATATAAAAAAACAAGCAATTGGTCTTCTGTTTAAGCGATTAAAAAACTCAAATGCGAGACATGATTCCATTCCATTCATATAGGACATCATTCATTTCTATTTTACATCTTCAATGTGATATTTTTGCTCTGTATGCCTGAATACACCCCGCCCAGCTCTCCTCTCTCCGCAGCACGCGCAGCTCCTCACGTACGTATCTGCATCCGCTCGCGCCACTGTCAAGGTCACGTGCAACAGCGTGCGGAATTCCACACTTTCCTCATCCTGACGTTACATTCACGCAAGCTCACTTCTGCTTTTTCATAGTGACTAGGACGTGCTGCTTAATATCAAAAAGGGGGCTATTGAAGTGGTTTATGTTAAACAATTTAACGCCAAATACTTTAATTAAAATAAATACCGCGTGTACATTATTTTTGGGTTGTTTAATGAACTACATGTAATTTAGTCAAACTGCGTATTTTTTCATAGTCACAATTATAACCATAGTTCTTTTTTTATATTATCAATGGGAAAAAATAATAATAAAGCAAAACATCGATGCACACTGGTTATTTTTAATAGCAATGCTTTGTATCAGTAGTGGTTAGGTGTCTTTTGAGCATATTAATACTGCATCTGTATCTTGACATGTGTCCTTGAATCCTTTCATGAGGTTTTGACACTGAACAAAACTCAAAGTAAAACTTCAATTAAATGTCTCTGGTTATTTTGTAAAGGGTAAAATATGATCAAATGCCCAAGAAGCATAATAATATTTCTGGCATTTTTTAGAGTTTAATTTTTCATTTTGAAAGTCTGTCACATCTATCTATACATCTATTTGTTTTATGCATGTTATAAATCTCCCCTAAATGTCCTTGTATAGTCTCGTCTTAACCAGTCTCCCATCAGCGTTTCCATAGCATTCGTGATGGATAGCTCGTATACGCTTCTTTAAATTTATCCTACGAATGCCGTATGACGTCAAGTTGCCAGGGTGACCGGCCCCGGTGGCACGTGTCCGGTATAAAATGGTGCAGCGTTACGCGGAAACTGAGCAGAAGCCGCAGCAGCATCACTAAAGGAGGTGAGTTCTTCCTCATAGACTTTACACAAATTTCGTGCGGAACTCATAGACTGTAAAATTGTATACATATATTAAACATTTAAAACACGACGTCTAGCTTCGCAGGATGTTGTTTGCTGCGTTTGGGTTTGTACGTTAAGGAAGTTGTTACATAAGCCTCAGTTTCTGCGTGATGCACGGATGTATGGAGGCGTGGTTCATTCATACATTTCACGCGGGTTTTTGCAAATGTATATATGTTTTATTACAGAATATACAATATTAATTTCACACCCGTGACATTTTAGCATTTTATATAATTAAAATGTTGTGTGACGTGCCTCGCGGGCCGCTCGCGATGGGCTCATTGCGTCATATCGTTCCAGAATGTACCATCTGCTAAGATGCTGCGAAAAAGGGGAGGGAATATTATTTAATAAATTGTTTTGTTAAACAACTTCTCCAAAGGCGATAGTGAGTCGTCTGAGCGCAGATTTAGCGTACGTATTTTAGTCAGATGGTAATTAAATTTATTCGACGTTTTGACATTGACAAATAAGGAATGAGGAAAGATCATACTCCCCCTTTTTGAAAATAAAAGCAGCCGTTTGCTCTAATGCGTATAAAAGCTGATAAACCATACATTTCAGACATCACTCGCATCATGAAGGTCGCGTGAGCTGTCAAGGTCAAATGATATATATCCTTGTGCTTATTCAAAATTTCTTTCTCTTTAGGTTTTGAATGCGTTATACGAGAACAGGGTTAGGGTTAGAATAGACTGTGTTAGAGCTTCTACCTGTTTTTAAAAATAAATCCGTATAGGATACATGTAACACGGTGAGCATCATGGGAGATTTTCTCCCTCATGTACGTGACTGGACTCGTGTTCGATGCTGCAGTGGAGAACATGAGTCAGATCTGAAAACCTTTAGTATCATGAGCAATATTAAACTTCAGAACCTACTTCTATAGGCATTTCCTGCAATTTCCCCTTTGAATAAAACATGAAACCAGCCTAAGGGGGTTTACCAGTTTTAGCTGGTTTCACCTGAACAGATTTATTACAATTTGTGTTTTTAGCAAGACATGCATAATTATTAACAATTATGCTGTGATCAAAAATGACTTTAATAAATGCTGTAATGCAAAGTGTAATTCGAAGACTGTAGGATGAAATATAATATATGTGTATGCGAGGAAGTGAAATGCAGGCCACATCTCCATCCCTCCTTCATTGACCTTCTGCAGTCTGACTTTGCAGTTGCCACTGGCAACCACAATGGCCTTCAGCTGGCTGTTGAAGTGTCACGTATAGAAAATGTTACCTTACACCAGATAATTTGGCTTTATTACTATGGAGTTAGTCTACAACTGAAATAAAGTTGTGCAGGTGGTTGATAGCTGATTTATGCATTATGATATCACAAACAGCATGTGATGTTTGTTGGTTTGACACTTGCATCTGCATCATCAAAAGGGTTTAAATGACAGGCATATTAGACTAATATACAACCAGCACTGATTTCACAGAATGAATTATTGAATAGTGCATCATTTGCATGCATATAGCATGTTTAATGATACAGAAATTAGCTACAGTACAGTCATACAGTCTGTGCATTGTAGAGGAGGTGTTTTTTTCTCTGGGCTCTAATTTGCAGCCTTGGACGAATAATTTTAAGAGTTAAAATACCATTCTCTTCTCAAACATGGCATTTAACTGAGCCAAGAATGGGAACAGTGGGTTGCAATGTGGAGTAATTAAATTTCTTACATCATACCTATTGCTCTGAGACTGAAGCCAAATGTGACAGTTGACACACAAATAATGCTCTTTATGTTAGACATTTACTGTATGTCTTGCACTGGTAAAAAAATCCCTATCCATTCTCTAAAAACTAGCTTTTTTCCCCTGCTGCTATTGTCTGGCTGGAATGACACAGCACTTCCTCAGAATGCCTTAAAGGCAAACCTCCAGGAATTCAACACTTCTCTACTCGATAATAATTATTTTAGCAATAAAAATAGGTATATAATCACTTGGTATGTCTTTTATTACATGCTTTTTTAAGTTCCACTTTCATTTTATGCCATGCAGCATTAGATATTTTCCACTCATTTTCCATTTGCATGACCCAGGAAGACTGTCCTGGTTATAGCCGTCTGTGTGCCCTTGTTCTGTCACATTGAGCTGCTTGCCGGTTCAGAGGAAATGCTGTCTTCTCGTCTCCAGAAGGTGTGGCATTGTGGTTGGTCAAGACTGACTTCCTACTGCAGCAGCAGATTAAGCAACCCTGCCAAATACGAGCAAAATAAATACAAAGGGACTTAACATAATAAAATCACCTATAAATAGATCATATGATTAATTTATATAATAATATAAAAATAATAATAGGTACAATAAACATTCCGTAGTTCAACTGTAGGCAATGCACACTTGGCAGGAGCATTATTGGTCATGTACTGTAGTTATTTACTTTTTTTTTTTTACAATTAAATTGATTGCACACAGATTTGTGGTTTCTAAGGAAATACCTTTGCTTAAAGTCACAACTGCATAGAGTTATTTTGATTAAAAATAAATTTTGTTTCGAAATAAATAGATCACCATCGACACATTTCATGCTGACTTTTAACATTGTCAAAGCTCCATAGAAGTTCTGTTAAATTTACATTTTTTTTTCTATGGAGAAAATTAATGACGATTTTACTTGACTGTTCTGTGTTGATGTGTGATCACAGGTGTGTGCATATCATCCAATCAGAATCTAGATGCAACTAGAATTAATTATGGAAAATATGATTTGAAAATTAGCATTTAATGTGTAGTGTCATGTTACTAATGATATGCACATGACAGTGCTGCTACGACTGAGAGATGCTAAACAGAACAGTGGGGGATTGAATTTAGGGTCAGTTCAGAGGTAGGTGTGTGTGTCATTTGATCCAGGTCTAATTGGAGACGGCAGGCTTTTGGCAGGAAATCAGTTCTCCCAGACTGTGTTCCACTGTATCTTTATTTGACCAAATTTTCCAAGAACACAAAGAGAGATTCACATCTCCTAACAATAATGTGTTGTGGTGAAATATGCAAGAACGTTGGAGAATCAGAAGAAACCAAAAAAAAGAAGGGAAAGGAAACTAAAGATGCCGACACAGCCACTGTTTTCTTGCACTGAGTGACCTTGTCAACGTCATGTGATCACTGTCTGCAATTTCATCAGATCGTTTGGCTTTTACGGCTCATGGCTAAATTTTATCTGTTGATTAACTCTTTGCTTTGCCTCCATGCATCCATAAGATGCATTTTTAAATTAATCAGCAGCCACTTTGCGAGGTAGTGTTTGCAAAACAAGAAATCATTTCTGCACCAGCAGCACCTGCATTTGCAAAATGCAGCCATTTTAGCTTCAAGCTGAATCTGCGATCTTCGTTCATTTCACTTGCAATGCATTCTGGTAGTCCTTAACAAGACTGGGGACTTGGATTAGGATTACTCAGGCAGGGCAGGTGCAGTGCATGGTTCACACACACATGGGCCGATTAGGAGATTACAGTCTTCAGTTACACATCGCCAGCTGCAAGGACGGTCTGTCTTTATGCATGCTGTGAAAGACTGAGCTGCCGTCGTTCATCATCACCGACGAAAGCAAGGGTTACTTGATTATGTAACACTGCAATTGCTAGTACTTTCCCATTTACTTACTTTACATGGACCTCATCTAGATTTGCCTCTGGGCATACAATATTGCTGAACCAAGTACTTTATTACACAAGTAATTCAGCTTTTAAATAATAGCAGAATTTTATGAAAGCTCCACTTGTACACTGGCATTAAAAAGTCACCTTAATTTCTAGATAGACTACAATCTTTTTTTTTTTTTTTACATTGCCCTTGAGCAAAAGCGACCTGATTTCATCCAGTCTGGCAGTGTGGGAAATTGGATGTCGTGCATTAGCTTGCGTTTACGTTCAGGGTCAGCTCTCTTGTTGTACAGTCAATATCTATATATGTTTCAATAAATCTGTTAGATGTACACTAAATGAAAATTATACGTTACATTAGAAACCAGCTGTATTTAAGGTTTTTCTCTAATATTTTATTACAGTTAATGCTTATTTAGTTTCGATTAACACTTATTTCAAATTTTAGTTTTAGATAACTAAAATAACCCTGCCCAGACATCATGTTTTTAAGTAGACCGTGAAGGTTGTTTTTGGTTATAATTTTAGTGGTGCACAGAGACAGAAACGGCAGATGAGGTCCAATCAATGATGTCTGTTCATTTGTCTGGTTTAATGACCACGTGCAGGGTTGCTTTGATGAAACTATAAACATGTAGACTCAAAACAAACCATAGCTCACCAAAACCCAACAGATCATGAGACATTCTCTGTCAACTAGCCACAACTATGGGCTTTTAGAGGACTACAAATATAAACATAACTCTGTTAGCTTAAAAGGGTTTATATCTTAAAATGTCAAATTAAATATAAAGCATTTTGTACGCAGTGTAGTAGTGTTTGAAATACTGCGGTAAAGTAAGTCACAGGGATGTTACTTTACGTCTAGCTGTATAAAGAATGACAGCAGAAATCATCTTATTCTAAACATTTCTAAAGTCTAAACTGATTTAGACTGCCAGTTTGTACTCAAAGGCAGAACTAAATCAACTGAAAGCTATTACAGTTTGTTAACTTTTGAATTGTCATTTCATATGTACATGTGTCCGTTTCCAGTAGCAGTTTAACATCCTTCTCTTCCGTTTATTACTTCTCAGGCATTAGCCATATATGGAATAATGTAAAAATATTTGACTCTGTTCCAATTGTCAGACTCGTGTTGCATAAGACCCATCCTCACACACCGTGGCAGTCTGATAATAGAGAAAACTGCAAACAATGTTGGGCATGTGGCAGCTTGTTGCTTATTGAAGCCCACAGAAAAGATTGCATGGCAATGCACGTACACTGCCAATATTTCAGCAACTTCCTGTGTGCACAAGAAGTTTAAGGACAAATTGTTAAGTGCATGACTTGCTGCCCCTGTTCCGCATGAAGAGAGGAGAATAAAAGACACAATAGATCTTCTGCTCTGCCAGGCTAATAAAGTATGCAGGTCCAGTGAGGCCGAAGTTTGGAAATTTCCCAGGCAGCATGCTAATGGACCCAAGAACAATAAAAACTAGAGAAGAGTTCAAGCCTCCACCCACCATCCAAAACAGCACACTGGCTCAGAGAAAGTTCATGAAGTTCAGTTCCACAAGCGTGTTTAGACACTGAGCTGCTGGTGAGGGTGGGGGGTATGATTTAAAACACACAAATCTAAGAAAATAAAATTCAATCTATATCACACTAATGCTATTATTTCATCAAATAAAAAGTACTTCATGCAATTAGATTATTTTGTGGACATTGATAAGCACAAAACCGCATTCTGCACAAAAACAGCAGCATATTATTAAACACAACAGTAAAGCTATTATACGTTGTAGAGTTGATGCAGTTGTTCTAAAAGTCTGAAGTTTCTGTCTTCTCTTATTTCAGGTTCAAGACCACAATCCACTCTCTTGCAATAATGTCTGAGCTTTGCGTTGGAATCAATGGGTGAGTTTAACTGTCCCAATGTCAAAAAAATATAAAATACTACTGTATGTGCAAAAAGTCTATTTATTATTTCAAAATGTCAGGAACCACCTAAAACCCATACTATACTATATTCAGTTTCTGAATGTATTCAAAAAAATGTTGGTAGTTGATGAAAAGCTAATAATGTATTAAATCATAAAAAATATTAAAACATGAAATTACATTACAGTGAAATAATTATTAAATACATAAATCAGATTTTCTTTAGGTTTTTCAGAGAGAGCATGGCAGCCCCAAAAATTATGAGCTGAATACAACCCAGTGCTGGGTAAAATATGGACAAACCTAGCAATTCAAAAGGTTGGGTTAAACTTTGGGTGGGTGTAGGTTTTCGGACATATTAATTCCATAAATAGAAATTGTAAAATGCAGATCAACTCAGAGAAAGAGAGAGAGAGAGCAAATGGCCTGATTCAGAATGATTACAAGAACAAGATTACCCAGGATGAGTTTAAGCCTCCATCCACACAAGCACATACACACACTCCTGCTTCATAGTCTTTCAGACAGTGTGTCTAACCAATCAGATATCAACTCACAAACATGAACTATTCATTTTACCTTTCATATGTTGGCATATTTTAATAAAAACATAGATATTTCCTTGATGAAATCGTATACTCCTTCAGTGGAAATTTCCATCATGTTTCCTGCAGGCAGACAGATACAGGAAAAGGCATCTTTCAAAGTAGCAGATACTGTACAAGACTGACATTATGAAGCATCTTGAATAACTCTGCTGTGTGTTTGTGTAGATTTGGCCGCATTGGCCGTCTGGTCCTCAGGGCCTGCCTGCAGAAGGGAATTAAAGTCACCGCCGTCAACGACCCCTTCATCGACCTGCAGTACATGGTGAGATTCACTGAAGCAGAAATGATGATTCTTGGCATTGGGTAAAGCAGGAGCCATGTTAAACTAACAAATAGGTCCACAGGCCTGCACTGCTTGACGTGTTTTTTAAGTATGAGGTTTTAGACACGTAGCTTTCCCTGTGCATTTAACAGCATTTCTTTTAGCACATGGGCTTAAAGTAAAAATACAATTAGTAATATATTGATTCCTGATGCATATTTCTGGTCCTATTGTGCACCATTGGTTGACACCAAAAGTAATATATATATATAAACCCTAATAATTTAGTAATAAAATCCATGGTGCTGATTTTGTTTTTGTAATTTTAAGCTAACATTTTTTTTTCTTTGAGTCCTATTTCTATAAAATTAATCCTAATCAGTAATCTCAACGTTGAAATCATTTAACAGGTCTACATGTTCAAGTATGACTCCACTCACGGGCGTTACAAGGGAGATGTTCACCAAGAGGATGGAAAGCTGATCGTTGATGGTCAAGCCATCTCTGTGTTCCAGTGGTATGTTGTATTGGTCTTATAAACCATAGTCGCCCATCATGAACATCTCTCTGTTAGGATATAACTTCAACCTTGACACATAAATTGCAAACATAAATTAATTGTAAACACTGTCAAATTAGGAAGATTTATACATCATACTGCACAGTATATACTATACAGCTTTCGGTTATAATTTCAGGAAAAATATGGATAGTTGGTATTTTTAATCTGGTTTAAAAAAAAAATGTTTGACCAATTAATCCGTATAAAAGATGTTAAACGTGCAGTCGATATTGTTTCTGGTTCATTCATCACACTGAAGCATATCAGTGTTGTGCTAATTCTTTGTCTCTCTTGCACTTAGTATGAAGCCTGCTGAGATCCCATGGGGCGATGCTGGTGCCCTGTATGTAGTCGAGTCTACTGGAGTCTTCCTCAGCATTGAGAAAGCCTCAGTAAGTCTGAACATGATCAGGATCTGGAGGGCAAATATATAGCATCAAATATTATTATAACACTGGTATTCTGTAAAATTTATCCACCAGGCTCACATCCAGGGTGGTGCCAAGCGCGTGGTTGTGTCTGCCCCATCACCTGACGCTCCCATGTTTGTGATGGGAGTCAACCAGGAAAAGTATGACCCTTCCAGTATGACCATTGTCAGGTGAGCAAAGTCTAATGCATGTTAGCATGCAAATGAAATATTTAATGCTTGCATGGGAAAATAACTGATCTGTGCAACCATATTAATGTGTGTTTTTGTTGAAAACATCATAGCAATGCATCCTGCACCACTAACTGCTTGGCTCCCCTGGCTAAAGTTATTCATGATAACTTTGGTATCGAGGAGGCCCTCATGGTGAGTTAATGCCTGGTGTGACATGGGTCCTATTTATATGTGTTCAATTGGGTCAAAAAGTTTTACACGTTTAAACTAAAACAAACATTAAACACCCTCTTCTTAGATGTGTGATGTGTGCACGTATTTGGACTTAAAACCTTGCCTATTTAATTAAATGAAAATAAATTTAGCGCTCATTTTCAAAAGTTTCCAGTCAATTTTTTCAAAGTAAGTAAGGACGCTGAATAAATTGATCAAAAAGTAATCAAAAGTGACAGTATATTTATAATGTTAATAAAGATTTTTAACTTTAAATAAATGCATATGGCCCGGTTTCACAGACAGGGTTTAGCCTAAACCAGGGTTAGGCAATAGTTCAATTAGGACATTTAATTATTTTTATATACATGCCTTAAAAAAAGGCATTACTGGCGTGCATCTTAAGATAAAACAATGGCACTGACATGTTTTAAGATCAGTCCGTGCAGGTTCAGCTCAGATTTACATTTTAGTCTAGTACTAAGGTCAAGCCTTGTCTGTGAAACCGGGAAGATGTTTAACTTTAGAGTCATCACAGAATCCTAAAATATAGTTTCCACAAAAATATTAAGCAGCACAACAGTTTTCAATATTGATCATTTTTCTTGGGCACCATATTGATTCTGAAAATGCTTTGCATCATATGAATTAAATACATTTTAAAATATATTCAAGTAGAAAACAGCTGTTTTAAATTACTATTTTATATGGCAATATTACTGTTTTTTCCCTAGATATTAACCAAATGAATGCAGTCTTGTTGCACATAATGGACTTCTTAACAAAATGCAAAAAGCTTAAAAATTATTTCCCGTACCTCTTCACAGACCACAGTCCATGCCTACACCGCCACACAGAAGACAGTGGACGGCCCCTCTGCCAAGGCCTGGCGCGACGGACGTGGTGCTCACCAGAACATCATCCCTGCTTCCACTGGTGCTGCCAAGGCTGTGGGCAAAGTCATTCCTGAGCTTAACGGGTCAGTGCAAGACCGATCAAAAGACAACTGATCAATGTTGATGCTGACTGGAGAAATTTACCATTTATCTCTGTTTTGTAGCAAGCTGACCGGTATGGCATTCCGTGTGCCAGTTTCTGATGTGTCCGTGGTTGACCTCACCTGCCGCCTCTCAAGGCCTGCCAGCTACTCTGCCATCAAGGAGTCTGTCAAGAAGGCCGCTCATGGACCAATGAAGGGAATTTTGGGATACACAGAGGATTCCGTAAGTGCTAGCAGTAAAATTCTTTTAGAAGTCATGCAGATTTTTACACTGTGAAATTGAATTCCTATTTCATTTGTGTTTTTGTTTAGGTTGTTTCCTCTGACTTTATTGGTGACACTCACTCCTCAATCTTTGATGCTGGTGCAGGCATCTCCCTTAATGACAACTTTGTCAAACTCATCTCCTGGTAAGCGCAAAACTATCACCACTTAATGTGACGGTCCATCCAAAAATTACCAACTGAACTTTGACTAAATAAAATAATCACAAAACATTTCCCATGTTTTTGCTGGTGATATAAAAGAAAGTGTAATTGTGAATAGTGCAATTACAAAAATTTCTGAAGACAACATTTTCATATTTTTCTACTCTCACATATTACAAGTATGACAGCGTTAAGACGGATGCTATAGTGTCTTTACTCTTAAATTCTGTGGCAATAAAGTGTGTTTTAATTCTGTAAATCAGTTCAAAACAATTCAAAATTGACTCTCTCATATCATATTAACCTAATTTTAACCTAGTAAAAAAATAAATATACATAAAATTGGCTGTTTATGGTCATTTATTGTCATATTTGAGCGTATAAATACAAAATAATTACAAATATTATTCTTTATTTTTATTCATCAATTATAAATATTAATTCAGTGAAATAGATAAATAACTATGTGGGTAGAATATATATATATATGTTTGTTTGTGTGTGTGTGTGTGTGTGTGTGTGTGTGGTGGTTTACATAATATGTTTATCTTATGTATATACATTATATTATATTTTGAAAATATCTAAATGTATTGTACATTTATATATATATAACATTATATACATATTCTTATGTACATGCCTGTGTTTATATTTATATATATATATACACACACACATATTATGTAAAAAAATTGTGTGTGTGAGTGTGTGTGTATATATATATGTGTGTGTGTGTGTGTGTGTGTGTGTTTTGGCTGAAATAACTGTTAGGTCAAGATAAATATTTTCAGGGAAAATACAGTGCATAAATAGTACATTTATTGTAAAATGTAAAGATTTTAAGCTGTATCACCATGTATGTAAAAGCAATGCTCTAATCTTTTGTTTTTCTTTCTCACAGGTATGACAATGAATTTGGCTACAGCCATCGTGTTGCTGACCTGTTAGTGTACATGCACTCCAAAGAGTAACTCTCCAAGTTTTGCGAAAGCAGAAAAGCCCTACCATTCCTTCTTTTCAACGCACTCATTTAATAGCTGAAGCCATAGTGACACGCCTTAGCATTCCTGTTCTCACCTACAAGACGCGTTCGTCTCTGTAGACGTCTGTGTGTGCGTGTTAGTTTCTTTTGACAGTATTTGTGTCATTGTTACTCCACAAGCATTGCTGTAGTTGTTACCATTCTGGGTGTAATCACGTTGTGTTGGTGTAAAGAGAATATCTGATATAAAGTTATATGAGGTAAAAGGCTACTGTAATGCAGTTTAAAAAGAAACTAATTAAAGTTTGAAAAAAACAAATGTGTTCCAGTTATTTTGTCTCTTATAATGTGTACTTACATACATAATGGTAATAGTTTAACCCTATAAAGCCTACTGTATTATTTTTGTTATATGAATTTCTAAGGACTTTTAATAAGGAACATGATCAGACCTTTCCTGGAAAACCTGTTGCATGCATCTATTTATTTTCTGTCAAATAACTGCATATTAGTAACATTTCAAGATGCTCATTTACTAGACAAAAGCAATTTATTCATACAACATTTTTTAGAATAATACTAAAAATAAATAACCATATATCAGAGTCAAAAATATGATGAAACAAGGTTTGAAGGAATGATTATTTATTTAGCTGTCAGTGTGTTTCATTGCATTTTATCTTTTGTCCCAACAGAGCATACAGATATGAAACAATCCATATAAATATAATGATAAACAAATTTTATTGAGAAAAATTGTAGTAACAGAATAGTGACAGAATTTCATATTTTTGTCAATAGCACATTTTTCTTCTACAATAAGATGGCAGCACCATATTCTTACTATATCATATTAAATCAGCCCTAAAATATTTTCTCATATTTTGTTTTTGACTTTATCAAATTTATCTCCTTGGGGCGTGCGCATGACCCTACAGAAATAGCATATGCAATATATACTATATTAAGATATTGTAGCGTTATACCCAGAAATCTATATAAATATAAAAACAAGTAGCAAATGCATTTATAATTTTTAACGTCAACAACAAAAAGATTTATCATTTGACTCGTGTCAAGCTATAGAAAAACAATAATAATAAAAAAAAGTCATATAATCGTTTACGATGTTAAGCAATGTTTACATATTATTATTAGTTAAATAAACACTGAACTGAACGACTTCGTTAATATAAATCCTACTCATCTGACACTGCTTTTGCACAATATATAGCAAGGGTGCACAATATGTACGCATATTAGTGCGTATATTGCATGAAACCTAGCAAAACAACAGTGCACCAAGCTAGTTTCAACCATAGACATATATATCTATGGTTTCAACACCTGAAGACGCTAGAATCAAATGTTCAGAATGAGACGCGGAACTACAGCATCAAACTGGACTGTGTAATCACTGTAGTGAATTAGAGACAATTGAACATGTACTGTTACATTGTGCAGCATATAATAGAGAAAGAGGAGAGTTGATTAAAAAATTGAAGGATCTAAGTATAACTAATTTTAG
>JAUCMT010000032.1:14895341-14915444 GCA_032357475.1 Enteromius thamalakanensis
ATAATATTTTCTGAACTGTAGTTTCCCAAAACCTAGGAACCTAATAAGTCTGAAAAATGTACAAATTATTATTATTATTTTTTTTTCATTTTTGGAATTTATTTTTTTGAGCTAGTTTTCAATGGAACCATAGCATTTTTTTAAATCACAGTCATTCAGATAAGTTTTTTTTTTTCTAAAAATAAAATATTTCTGAGCTGTAGTTTACAATAATAAAAAACTTCTAAAATAAATCTGTAAAAATAAATAAATAAATAAAAATTAAAACAAAAATGGCACAATATAGTGTATATTAAAATAAATAATCACTATCGCATTCCATTTATGACATATACCCGCTGTCTTCATGAGATCAGTATGTTTGCAAATGTAATTTTAGGCTGTGTGTGCAGATATCGAAGGGGCTCATCTGGCGTCTGCCCGCTCTTCCTGAAGCATCTGTTCACGCCCAGCGCAGCTGTCTCAGACAATAACCTGAGCGCCTGCGTGCGTGTTTGCATGTGCATTTCTTACTAGCGTGTTTTTATTATATGTCAGCACTACGCTACTGGCTCCAGACTAACACCCCATTGTCTGTGCAACTATTGTTTGTTTACTAGGCCGAGAGAAGGACAAAGACGGGAACAGTTGCTGGTCTACACTTCTGGGAGCTGGCGTCGTGTGGCATCCCCAAACTTGTGGGTGTGGGCTCATTGTTTTGGGGGTCTTAAAAGGGAAGTTCCTTCACTCCCTGGAGATTTGGCAAACGCTTGGGACATGCACAACAGATCATCCGAGCTTCTGTGGGATCCTATTCAAACCAAAAGGCTTCATAATCAAGGCCTAAAATGCACAAAAATGTAGAGAAGTGTTAAAAAATAGACAAAAAACAACCTTCTTTTCATCTCCCTCTGCCCAGCTTTGAAAGCACATGCTCCCTCATAATGAAAGATAATGAGTGGGGGCGATTATCACGCTGATATGTGGTCCTAAATGGGTGGACTCGATCCCAGAGGCCCAGAGGACCATTGCATGAGACCATGCATTGCCTCTGATTGACCTGCTATCAAGCATCGAGGTGCTGGGAAGCAGTGCTTGCCAGCTGGCCTCATTGCTGATAAAGTCAGAGGTGTGGAGGTCTCTCCGAGAGAACAAGAGTTGCACAGATCTCTCAGTTGGTGGCAAACCAGATTGTGTGATGCCTTTATTGCTACTTAGAGTATATGGAATGGGTTTTAATGAACGGTTCTGGCAAAAATGGAAATTTGTCAGGATTTACTCACCCTTCAGGGTGTTATAAATGAGCAAATAAAGCACCATAGAAGTAGTCTTATAAAGTGCAAACCTCTGAATTAATGTCAATTGTGGTGGTCAACTATGTTGTGGAAAAACTATGGTATATAGAAATGTTGTAGCTTTTATGGTTAAAATGGTTTTCAACAACATTGTTCCTTGGTCACACTTTTTTTCAATTCTCACAATTAACTATTAACATTTGTCTCAGGCAAGAGTGACCATTGTTTCCTAAAATTCCTTGCCTGTTCCTTTAAACAGGTGGTAATGATTCAAGCTACATTGAATAATAGATGGATATCATAGATGAAAGCTCATTAAACAAAGCATTAAACATTTATTTAACAACATAATATGTAACATAAATCTCATAAATAAATATTTTTTTTCCCCACTGTAAATTATAAGATCCCTTGATTTTTAAAACTCTCAATTTAACAGTAACTTACTGTAGAATTTTTCTTTTACTGTTGGAATTAAAATAATTGTGTCGCTACATTCAAAATCTTCTGGAGCCATTCAATAAAAAACAACAACAAGCAAACGGAAAACGTACTGGTGATTTTCTGCCTCGTCATTATTAATTAATTGTACACACACTTCCAAGCTCTAAGAAATCAATATGGAAAATCCCCTCATATTTCAATTTTTGTAGGTTTTTTTGTTGTTGTTGTTGTTATACATATATATATATTTTAAAAACGGTCTAAAAGTATGTTTTTCACTGATAATCTTCCCACTAAAATAACTATTGTAAAGTGATTTGGATGCTAATTGCAACTTTATTTTGGATCCCAAAATGCCCAATTTCCAGGATGTTCACACTCAGGGGGATGAGGCTTTTTTATTTTGAAAGATAAGGTCTTAAAAGGAATAAAATTTTCCCCTACCTTTGACTTTGAAGATAAGGTCTTCCATCATAGCTTCTGCATGCTTGACTGCTCTGTACTGTGATTGATGTTGTTTTCACTTTATTTCCAGTTAAATAAACCATTACCACCAGATAAACCCATTTAGATTGTGCTCAATCACTGCCAAAAAGCACGTGCTCCACAGTGGAGCTTTATAAAACTTCTTATGGGTCACAGAGCAACTGGAGCAATTGAAGATGTTCATGCTTTACAGGAAAACAGAGAACTAGACATTGCTCTATTCACATCAGTAAAGAGTGGAGATGTCTGACGTGCTGACCTTGACCGTTTTCCTCAGTCTTGTCAGGGAAACTTGGATAATTCTATGACCTTTACTGTATGTTTCTGTACTATACCTTTCGAAAACCTATAATTTCATCAGCATTTGTTTTATTTTGAATGTTTTATGTATATATATATATACACACATTTATATAAAAACGTGTCACGGAGCACACCTCCGAGGTCCGAGGTCCCTAAACGATGTCACAGTAAAGTACCGGTATCCTCTTCCACTGGTTCTATCAGCCCTGGAACAGCTCCGGTCGGCCCACTGCTTCACCAAACTGGACCTACCTAGCGCCTACAACTTGGTGCGCATCCGCGAGGGTGACGAGTGGAAGACGGCATTCTCAACCACCACAGGGCACTATGAGTATCTTGTTATGCCATTTGGATTATCTAATAGTCCTTCTGTCTCTGGTGAACGAAATCTTTAGAGACATGCTCCCTCAGTTTGTTATCTACTTCATAGATGAAATCTTGATTTACTCAGAGAACCTCCAGTCCCACATCAAACACGTCCGGGCCGTTCTCCAAAGACTCATACAGAACCACTTGTACGCCAAACTCAGTAAATGCGAGTTTCACCAGACAAAGGTTTCCTTTCTGGGCTACGTCATCAGCCCTGAAGGGGTGGCCATGGATGACACGAAGGTTACGGCGGTGGTCAACTCGCCACACAATCTCAAGGAGCTTCAGAGATTCCTCGGCTTCGCGAATTTCTATCGCAGGTTCATCCGAAATTTCAGTCAAACCGCAGCACCCCTAACCGCCATGGCCCGCAAGGCCTACAAGCAACTTCCTTGGGGACCCGAGAGTGATGCTGCCTTCCAAAACTTAAAACAGAAATTCAACACAGCTCCCATCCTCCGTCACCCAGACACCACACGCCAGTTCATTGTGGAAGTCGATGCCTCCAGTACCGGGGTGGGAGCTGTACTTTCCTAGGGACAAGGCGAACCAACCAAGCTTTACCCTTGTGGCAAGGTAGCCCTTCATCGTCTATACCGACCACTGTAACCTGGAGTACCTACAAACCGTTAAGAGACTAAACTCTCGGCAGGCTAGGTGGTCGCTCTTCTTCACTAGATTCCAGTTTACTATCACCTATCGGCCAGGGTCGAAGAACAGCAAGGCGGACGCCCAATCCCGCATGCATGACCTCCTCTCACAGCCATCTGGTCCAGAGAACATCATCTTGCCCACCGACATCCTAGCACCTGTTCAGTGGGACATCCTGCAGGTGATCCAAGAGGCCCAGGTCACTAAACCAGTACCCCCAGAGTGTCTACGAGACAAGACTTATGTACCTGCGCCCCTCCGTGAGAGGCTGCTCCACCTCATTCACGACAGTCCCAGTGCCGGTCACACAGGAATCCTTGCTACTTATGAGCTGGAAACGGCCCAGGCCGTCCTGGAACATGTGTTTCGTTATTACGGCCTGCCGGAGGACATTGTCTCGGACCTGGGGCCGCAGGTCTGGCTACCATCCCGAGGTAAATGGTCAGGTCGAGCGCCTCAACCAGGAACTCATTCGCTTCCGGAGGTCGTATTGTCACAACAACCAGGGCGACTGGAGTCAGTACCTCCTCTGGGCAGAGTATGCCCAGAACTCCCTGCGCAAACAAGCCACCAAGTTAACCCCAATTCAATGTATACTCGGATATCAACCCCCCCTGTTTCCATGGTCCAGAGAACCCACTGACCTGCCCACAGTCGACCATTGGTTTAGACACAGCGAGCAGACCTGGGACACAGCCCATATTCAGCTCCAGCAAGCCATCCGGAGAACTGCCGCCCAGGCTGACCACCATCGGTGACCGCATCCAGCCTACTAACCCGGACAGTGGGTCTGGCTCTCAGCCCGGGATCTCCGCCTGCACGGAGCGCACCTCTGAGGTCCTCCCCAACGAGCAGCAGCTGGAACCCTCGCCTGAGTACTAATGTTTCTACCCAGACTCTTTTAGCCCACGTACCCCGGTGCTTTTCGCGCCATCTCTGGACGATTCTCCAGTATAAAAGGACAGACTTTTGCACTAGTCAGATGCGAAGTCTCAATTCAGCCCCGGCCACCGTTTCTGGGCGTTTTCCTGTGTTTTTGACTACCCGTGCTTGATTTATTGTCTGTGTTTTGTTTTCTGATTTCTCACCGCCTACCCTGATCTATTTGCCTGTATTCCGACTACGGTTTTGCTGGTGTATTGACCTTCTGCCTGTTTGACTACGTCTATTAAACATTGCAAACGTATACATGTAAATATTTTTTTTAAATATATGCTCTATGTGTGTATATATATATATATATATAAATATATATATATATATTATATTCTTTAAATATACTATGTAAACAAAAACTAATCACATCCAAAATCAATTTTTTTGTTTACATAAAGTATTAAATAATATAAATAATATTTAAATACACACATATGGAGTATATTTCAAAAATATTTACATGTTTATACATTTTTTATGTAAACATAACATACACATATAAATATATATATGCATTTATATATAAATAAACATACACAGTGCACATCATTTGACAGCACGGATATATAATGTAAATAATATGTCAAAATGATTAAATAAATCATATAAATTTTACAGCATAGAATTCACAAAAAAACTTTTGTATAAAATATAAAATATGGCTATTATAAATATTGTCACCAAAATGAAAATTGTCGTGTTAGTTTGATCTGCGCTCCGTAAAGTGCTTTGATGTTTTTTACTAACTTGTTAAATTAATTAGTCAAATTAACCAAAATTTAGCTACACTGATACGTGAGGACACATCCTGTTGGGCTGACACAACAGCTATTGTTTTCTGCACGCAAACGTGCTGAGCTCTAATTTATCAGAGCAGGTGAGTCAAACTACTGACGTGGATTGTTCTGCTAAAGACAAAAATAACCTTTTGTTTGTTTACAGACCATCTCTTCTGCTGATTACACTACTACGATACGTGACTGTAATCATTGCATCCTTTAGGAAGGCATGCTTGTGTTAGGATGAAGACTTCAGCAATGGATGTAACTCATTGAATCTTAATTCCTTTTTTGGTCTCTACACAATTTCTAAATTTTAGAAAAGATTCTAATGCAATCACAGAAAAAAACATTAGATAGAAACTAGTTACTAATACATGGGAGTTATGACATCTTCAAAGGTGTAATTAATTGATTAGATTTAATCTTAATAAATGGTTTATGACACATATTGTATATAAAAATGTAGTTCCAGACATGATCCAGGAGTGTGTTTAAAAGCTGAAACATTCAAATTTTCTATTTTCAAATTTTACCACTATAGAGGTTTGCTTTGACAACTTTAGAGAAACTCATAATTTGCATTATGTATATATATATATATATATAAAGAGAGAGAGAGAGAGGCTAGCTGTCAGTCCTTTTTAGCAGTTGACTAATTTTTAATGATTGCAAATTTCCATCTGACCTCTTTCTGTATTCCCACTGGAATTGCTTCTGTCTACAGTAAACCCCGCCTACTTTTATTAGATTGTCCAGCTCAATTATTGTGACACTGACAGTCATTGCTTTGGCAGGCCAGGCTGATAATGTAACTTTTAAAGCTTTTTGTCATCCTAAAAGTGCCGCATAAGGGAGTTCAGCAGATCATTGAAAGAATTTTAAATATTAGGGGGGACAGTTTGGCCATTCTTAATTATTGATTTTATTAATACAGACGATTTGAGTCACTTCTCTTCACTCATTGTCACAGCTGGACTCAGACAAGCAAATAGCAACCACAAATCATAATTCAGTAACATGCAATGGTCAGGGTCGGCAGCGAAACATTCAAAAATCTACAGGAAATAGCCCAGGGTCAAAATCCTAGAGGGAAATCTAAAGTATCAAATGAAACAATGAAAGGAGAACTAGGCAAATGCTCATCAGCGAACAGAAACAGAACAGAAAATGCTTGTTAGAGTGTGATACAGCAAAACAATACTTCAGAGTCTTCACAGAAGACAGTGAATTCAGAAAAGATGTCATAAACTCGGGAGGTTCTATGGCCGAAGCAGACACCTCTGGAGGCACAGGTGTGCAATCCTGAACAGGAGAGGCCTTTGGAGCAGACTCATGCAGAAGAGCTAGCTTCAGGAGCCAATTTGTGGACAGGAGAGGTGTGGGAGACCCTGAAGTGGCAGGCATGGCGTTAGGGACTTTAGGCTTGGCAGACATATAATCAAACTTTAATGTGGTGGATGTAACACGAGAAAAGTGAAACTTGTTTTTGGTGTGAGCAGGTCCTGTATCAGCAGGGATGCCGTAAGGAGGCTTTTATTAAAAACACACGTGGTCAAAACAGGCAAGGTCTAAATACTAGCAAACAGGAATATCCAAGGGTGAGACAGTAATCCAGTAACATGCAATGGTCAGGGCTGCCAGCAAAACATTAAAAAACAACAGACAATAGCCCAGGGTCAAAATCCAAGAGGGCAATCTAAAGTAACAAATTAAACAATGAAAGGAGAACAAGGCTATGGCAATGACAAAGACAAAACCAATGGCAAAAAACAATGGCATGAAAACAGGATAATTACGGAGAATGTTTGGTAGAGTCTGTAGACAGCAATACAACTGAAATGCTCCAGATCCAGAAACACAGGTTAAACAGTCCATGTGGCTTCAGATCAACCTCAGTTTTGCCCCACTATAAGCAAACAAAAATAACATAATCTAATTTTACCGTTCTTCTCCCGTGACTTACGTCTTTTTAGAGTGTATTACAACAGCACATATGCATGCTGTAACATATTTGACATAATCAGCCTTGTTTACATAAGCGTAAAAGCAGCATATGCGGCTGTTTGCTCGAGTATGCTTTTACATTGTGATTTTATTGAGTAAGTCACGGCAGAAGAATGGTTGAGTTAAATAATACAATTTTTGTTTTTATTGCGCAAAAAATTCACAGAATTAGCATTGTAAAATTTAAGTTGAGCCACTGATGTCACATGGACTGTTTTACCAGTGTTTTTGCGTTTCTGGATCTGGGATAATTTCCCAGTTGTATTAATGAGGGGCATATAGCTCTCTGATCTCACAAAAATATCCGAAAGATTTGAGTGAGGGTCTTATGGGTTAAATATAAAAAATATCAACGTCAGGTGACGTCAGTATTGGACGTCAATTTAACATTGTCAGTGGACATTGAATTTGTGTTGAATTTTGGTCACCTGAGGTCGCAACCAAAATGTAACCAAATATCAACGTCCTATGACGTTGCGTGCCTGCTGGGTTCAGTACAACAGCTAACCTATTTAAACATTAAGGTACGTTTTTCAACGTTACTTATAATATTTATTAATTTTACACATTTAAAATATACACTTGGCATAATAATGTAAATAAATATTGATTACCTAGCCACTGAAAATAAATGATAAAAATCATTCGATCATTCATAATTAATAAACAACCGTTTATTCCTTTTTTCTTTTATACAGTGACGTGTGTGTGCATGCGTTTGTTTATCTTCCACATGTTTTAAATCATCTTCAATAAAATGCAAGATCGTGCAGTAAAAATATCTTCCTCCATCAAGTGTCAGGGGACGGCAGGGCTCGTTTCATCCGGTGCGCAGGAGGGGAGGGCCGCTGGCGTCTGGGCGGCGGAGCGCGTCTCCGCATCCCTGCGCTTCATCGTCTGAATGAAGCTTCGGAAGTTTTGGGGTCAGATCTTGCAGATTACCAGATTCCTGTCTGTCTCTGTCATAGCATATAAAATCATGGGGAACACGTTGCCTGTTAGACTTCAAGAGAGGTGCACTGGAAGAGATAACTGCAAGCGCGAAGATGCTCAGGCTGTGTGGACTCCTTCTTATATGCTCAACTCTAATAGGTAAGCAGGAGTTTACTTTCCTAGTATTTAACTGTAATTGAATTTCTTTGTTGGGCTACTTCATTGACTTACTTTTATATGCAGTGGTGTCCAAAAGTGTGAGACCAAACATAGCATGGATTATTATTAAAATAAAATGTTCAGTAAAGTAGCCTAAATTTTTTATTTAAACTTTTCACTCATATAGCTGTGCTGATAATGTCATTTGCATTGACATTTTTATATGACATCAATGAAATATGCACATTTTCAGAAATTTGTAAATAAATCTAGCCACATATTTACAATATTATTTGCTATTTAAAAATAGGGGAATTATTATACAAATACAATTTTAAACAAAACTAATTTAAATATTACATTTTAATATAAAAATGTTACTAATTTTTCTGTGCTGAAAATATAATTTGTTTAAATGTTTATATTACAATAATCAAATATGTTTACAATATTATATGATTTTATAATTTGTAAATCCATAATTTTTATTTCAAGTGTACATAAACATTTTATTAAAATACATTTTATCTGTATATATTATAATGTATCCTATTTATTGTTGTCAACCTTTTACTACTTTTACTATATAACAAAACTATATATTGTTTCTGACTCAAATTTACATTATTATTTCAACAATTGTAGATTAAAGTGCATAATATTTATATATGCAGATAACTTACAATATCATTTTCTCAAGGATAACGTTTCCCTTTCTGAAAAGAAAACTGTGTTGCTCAGTTCTTTGGCTGGACATCTTTGATCCCTTATACAGGAAGAAATATTGCTTTGCAAGGGAAGCCGGTCATTTCCAACGTCCATTTACTCTTTTCCTCGTCTGTAAGCAAATATTAGTAGCAGAGCTATTTGTTGCAGTGATGCAATAAAACAGTCCTTCAGCATAAAAAAAGAAGCATTAAGCTTAACATTTCTAAAAAAAAATATGCTTCCATAAAATACATTAATATCAATCTCTTAATTGCATGAAAGGTTTTGTATATAATTTATCTTAATTGGCCACTTTAGACATTCTGCTAACTGTAATTAATTTTGTAACTATATGTCAACTACATGTCAAGTAATTATCTTTAATTTGCTGCTCTGACTCTCAGAGTAGACTGTTAGGATAGGTTTAGGGTTAGTAGAATAAGTTTACACATGTTTGCAAAGTTTCTCATAGTCAGTATGTTGTTGAACCCTCAAAATAAAGTGCTAGAAGAAGATCTACTAATCAGTCGACTAATACACCAATCACTGCTAGTTGACATGTAGTTGTTGAGTTACTTGCTATTAGTAGAATGTCTAATGTGGAAATAAAGTGTTATCAAGGTTTTTATAGATTTTAAAATATTGTTTTAAAATGTTCTTTACACAACTGAAATAAAACCGCCTAAAAGGTTCTTTGGGGAACCCAAGATTTTTTGAAATCCTTTTGAAAACTTTATTTTATAGAGTACAGAGTGTAAAACTCATCGTGGTTATGTGTTTTCTTTCACTTTAGATGCTAAATTAGACATCATCAATAGTGATCCAGATGTGCAAGTGGGAGGTGACACTCTACTCTTGTGCAAAGGTAGGTGTGTTTACTAACAGCTGTCTGTACAACTAATTCATTTAAACATGCCCTAATGTAGCATTAACTACAAAATATCAGAGTAAGTGGAAGTAAATTATGCTCTTCAGGGAACAATCAGAGTTTTTGCATATATAACGTTACTGTCATAAAATCGTCAAAAAGGTGTTGTATTTAGTGTTTATCAGTGAAATAATGCAATGTTATGTATTAAATTAATATAAAGTATCACAATGAAATAAACATTAAATAGTACAGTATAAACATCATTACAGGCACAAGTTATTGCTGCCCCTAGCATTTGTTGTGTCTGCTTTACTAAATAAATTACTTTTTTATTGATCTTTTTCTGTTGTCACATTGAAACAAGTTGTTTATGGAAAGATAGTTTGAAACATATGCATTGTGAAAAGTGACATACTAATAATTTTTTTTTTCTGTGCATGGTTTAGCTGATTCAGAAGGAGATTTTAGTTGGAAGAAAGGTGATGAAGACGTTGATGAAGACTTAGTCGAGAAAATGGACGAGTCCTCAAGTAAACTGAACTTAAAGAATCTTCAACTAGATGACGCTGGAATCTATACCTGCGTGTTTGAAAATGATCACGGCACAAAGAAGATGAACTACCAGATCTATGTCTACCGTAGGTTCCTTCTTCTGGTTCTTGTTACTAATGAGCATTAACGTGTGTGTGAATTCACTAAATGTGTGAAAATTTGTCCAACAATCAGAAAGACCCGACTTTGGCAACACACCAACACACCATGAATTTCTGGTGAACCAGACAGTGACTGTTCCGTGCGTGGTGTCTGGGAAGCCTGCGGTGGAGATCCACTGGTACCGGAACGATCGCATCGTGAATGATGACGGTAGGGGGGATGGCCATGCTGCAGGTTCTTCTGCTCTTTTATGTGGTATGGGGGTCTCCTCACCTTCCTAGCTATCAGAGATGCCTGTAGATGGCAGAATGGCAGGATTGGCGATGGTGGACGATCCGGTGATGGGGGGGAGGGGCCTGTGCATTCGCTTTCTGACCGATTTGCAAACAAATCGAGAGATGTTTCTCACGAGATGTTGTGAGAAACATCTGTAAACAGTTTTGGTTTGCTTCCTGTCTGATGGTGAGGCAAAAAAACAACAACTCCAAAGCATCAAGCCCTGCCCCATTTCAAGTAAATGCCACCATTGACAACCTTAATAGGACAGTTTACCCCAAAATAAAAAGTTAATTATTATTTGCTCACATTTCTTCTTTTGTGTCCCACAGGGTTTTAAATTATATTGTGGAGGACTATCCCAGGCTCTTTGGAAAAACGCACCTGTGCACAACTGGCATATTTAAGCGTTTATTGAAGTTGTATTTAACTGCACTTGTAAATGATTGCATTGGAGTTTGTGGAAAAGCATGTTTTTTCAGTGAGCCTGTTTTGCTAAATAATGATACAATTTTTGGTTTTGGGGTGAACTAGCCTTTTAAGAGTGCGTGTGGGCTTTTTAAGGCTTTGCCTCATGAATCTAAATTAATAGTATTTCATCATCGACATTCCTCACTCTCTACTTCCATCTTCTCATTGTACAGGACGGGGTCCTCTCAAAATCCTCCAAGATAAGTCTCTGCAGATTCAGGGAATTCAGCAGGACGACAGTGGAACCTATACTTGTGAAGTTAGGATCAAGGGACGCCCCATAAAGAAGGAGCTCCCAATCTCAGTTGTTGTTAACGGTGAGGACAGAGGAATAAATCATGTTTGTTCTTAATATGGTCAGGCTGAATATATCCTCTTAATATGCACTTTACATATCCTATTCTCCAGAGCCACCAACCGTCCTGATTCATCAGGAGAGAAGAAGTGTTTCTGCTGGACCCAACACCACAGTGTCTATAGTCTGTTTGGTCAAAGGAGCACCCCGTCCGAACATTTCATGGATGGTGTATGTATATGTATAGAAGATGCTATAATATTTTCTTCGTGCTTACCTATAATACTTAGCCTCAGTCTTTTTTATTTGTGAATCTGCTTTTGAAGTCCAAAACTCTATAAATGATACATATGGCTAATTATCCATCTGCTATGACTTCATTTGAAAACCGAGTGAGTTACCTACATAGGCAGCATAACAGGTGTTACCAGCAAGCAACTGTCTTTTTAGAAACCTTCTTTAGGCTGATTTCTAAGGCAAGGCAAGTTAATGTATAATGCTTCACATAAAGTCAGTGCATAAGAAATAAAAGTAACCATAAATTGATTATAAATTCTAATAAAATAGTTCAGTTAACTAATAAAATGAACATCTTTTTGCTCATGGTGTTATTTTAAAACCATTCTAATGCTAAATTTTTATTGAAATCGGTTGTTGACGTCAAGGCAGGTCACTAATGTTTGGAACGTGTGTTTACACATAATCTTAGAGTCCGTCTAGTCGTTTTGTATATTTGGAGTTTTCTTTTGTCTCTCAGTTGTTAGATTTCATCCCATGAGTTTATTTGTGTTATCTTAAGGAACAATAGTGGTGTTTCTGCATCTTTCCCCTCAGTCCTCCCACCTCTGATGACTCCCGTCACAGATACAACTCTGATAAGAGTGAGCTCACCATCTCTGCAGTGACCAGGAGTGATTTTGGAGAATATGTCTGCACAGCTTCCAATAAGATCGGGGAAAACACCGCCACGTTTATTCTGGATGTCTCTGGTAAGAAAAGGCTAGTTGACTTAAAACGTAGTGTAAAAGCACAGGCATCAAATGAGGGCAGCAGGTCTGCATATTATGTGTTTAGTCAATATACAGCACCAGAGTTTAACACGATTATCAAAATTGATGTTTACTATCCTAATAAAAGTATTTATGGCCAGTAGGTTTTAGCAGTTAGCACGCACTAATTACATAATGTTACATAATGCATTTTTAGATTGGAACACCCAGTCAATCAGTTCTTGAAGAACGAAATCTGTACAGGCTTTTTTCTTTCGTAACATCCCGGTTCACTTCTTAAGTCAAGTGGGTTGTGAAACATGTCTCATCCTGACTGTAAACTGCAGAGAGTTTGTGTTTATAGCGCGGCTGTTTGTTTTTTCCTCTACTTTATTTCCCTTGCTTGGCAGTTTTGTTTAGCAAAAGATTTATTCCAAGAAAACGTTTTTCTTTATGAAGTCAGGTGTTTACCACAGTCACAAACACAGATACGGGGAATTTAGTGCTAAGCAAGCATCAAATTAACACTCTTCAATAGACCAAACAGCCCAGACCCAAACAAAACCCATTTTCACACTTTTGTAAGATATAAAAATAGATATTTAATAATAATATTTTCATAGTAGTTTATATATTATTTATATATATTTAAATATATTTATAGTATATTATAATTTTTTTATATGTACATGTATATATATATTTAATACATTTCTCTTTTAAATATTGAGGATTGGTAGTTTTTTTTTAATTATTATTATTGGAATGAACATTGGATTTCTTTGTGTCTAAAATGTTCTAAAATAATTGCCTTTTCTGTCATGCATTTACAAAAAATGTTTACATTAATTTCATTGAATTTAATTATGGTCTTATTCATAATTATTCAGAGCGTCCAACAGTAGATTTTTATCCACCGAGGCTGACAGTTACTCCAGGAGAAACTGAGTCTGTGTTCTGCAATGCCACAGGACATCCAGCACCAACCATACAGTGGGTCAGGAAGACTACCAAAGAAAAAATGGTGAGAAACACATGCACATTTTAAAATGTTTTGGACAAGGGATACATTATCAAAGGGAAATATTATTATAATTGGATTATAATTGATGGTGGTGGCCACTAGGAAGGGTTCTGTATCTACAGGAAGTTTGACCCACGTACTCTTCTCTACGGACTTAATTACTTTTTCCTGTCTCTTATTGTCTTTCCTGTTTGCATGAACATGTGTGGGCAGATGAACGTCGAGGGTTCTTTGCTGACTTTTGAAAATGTAATGCCCTCTGATGGCGGCTTGTACTCCTGCATAGCCAGCAATACAGCAGGAACAACCACCGAGGACTTCCAGCTGATAAGTAAGGCTCTTGTAGTGGCTTCAGTGGTAGTTAACTGTGGTTTGTTGATGTCTTTCATTTCTACACAAAAAGTACTGTTTCTCATTAAAAATGATTTTTCTCTGTCTCTCAAAAGCCTGGCCTGGGACACCTACTAAGTTCAGTGTGACTCCGGGGTCCTCATCTTCTGTCCTCATTCAGAGTCCCCCAGTGCAGGATGGAGGGTCCCCCATTACCCAGTACATTCTTCAGTGGAAAAAAACGTCCGAAGACGAATGGAGTAAAAGCAGTGCCCAGCCCAAAAGTAAATAAATCAATTAAAAAATGTAGTTTGTTTTGAATGTTTTTATAAACTCAGACATGTGATGAAACGCTTACATTTGTAGATCCCCTGGTGATCACGGGCCTTGAGCCGTACACAGAGTACTTCATTCGTTTTGCAGCCAAAAACTTTTATTATCAGGGGAACTTCTCCACAGAACACAAGATCTTCACACAGTCCCAATGTGAGTATCAGCAGAGTTCTCTTCTGTCTATTCACTTCATCTGCTTCATATCCACCATTTTTGATGTTGATAGCTATGATAGCTATATAGTTGAATTATTAATATTGTTATCACTTCTTATGCCATTGGCAAGCCACATAAAATCTGCACTCAATTTAGCATGCACCTTTTTTTGCATAACTTAAATAAAAGCATTAATTGTAATTTCTAAAACATTCAAATGAATTTGTCACAACATTTGGAAAAATAGGACTATGCAATATCTCTATACTGTATGTCTGCAGATTCAATTTTGACCTTGTCCATTGGTTTATAGACCTATATGGTTTATATAACTATTATTTTTATATTATTGCCGTTGATACCATGCCGTGCTGTCATTCTTGCATCAGTGCCTGTTTGCTCATCACATATATTCATGGTTTGCTTCTGCTGCCCATTCTTCCTCTAATTTTCACCTGCTTGATGATGACCATTCTCCATGCATTACGACCTGCTCCTGGTCCCGGGGCCCATCCATTGCCTTATTCTGACCTTCCTTTATAGATGGTAAATCAAAACGCATACATCTCCAGTTGATAGGCTAAAACACAAGCCTAATTGTTTATTGTGATATAGATGTGTGAAAATGAGTTTACCTGCATGTTTTCAATGCTAGAGAAAGCGAGAACAGAAAAACAACACATCAGGTTTCCTTCAGCATGAAATCAATGTTGGTCCACTGTTTTTGCACATCTATACTATAGTGAATAATTTTGGAGCTTATCCACTGGATTGTCAATTACTTATGCTGACAATATAACTTTAATAAAATACAGAAGCCAACAGTGAAACATCAAATATAGCACTGTATAATTATCTAGGGTTGGGTGATAGAAATGTAAAAAAAAAGCATTTTTGCATGAGTTAAAATCTCTCAATTGTTGATACTGATTAATTTTTCATTAAAATGTATCTTTATTGTATTTTAGTTTTTGTGTTAAACATTATCTGTTTAAGAGCAAGCATATATGTATAAATTATATATGTTTTTATTATAAGCCTATTCATCAAAAGCAGCCTTGGTGAGCATTTGAGACTTATTTGAAATAAAAATAAATAAATAAAAATTGTACCAACTAAAACTTTTGAATTCTATATATATATATATATTGATGAATCAAATATCATCAAAATAAAATAAAATAAAAAATATAAATATAAAAAAAAAATATATATAAAATAATAAATGATTAATACCAATATCACCCGAACCTAAGATCAACCTGGTAAACTGTTTCTTTGTTTCTTTTATCTGATGTTTCCTCTTTTCTTTGTATAGGGGAACCTGACAGCCCTATTCTGTCGCTGAGCGAGAAAAAGCTGGACAAGAACTCAGTCTTTATTCCCATTAAACAGCTGAAAGATGGAGGCTCTCCTATCCTACACTATGTCGTACGCTACAAAGGGGTCAGTCTGACATCCAGCTGAAAACGTCTCACTTCATGCTGTTTAATTATGTGGAGTACAAGCAGTATATCTAAAGATATATATATATATATAAATAATATATATAAACTCGTTATAGGACAAGGAGAATGAGGAATGGACTGAAAAAGAAATTCCTGGAAACTCCAGCACAGTCCAGCTGAACAGTCTCCAGTTCGAGGCTAACTATCAACTGGAGGTTTACGCAGTAAACCACAATGGCTCCTCCAGTCCTGCCAAAATTAACTTCACCGTCCCGCAGCCTGGTAGGATTGATTAGAGCAAGCAGTATAATATCATGCATTCATTATCATATCATGCACAAGTAGTTCACCCTTGAATCGATTTCTCTTTCTCTTGCAGTCAGTCAGCCGGCGTTAGGGAAAGGAGGTGTGGTGGGAATTGTGATGTTCATCTTCTTGGTGCTGATGGTGTCAGTAGATGCTTTCTGCTGCTACACCAACCACTGCGGTCTGCTTAATTTCCTGGCTCGCAAACTATTTGGGCACAAAGTGTCAGAGTCTAAAGGGATGGATGAAGAGGCCAATAATTCCACAGGGTAAGACTACATCATTTCCAAGTGCACATGCTTGTAGAGACAAAAGGACTGTTCTCTCCTGTCCTAGATTCCCTTAGAAAGAGCCATTGTTTGCACATAATGTGAGTTTATGGTGATTGCATAAAGTTCTTTGAAGAAATAGTTCACCTCAAAATTAAAACCCCTTCCTCAATTTCAAAAGTTTCCACATGAGAAAGTGGATGAAAAACACTTCAAAACAGACAAAAGCAAAATAAAAGTATCATAAATAAAGCCTAAAACACTTGAGGCTTCTAAATTCATATGATAGCTTTGTGTGAGGAAAAGCCCTCACATCATTTTCATTTTTGGGTGAACTATTCCTGTATGTAAAGTACAAACACAACCAGAACATGGAAAGATTCTTTACTTTTGGTATAGAATTGTAAATAATTAAAAAATGTTTAAAAATAATACATTTTATTATATTCCCCACTGTTATAAAATGGGAATATGACATCATAATAACAAAATATAAATAAATAAAAAGCTAATTATAATTGACTATAAGACTTCACAGTAAAAAACTAAAAATACATTTTGAGACAATTAAGAATTGAGGGTTTTCTATTTCTAAAACCATGTTTATTTTTTAAACCAAGTTTAATGTTAAATTCTACATTAAATTAGAAATTAGCATTTTACTAGAATAACAGCCAAGATAAATTACTTCTATAAATGAATAAATTAGCTAAAAAATATTTACATTTTTAACTAATAAACTAAGATTGTTAAATGCTATAAAATAATATTTTAATAGTTTTTTATAATACACATAGACAAAATAATTAATAAACGATTAGCTCATAAAAATGTTTTTTTAACAATCAACCTTATGAAATTTTGATCTTATGTCTAATATGCTGCCTAAGATTTTTAAACCTAACATCTACAGTAAAAGACCAATTTTAGAGAATGCATTGAGACAGATTTGCTGTTTCCTGTGTGTGTTGATTGCACCCCCTTAAGCTTCATTCCTCATGTGTCCTTTGATACAGAGATGTGAAGCTGAGCGGGCTTACACTACCACGAGGCAGCATCCCAAAGCTTCAGTCACCCAATGGGGCAGTGAATGGCGCTCATTCAGAGGTCACGTGTGACAAAGCACCTCTTACCAAATTCGAGTAGGTGCCAAACTCAAAGAGATGAATGCAGCGGGGCATCAAAGCTGTCATTCACAAAAAATGGCATGTGGACTTTGTTACGCAACCAGGTTTAAAGGAATAGTTCACCCAAAAATGACCAGCATATATATATATATACAGTATATACACACACACACTGATTTTTTTGGGGTGAACTATTGCTTTAAATCAACATTAAAATTGTTATTCATACTGCCATTTTTTAACTCGTGTTTATTATTCTCTCCATTATCCATTGCCCCAGAAAACAAACAATCCAGCTGCCTCATTTCAGCTTCTGTATTTTTCTCTATCACATTCCTTGTAGATTAAATGATATATTCCCTCTTTTTTATGTAGGAAGAAACCAGAACCTTGTGATCCAGCAGCAGAGGCCTAGAGGAAGATATTATACAAGACAATTTGAATTCACTAAGTGAAGGAACTACACACAAATCTCAGGACAGCTTAGTGTGAGATTAAGGGGGAAGTGTGTCATTTATTAAAAATACTGTAAGCTATTTGTATCCCAAAATGTTTAAACTCTACAGCTCTGTGGTGCTGTGAAACATGGTTCAACCAATAGCATGAGTTTTGGGGCAGGACCATCTGTCTGTCCAAACAATGACAAATAGGGAAGTGTTAGAGTAATCTATTTGCAAGATATAAAACATCTTAAAGGACGTACTACATATTTAAGTGATGCCATCTGGAACAAACATAAAAACATCATAAAGAATGACTGTTTGTGTGATTTAGATTACACTTATTAAATTGTGATTGTACTCCGTGGAAATGTAGGAGTATTATGAGTGTGATCCAGTGCTGTAAATACTGTACATGACAAATGCTGCTTGAGCTGAATGTATGTTCAGTAGTGAGCAGATAAAATAGGATGCAGCTAAGTAGAATATGATGTTAACATGTTAAAATGTAATATTACTGTCATAATGGGAGCATAATATCATAGCATCAATAGTGTTAATTTATTGCGTTTAACATATGCTTGTACCTTGTATAAAATCTTCATTAAAGAAGCAGTTGAAAGATTTGGAAAGACATGCATTTCAATCTAATGTGAACGACAATGCCTTTGAGTTATTACTTTGCATTTTACTTGTTTCAACATCATATATTGTTACATTAATGCACCATTTATGAATGTTTTGGTCAGGTGATGTTAAATGCGGATGTAAATACAGATGCATGCAAAAAAGATGTACATATTGATTTATTAGTTTTTGACCTTCGCTGTTCATTGTATAAATTATTTCTTTAATGCTTTTAAAGTCATTGTATTGTGTGACCCTATAGTAATTTTGTACTCAGTGTAAATGTATCCACAATATAGACATTTGATTCTTTTTGAATAAAAAATACAAAAAATAAAATAAAATACAACAGCTTTATTATTCACAGCGTTAAGATTCCTTCAGTCTTTGTAACTGAGAAGACTGTAGATCACGGTGCTGTCCTCTTGACTGTTGCAACGTGGGCTACAAAACAAAAGAAATGTGTATCAGATAGTCTTTTATTTCAAATATAACAATTGTGTGTGTGTATGCAGTATACAGTATATATACATATATATATACAGCTCTGAAAAAAAATAAGAGACCACTGCAATTTACTCCTAAATCAATATCTGTTTGAGTATTCTAAGCTCTCTAAGCATTTCATGCCAGTTTTTGTTAAATTTCTACACAAACATACTTTGTTCTGTTTATCGAGGCTTATTTGGTGAGCACCTGAATCCAATTGTATTTAACGGGAAAATTATAAAAAGCACTGTTGTAATCAACACTATCTCTTGCAGTGTGACCAGTTGGATGGTAAAAAATGCTAGAAGTCTTCCAAAAGTAATTAGAAATGTAAAAATAAACACTAAACAAGCCAAAAACAGTGAAAAGAAAGGTTTTCAATCCAGAAAAAAGGCCTCAATCCTAGTTTTATTTTATTACAGCAGTTCACAGAACATGAAACAATCATGCATTGTTTTGTATTGGTGGTGGATTGGTGAGATTAACAGTTTTTAGGATAAAACCCAGAAGAAACTGATTTTTCTGCATTGGCTTCTTATTTTTTTCCTGAGCTGTGTGTATATATATATATATGCAATGCAAAAAATGGCAAAACCTAAATCACCTATGATTTGTGATGCAAAAACACTTGATTAATATTAATAGCAGGCTTCAAAGCAGAGTGATTTTCACTGATATATGATAGTAATAGTATTATCTGTTATTCTGAATTGTATATTTCCTTTTTTGTGTTATTTTGGTGTCTCCATCAAGTGAAATAAATTAAATTGATTTTATATACACAAAATGCATGCATGTCTAATTTAAATATTCAAATAATTTTGGGAACATTTCTAAATATGGATCAAATATTGTTCCAGTATCATTCAGCAAAACTATAGGTTACTCCCGTAACCACTGTTCCCTGAGACATGGAACGAGTACTGCGTCTTGCTAGACGCTATGGGGA
>JAUCMT010000032.1:14920077-14930526 GCA_032357475.1 Enteromius thamalakanensis
TAATGTATTTAGTCAATAACATCAAAATTAGAAAAATGAACTCAAATACAAAAACTCACCTGATAAAAGCAGCTGCAATAATATACTGTAAAACATGTTGGCCCTTTAGCAATTTTATCAAAGAAAACACTTTTTTATTGTGCTTCAGTAAGTCTCAGTCTTACTCCACAGGCCTTATACACTTCAGCTTGCATCAGTAAACGGATATCCTTGTTCCATGGTGGAAAACTTCCCTAAATATGTGCTTGCAATCTAATTCCTTTATTCTGTGCTTAAATGTTAACAAAAACATGTTTGTTTGTTATGCTTGATATGATTTCGATAATGGCCAGAGTCTATGTCCATAATATTTATTTAGCCAAACTCTGCCAGTGATTTTTAACATTTAAACACCATCTTAAACAGGAACCTATAAAGGAAATGACAGCCGATGTCAGATGATGAAAGAGTTTATTAAGAATAGTAGTAAAAATAATTATCATCCTATTAGTGGCAAAAGAGAAGATTCCCTCTACAATCTACTTCAAATCTGTTTTGCCAACCATATTTCTTACCTCCTTAAAAAGGGGAAAGCTACAGAAGTGCATTGCATTCACTTGAGGAAAAAATATCTGCTCTGTCATTAATTCAGAAAAACAGAGGAACATTTTTTCCCCCTGAACATTTATCTTGTAATTCTGAGATAATTAAGTTGTTAATTCAGAAAAACAGAGCAAATATTTTTTCCTCAAGTGAATGCAATACGCTTCCGTAGAAAGCAGCTCCATGTATGAATAACATTGAATTGCTGTTGTACATCCAAAAGAATATGACTGTATTAGTGATACATGCTTCAGGGTATAGTGTGAATGTTCTTGTGAACTTTTATGAAATCTCGACTCGTCTGGATCCTGTTTTTTAAAGTGATGTACAGTAAGTTAGCATTGCTAGTCTACAACGTCCCCTGCTGTCAAGGCAAAACGAGCTATTCTAAATTCCCTAATTATTAGGATTCTTATCATAATGAACATTTAAGTAACGTTAGGCCTACATATGTTAAATATAATTAATGTCATTAATAGCATTCTTAAATACCCTTAGTGAAATAAAAATTGTAATTATATATTTTTGTTTTTATTATTTGTTAATATTTGATATTTTATGTTTCTTTGAATTTTTTGTTAAATAATTTTGTTAATAATAATACGTTTGTTTTATTGTGCTATTGTGTTGAGCCTTCCATACCAGATTATCTTTTGTATACCATTTAATGCCGGATGTTGTGCCGAATTTTGACTCCCCTCGTTGAAATCAATTGTAATCCTAACTCCACCCTTAATCCTAACCCCTCCCCCTCATCTTACCTAAACCTACCAATACTAGGGGATCGGTCTAAATAATGCTTATAATTCTCCTGTAACACAGTGACTTATACAAACCGATCAATAGTGATTTGGGGGAGTTTTGCGTTTTTCGTTTTTTTTGTTGCATTTTTTTTTTAGGAAAAGATACCAAACACCTAAAATGATCTCATCTTCCTGAGCCTTCACCGAAGAAGGACCAAAGGACTCGCGTGACGTATTTCATCCGCGCCTAGAGGAGCGGTAACGTTGAGGAAAACAAATGATCCAGTAACGTTCATCTATTTTTTTGTTTTATTCCTGCATATTTGCTTGACTTTTTTCTTCAGGACAGATTTCACGGCAAGTATGTATTTTGTTAAAGCTAACTTACTCTGGCGGGGCTGTATATAAAGTTTAATTCAGTCTGGAGCTTTAAAGCAGAATCATGTGACATCGTAACATTAGTTCTCGATCGTATAGTAATAATTAATCTATTCAAGCAGTGTTTATTTCTGCAAACTAGATAGTTCTTTATTTTGTTTATGCTTCTTTATTTTATATTTATTATGTTTCTTACCATCATGGGATTGCGCAGAATATTTGGCCATAAAATTTGCAAATAAAACATGCTTGTGATCCCTTTAAATGCACAATTCAAGCCGCGATTTGATGTAAGGCACAGCCATTGATTTATTTATTAAAGCTCGTTTGTTTGTTTATGTGCTTATTGACTTATTTTTGCAGATAACGCTCAGTATGGCGTTAAAATCTGGAGAGGAGCGCCTGAAGGAGATGGAGGCAGAGATGGCGCTGTGAGTTTTTCACATTTGATTTCTTTCATGTTCAGTTCCAGCTGTTTATGTACAGCATCTTCTTGCTCTCAGAGCAGTGTTGAAGTGTTGCTGGAGTGTTATTAACTGTATGCATGCTTCCCCTGTAGGTTTGAGCAGGAGGTGTTAGGAGGACCTGTGGCACCTACAGTGGTTGAGGCTTTGCCAGTCGCTCTGGCAATGCCAGGCATACCCATTGTCAGGCCCATCATTGGTACAAACACCTACAGACAGGTATTTAATTAACTCTATAATATTTCCAGGTATTAATAATAAATTCCTTCTGTTTCGGATTCAAACTAAAAAAATATCCCTATTATTTTACGTTATATATTTCTGTATGCTGAGATTCATTTAAATTTGTAATTGATCAAATAAAAAAATTAATTATATATTCGTTAAAGCATTAATCAATTCCTTATTTTACAAGTTAGTGATTGTTTTTTCTTTTTTGTAGGTCCAGCAGAGTTTGGAGGCAAGAGCTGCCACTTTAGTCGGCCCTCCACCTACATTTGTTGGTCCTGGTACATTTATATAAATCCACATATTCTCATTACACGCTTTCAAATTATGTATGGAAATGAACTGACAGTCATCTGTTATTTATCTGTAGCTATGCCAGCAGTAGCGCCTCCCCCAATGATGCGTCCAGCGTTTGTCCCACACGTCTTACAGAGACCAGGTAATCAGATTCACTTTAAAACTTTGTTCTTTTATGTAATGGTTAAAAATGCATATTATATCAGTAAATAGTTATAATATTATCTAAATAATTATTCAATGTTTTTAAAAATACATATTATAATTATAAAGCCTTAAATATGATTATGCATATTTTTAATGTGTTTTTTTTTTCCCTTCTCCACAGTGGGTCAGAGAATGCCTGTGATGCGGGGTCCACCTCCTCAGGGCATGATAGCACCTCCTCTTCCCCGACCTCCACCTCCTCCACCCATGATGATGGCTCCTCCTATGTCAGGACCCCCTCAGCCCCCCATGGCTCCAGTTGGACCCCCCATGGGACCCATGCCGCTAGTGGGTATTTTCTGAATTGTAATCAGCTGTCTGGGTGTTTTATTCATTTCAAGATTGCCTTGTTCTGTAAAAATGGTCATGTTAGTACCTTAAATGTTTTTCTTAATTATTGGCAGGTTGGAAGCATGAACCCTATGAATTCGCCACCACCGCGGCCCATGCCTCAAGACCCTCCGAAGATCAGTCCCAGTGTTATTCAGGCGGCCCCCACTGTTTACACAGCTCTTCCTGTGCCTAAGAGAATTGACCTTAAGAGCCAGAAACAAGCACGCATGGTAAAGTATCAACACACCACTTAACATATTGCCTATATGACCTGTTTTGACTTCTTTTAATATGGTTCAGAATAAAAACTAGTGTGTGTTAGAAATTTTAAGCCCCTTGTGCTTCTGTTGTAATCATCTCTTCTTGTCTTATTTTCAGGAGGAGTTGTCAGCATTGGTTGCAGAGCAGCAGGCCGCAATCATAGCAGCTGGGCTTCTGGACTCCAAGAAGGAGGCGGCCAACGATGACAGCGTGATCGGGCCGAGCATGCCGGAGCCTGAGCCTATACATGTGGAGGTTTAATATCAACCCTGTTTAGACAAATAGATAGTTGAGCCCTAAATTCATTCCATCGAATAAGACATCTCTAGTCCATTGAATGCCATGAAATGAAAGATTTTAGTCTCAAAAAAATATAAAACGGCTATTATATGAAAAGGAAAAATAGGGCTGTTTTAGCAATTAATACTGTAATAATATTTATTAATATTCTTTGTGCTTTTTTTTTCCATTTGAATGTTTTTCATTCCCTTTAATTTTTGTTTTAGTAGTTTTAGCACTTTAACTCAGACTTGTTTATTGCATGGTTTAATTGAATTAAAGTTTCAAATTTGTTTTATTTAATTTCTGCCTTATTCATGAAAACAATTTGTATTCGTTACAACACTGGGTAAAAAAGGTAACTGAAAAACAAAAATTTTTGATAAGAATATAGTTCTAATTATTTCTTATTAACATCTGCACAGCCACCTGAAACTAGCACAGAAGATAAGAAGAAAGGAAAACAGGAGAAGATGAAGAAATGCATCCGGGTAGCAGCTGGTGTCTCATGGGAGGACACCAGCCTGACAGAGTGGGATTCAGGTTTGTGAGCATTTAATAAATACAGTCTTCTCTTTATATGTTCTTAAAAAAAAAGCCTAGCACATAAATTATTATGATTGTTTCTTGGTTTCTCAGATGATTTCCGGATATTTTGTGGCGATCTGGGGAATGAGGTGAATGATGACATTCTGGCGAGAGCGTTTAGCCGTTATCCATCCTTCCTGAAGGCTAAGGTTGTTCGAGACAAACGCACTGGGAAAACTAAGGGTTATGGCTTTGTGAGCTTTAAAGATCCCAACGATTATGTACGCGCCATGAGAGAAATGAACGGTGAGTTAATAAGGATAATAATAAATACAGTTCATTGTATCATTTATTAGTTAAAAAAAACAACTATTATTTTATTTTTTAAATGCTTTATTTTAGCAAACATACAGAACATTAAACAAATGTATCATTAAGGTTTTAAATTATTTCTACTAGAAATAAACACTGTTCTTTTGAGTCTTATATTCAAAGAACTACATGTATCACGAAAATATGAAGCAACATTTTCAACATTGATAGTAAGTGTTTCTTGAGCACCAAATCAGAATATTAGAATGATTTCTGCAGAATCATATGACACTCCCATAATTCCCATCCTTTGATTGGCTGTATTTCTCTCTCCTCTCCACCTGTAGCTGGTGTGTGGTGATTGTAAAGCACTTTGTGTGTATGGCAATGCACAGTATAAAAGCGTTATATAAAAAAATGTGTTTGTGTACATTTGATTTCAAATTGAAATGGAAAATAATTTCCTAATATTACGATCGAATAAAGGCAGCATTGCTGTTTGTAAACTTTTAAATGTCAATTATGTTTATAACCTTTTATTTGACTGAAATATTTAGTGCAAAAATAACTAAGCAAACACTGCAGTAGCTTTATTAAACATATTTGAAATGATCTGGGACATTATTTATTTAGACTTTTTATTGAAAGGGAAAATGGCTAAAACCTTACTCGAACTTGTCAAATATGTATTGGACTTAATCGCAAAAATTTAGCTTAATTTTGAAACGATAATGTATGCTCTGAACATTCACATTTTAAACATTGTCTTTGTCTTCAGGGAGGTATGTGGGCAGCAGACCCATCAAACTGAGGAAGAGTTCATGGAAGGATCGTAATCTTGAGGTCGTGCGCAAGAAACAGAAGGAGAAAAAGAAGCTGGGACTGAGATAATCAATCTGTGCTGAATCTGTGGACTCTAATTGTGTGTGTGTCACCCAGGACTTGTTTAATGGAGTAGGAATCACTCACACTTCTGCAATCGTTGCAAATAAAAAAGCATCAGCTTCTCAAATGGCCATTATTATTAATAAATTGACATTTATTTCCATGTGTAGTATTACACACTGACCTCTCCCTCTCTGAGCATGCAGAAAAATCATGCAGAATCTTGCGGAGAGATTTTTAAACGTATAAAGTGTGGTAATGAAACTGGTTTGGGTGTTGATAACGTCAGTTTAGGTTTTGTTTTTTGTTTTTTTTCAGATCTCTCAGAATCAACAATCTTTAAAGTTCACCAAGACAGTTACGGCTTTTGCTATATAGGTTGGATGTTTTAAGTAATATGTGTAAAAATGCAAATCTTTTCAATAAACTGAGTAATTTCTTTAGGTTAAATTCTAACCTGTTTTGTTTAGCTCATTTCAATTCTACATTAAATGCCTCAACTCTGAAAACAACCACCAGGGGGCATCACTTAGTTGATATTTGGTCTTGAATGATAAATATTTTTGTAAATGTCAATAATGCATATAAATGTTAGCACATAATTATATAAATACTGATAATGAATTATTTGGGGAAATCCCTCGTACAGGAGGGGCTACTTGCTAAACGGTTTTCTCCTAACCACACACGCCCACTTGCATGTATTTCTAAAAGACTCATTTCCTAAAGCTGGTGTGAAAAAAGCAGAAATGGCTCGTGCATCAACCTGTCTGACAAACAACTGAGAATATACACGCATCACAACAGCAGGAGAAAATGCACCATAGAGCCACATGTGAGTTTTCAATTCTTTATTAAAATTAGGACAACTCTTTGTTTTTATTTTAATGCTATCTAATTGTTTTCATAGACCTGTTAAAAATCTGTGTACTTGTACACGATGTGTACATTGCATACTTGGTTATGTAGTTTCCTATATTTGTTTGTTTAGTCACTATATTCATGCACAACTACAATATTTCCCAGGAATCCTGTGATATGTTGCGTCATGTCTTACTGAAAGTACCTTTGAATATTGCAGTATTTTGAGAAATGTATGGTACTACTTGTGTTTACTACTTGTTCACAATGGTGCTCCTAGGTACTTGAAGAATACTAAAATATTTACTGTATTTTTTATTTATACCTTAGTAGTGACTATGTATTTTATGATACTGCTTAAAAACTAGCAAGCTACTTAAAAGAATGCCATAGTATTTTCATTTTACATTTCGCAATAGTCATAAACCCAGTGTTTGTCTTAATAAATCACCAAAAATACTGGTGAAAAATGAGGGTCTCGTCATTTTAAAACTCATATTCAAGTTCAATTCTTGCTTTCATTATTTTTTTAATTGTACTGGATGACGATTGCGAGCCTCCGCCCATTGATCAGCGGCTTCCAGGCTTCCTTTTGTCCAACGGGCCACCTCAGTGGAGCATTCCATTCCAAAACAGAGGGGGGAACAGCTTGGTTGTGTTTTAGTACATATTACTTTATACAGCAAAAAGCGCTGCTGTTGTAAACAGCGGAATTAGACGACGAAATTAGGTTCTACATATTTCGCAACGCGTCAATGCAGCTCGTAAAAACGGCCTCGACCGCGGCTGGGGAAAGTGAGGCTGCCCACAAGTTGTTTTGGTAGCGGCGAAGAGCCCCTCAGTTCTCCCAGCGAGCATAGAGAGGAGATGGGCGGGAGAACACGCGGGGACGATGCCGCTGTTCCTGGGAATCTGCTTGATTTGAGTCTACTGTCTGAGTAAATGTTTTTTTGGATGTTACAGTGGTGACATTATGTATCTGAGCGGGATTTTAGGAGTTGCCTGAGGGCTCGCTGGACCTTTCTTTCTCCTCCTCTTCCTCTTTTTTGCTCTTTATTGGGGTTCTACGCTCAAACGGAGCTCAGTTCTTGGCGTCTGGTGGTGCGTCTGCACGATCCAGATTATTACCACACTATTGCGAAATAAAACCAGGATGTAAGGAAAAGCGTTGATGTGGGAAGGAACTTTGGAAACGCATCCTGATCCAAACACGGAGCCCTGCTGGTCCCTCCCGCCTAAGCTGGAGATAGGGATGGTGGTAAGTTGTATTTCTGTATTAAACCCTTCACAATCAGCCTCAGTGTTTATTGGTTTTCCACAGCAGACCATTTCAGCTGCCTCCACTTTCCTCCTACTGATTGAGTTGGTTGTATCGATGCTGTTGTTGCCATTAGTTACAAGATCAGCATCAGCAACACACTGCATCTGACAAACTGCTATTGTCCCTTATCTCATGTAGCTAGAAAGGGGTTCACTGTTTTTTTTTTGGGTGGGGGGGGTTTGAGCCCCTCCCCGCTAACCATTCCCACCCAACCAGCACTATTCCTTTGGGAGTACTCCTTTTCAGGGTTTAATTACATTTATCTGCCATTGTGATGCGCTCATCATCAATATCCGTTTTTAGTTGACAAGCATATGCATCATCTTTTGTTTTGCTTGCATCATTATTTCTCATTCTGATCTAACAAAGACATATCATGAAACTCCTTGTCCCATCGTAAATATTTCAGGTGGCAGGATACATGCATTTAGACAGTCTACTGATGGTCTTTGAGTCGTCTAGACTAATGTTGTTGATCAAATTACTGTTTGCTCAGTGGTTTGTTTAAAAGCAGTGGACCTCCCGGTTCTTCTAGAAACTAACTGACAAACATGCTCACTTTGTTTAACCGAATGGCTTGATTTCCTGGGAAAGCACTGGTCTGTGGTAATGCTTACTCTGTCAACATTGACTAAAACAACCAGTCATCGGTTGAAATGCAGTGACGTGTAGTTAAAGTTCTTTGTACATCTCCACAAGGAGTTGCAACAAGGGAACTATGATTTCGACATCTTAAGAGATGGGATGATTACATTCATTAAACCACCAACCAACCAAATGTGTTTGTGGTGTCTTTCAGATGTAGAGTTTCGACTGTTGCCTGAATCTATTTGCTTAAACGAATAGAAAACAATAGAAGTGGATGGTAAATATTAAAATGTAACTAAAAAATGTAATCCTGGCTCAAATTTAAATAGATAAACATTTGCTGAGAATTAACATAGGCAACCCAAGATGTAAATAAGTTTCATTATCTGAAAAGATTTGGATAGTGAATGGGTGCCGTCAGAAGTCCAAAAAGCTGATAAAACACTACAATTATTCTCCCAACAAGCTTCCATAAATACAGTGTTCCATGATATTGGTTTCTTTAAAGAGTAAAGAGGGAAATATGCAAAGACCAATCAGTGTTCACAAATCAAAACTGTTGTAAAAATATTGTGATGGTTTTCTATCAGCTGTTTGGACTCTCGTTCTGGCGGCACCCATTCACTGCACAGGATGCACTGGTGAGCGAGTGATTTAATGCTAAACTTTAAATCTTTAAGTTTGTTCTAATTTAAAGAAACAAACCCATCTACATCTTGGATGGCTTGATTGGGAGCAAATTTTTGGGTGAGCGATTCCTTGTTTGACAGCCGTGTGCTTCAAAGAAGGAAAGGATGGGTTAGGACCGTTTGTATTTTTACGTGCACTGTTCGTTTAAGTAGCCGTCTTAGTTTTAAGTCTGTGGACGTTAATTCTCCTTCATGTTAATTTGAGATCAGTGCTTTGTTGAGGTTGGGATTAGCGTGGGTTTGGTCAGACTTCAAACCGGCGCACGGTGAAAACTCAGGACTAGAGCGAGACAGACACTGGGTGTGATGAAGCACTAGGCGATCAAGGTGTTTAATTACCGCACAGCATCCTGGTTTAGCGGAGATCATATGTAGGAACTTGGCAGTGAGTCTGTGGACGCTCCTGTCTGTAAGATTTACGATGGATATTTGGTAGTCAGAAGGCTGTTCTTTTTCATTCTTGTGACAGCGTTGATTGGATTTTCCTGACACTGGCAATCATTTGGCAGCATGTGCAGTAGAAATCAATACAGTTTGACTCTAATGAGCTCTAAAGTTCCTCCTTGATGATAAATGTCTAGGTAGAGCTTGGCACAGCCCGCATGTGGGTTTTCTTCAAGCCCAGGCACAGTTTTCTCATTAATAATGAATATAAAGAGCATGGGCTGTATTCGAGAATGCATTTACTTTATGTAATAGACTAAAGCTTGGATATTAAACTAAGGTTACCAGTTCAAGCTTAAAGGGATAGTGCACCCACAAATGAAAATTACCCCATGATTTACTCACCCTCAAGCCATCCTAGGTGTTTAAGACTTTCTCTTTGCAGGTGAATACAAGTGGAATTAGATTAAAAATGTCCTGGCTGAATAGGGGTTGAGATTTCTTTAAATAATAAAGTAAAAGTAAAATATAGTGCATCCATCCTAAAGAGTTGGGTTAATAAAGGCCTAATGAAGGGAGTTGTTATTGTAGGAATAATATCTATGTTTTAAACTTTATAAACCTAACTTCCGCTAACCGTCACACTCATGTTAACGAAAGAGTGGCGTTCAAGCAGATGATGTAGGTGTAGCATAAAAATTCAAATATTTGGGTTTGGAATAATGAACAATTTTTAAACAATAATTAACAAAATACTTTGTTATTCCTAACTTGAAGGACTTTCTTTTTGCTGTGGAACAGAAACGAAGATATGTGACCCCACGAGCGCCAGCTTTAACTCTAAACGCAAACTGGACACAATGACGTCAAGGGGTGGGAATCTTTTACCATCTCACGATTCGATTCCGATTCTTGAGGCCACGATTCGAATCAAAATCTATAGTTTTAAATAGTTTTTCTATTCAAAATAATTCGATTTTATTCATAATGATTGTCTAAAACATGACAATTTCAAAGTGTTTAAATTAAATTCATGCTGGTCTCACACTTATCATCTACAATCATAATAATTTATTTTACTTCATTCAAAAGTTGTTTTACTTTTTTTG
>JAUCMT010000032.1:14940292-14956453 GCA_032357475.1 Enteromius thamalakanensis
ACTTTTATTTTGGATGCGATTAATCGAGATTAATCATTTGACAGCACTAATTTTAAGATATCTCAGTGCAAGCTTTTTCCAGTTTAGACAGCTCTTAACATGTATTTTAATCTAGGACTAGTCATAAGCCCTGTTCGGGAAACTGCCCCTAAAAGAACAGCATTTATTTAAAACAGAAATCTTTTGTAAGATTAAAAATGTCTAATTTAACATTTTTATCAGTTAAGTATATTAAGATTTTTCTTCGCTTTCCCTCTGCAAACGCTTGCGTTTTACACTTGCCACTTTAAGATAGAGATTATAGAATTTATTATTATTATTATTATTATTATTATATATACAAAACGCGCAATTCAAAACCAGACCGCTCCCATTCACAGAAGCTTCTACTGTTGCTTTGTCATATATAAATGAAGCGGATCTAGTTTGTTTTGCATCAGTCTAGTCGGAGCAAGTTGTTGTTATCGTTCTGAAAACTTGAGGACATTATCCCGCCCTCTCAGCGTGCTTTTACAGTATTATAGACTCCTGGAATGCTAAGCTGGTTTGATACTTTATTAGTTCCATAAGGAGAGATTTTTGTAGAATTCCTTTGCTGCTTTGGAAAACAGCCCACTGTGACAAAAGCAAGCGAGCACACACACGGAGAAAACAATCAAAAACGAACCCAACGGAGCTTCATTCCAGGCCGGCTGAGTGGCTTATGAAATGATCAATCAAAGAGGTGAGTGTAGACACAGCGACAAAACAAATCTGCAGGCACATGTTTGTTCATGTGTGTGTGTGTGTGTGTGTGTGTGAGGTGAACGAGTCCACTGGCGCTGCAGCATCTCGGAGTCTCCGCAAATTAAAACTTGCTCAAGCAAGAGGGGTCTGCTTGGCTTGATGTGACGTGGCTTGGCTTGGCTAGCCTGACCCCCCACCTTAAACCACACCCACTTCTTCTGCATTTGTGCCTTCATCCAACGGCGAGGGGAAGGTGGGGCGAAGAAGAGGAATATGCACGTGTGCCCCACAAAGGGGGCATGTGTTTAGGGCCAGGGCTCCACTTAAGACGGCCACAACAAAAAGAACAGCTACGCTTGCCCCCCTGCGTAGCACCACCCTATGCTAGTTCTCCGAAAAACTGCGCCCGGTTTCATTTATGTGGTTTGCGAAAACACACATTATTCTAGTCAAATGAAAGGCTCTTTTTTAGCTTTCCCTCAGCAGAGAGTTGGCTTGAGGCGTATTTGAGTTGTTTTTGTGCTGTAATCAACAAACCAACCCCACTAACAAGACCAAACATAAATCTCTAACTCATCCATCAGCATCTTCACCTAAGCCAAGCTTCACTTGCTGTTTAAAAGTAGCCAATATTGTTCGTTTGGTTGTTAGAAAGTGAAGGAATGCTGGGAGGACATTAGTGTGGTGTACTGTAGGGGCAACACTGGCCCAGCGTGAGGGAGGAGCTGAGCGGGTTAGTTTGGTTACGACAGTCACTCTATTTATACTTGCTCCTCCCTCGTACGTCCAAACAGCATCTATTGAATCCAGATGTGAGAGGGCCGACAGAATGAGGGCTGCTGTTGCCCTTCAGACTCGGGCTCTTTGGTCCTCTTTCGCACGTGGGAACATTCACACAGCGCAGATGTATTGCCTTGTTTGCTCTGTATAAACACATCATATGTCGGAAATAATGCAATTGGAAAAATTTAATTCATAAAAATTTATAAAATCAATGCTACGTAAGACTTTAACATTGCTACAAAACAATCAATTTAAAGTAAATGCTGTCCTTTTGAACTTGCATCACAGTTTTAACAAAAATATTAAGCAGCATAAGTCCTTACTTAAGCCCCGTTCAATAAAGATTATGATGAAGATAGTCCACACCAGAACTATCACGATAAAGGCACAGAGAAACAATGTATCAATGGAATCACTTTCAGAACAATTTTTTTTCCCAGCTCATCAACGATACAAACATTGACAGCCAATCAGAATTCATCTTCACCTCTGTCAAAAGGTTGAGACCGTATAAACAGACCATATAGTTCACTGGTGTGGACTCTAATATCATTATCTTTATAGTACTCTTTATAGTTATCGTTCTTGGTGTGAAAGGGCTTTATGCCTGCTGAAAGTCAGTTTTGACATTATGGTGTAAGTTAGTCATTTATTTTTAAAAACATATTCTAATCACAGTTTATATTACATTTTTGATCAAACAAATGCAGCCACAGTTTATGCTTAACTATAAAATTATATAATATATAATACATACACACACACACAAATTCAGTTTAGAAGTTTCTAATAGGCGATATAAAGGCAGATTACAGTATAAATATTGTATATTATATAATATATATTTTTTTTTATTAAAAAACAACAACAAATGACCGAAATGAAAAGCTTGCAGTGCAGGGTTACATTTGCTAATAAACAGCCTGTCACTAACCATCCTGTGAAGCGGGCATTATTGATCTGTTGGGAGGGTGTGATGGCACACTATCCCACTGACTCTGAGGCGGCTTCTATTAGAGAGAAAACAGAAGAGCCTCATCCTCAGTCCCTACAACCAAAAGAAGATGGCACTCAATCGCCACTGCCACACATGGTGTGATGTAGTAGGTCAGCAATGCCCTTGTATGGGGTTTGTATGGATATGGACTTTGTAATGGGATGTCAACAGAGAGGCATTTGAAAAATAAGAGCTAGAGTAGATTTAGAGCCAAGACCTCCCTTCCAAACCCACCACCTAAAAAAATTCATGATCACTCCCTGTGCCCCTCTCATCCGGCCACCTCTAAAGAGCACAAAATAAAGTGCCGGAAAAATGAATTAAGCACATGCACACTTGGCAAAAAAAGATTCCCCCGTGTTTTTAGCATTACGTCAATCTGTAGTTACAAATTCGAAGTACTTCTCTCCATTTCCAAAGATACATACTCAACTTCAGTGTTAGGTCATTCTAGCATCAAAACACAAGGGGATTGATCCCTGACTGACCAATGAGCAGCCAAGCAGGCCTGGAGAAGAGTTAATGGGCTTATGGTCTACTCCAGACTAGCTACTGCTCTATTAAGCTTGTTTGACCAGCTGTCGATCCTACTAAGAGCTACTTGAGATCTCAACAAACCAAAAGCCTTGGACGGGGGTATGTGTTTTGGTTGGTGGGATTGTTTGGGAGCAAAACATCTCAGCCCTTATTAGTGGTGTCTTGCCCCTATTTGTTAAAGGTACATAATACAGCTCTAATGTATTAAAATGCACCTTTTAGAGGTACTAATCCAACGACAAAAAAAGGTTTGAGTGACTCAGAGGTGGGTAAGATGATTTAAAGCTAATTACTTGCAGGAGATCAATTAGACTAAACAAAAATGTAGACATTGTGAGACATTTACTCACCCATTTGCTATTCCAAACCCATAAGACTTTGTTTAATCTTTGAAACAAATTAAGACAGACCTGAGAGGTTTCAATCACTCAACTGAAGGATCAGGTAACCCAACTGTAGCACCTCCAGAGAAATTTAGCATAGTGTCTTGTGAGGAGATATGATTGCTTTATATGATAAATATATTTAATTTAGGCTCTTATTACACATACATATAGAGCACCTCACATATGTTAAACACAAAAGCTTGTGCTAGTGTCAAATGCAAGAATAAACCTCATAGGTTGCATCACCCAAGCCCTTTGAGCTTCTGTGTTTACCAGATCAAAACTCTTCATCATAAAATGATCATATCTCTTCATAAGACTTGGATTAAACTGCTCAATTCATATGAAGTCATTTTACAGCATTTTGGTGATCTGGACGTCCCATATGGGGATAACAAAAAAAAAAAGTTTCATTCGATTTGTGTTTTACAGATTAACCTGGAGCGACATAAGGGAAGCAAATAATAACTGATTTTTACTTTAAGGTGAATTATACCTTTAATACAGGGATAGTTCATCCAATAATAACTCATGATTTATTTACTGCCCCTTATTATACAACTTATTTTCTTGTTTAAATTTAATTTATTGATATTTTTTTTTTAATTTAAACTTATTTTCTTTTTTATGTTTAAATACATAAAATGAAACCCCACCCCCAAAAAATAAAGATCATGCAAGAGGCACATCCTGTACCCAGAAGCCCAGCTCCAGGGGTCTCAAAAAGCTCCTGCTGCTGCCCTTCTCCTCTCACGCATCTCTCCGGCTTCTCAGATTGCTGCAGCTGCTGGCTAGATGACTTAAAGTGCCTACCTTCCTTCTTTTCATTGCAAATATGCTAAGGGTTTTCCTGACATACACACACAAGTGAAATACTGCATAGTAAGACATAAACAGGAAAACAATCTATTAAATGACACCCATTTATACTATAAATGCTTAGGTGCTGTCAAAGTCCCATTAAGAGCGGTTAGTCTGCTCTGCGGACATCTTGGTAATGTCTTAGGGCAGCAATGTTTTTGGAAACAATCAAATTGAGAGCTTATGCACTGGATATCTACAACATAAAACAATAACTTGATCGGTCAGTTACTCTTGTACTTTCTTGTCAGCTCTTGGCTACCCAAATAAAATAACAACCAAATATTCAATAAAAACTTTAACTTAATCTACAAGCCAAAAACTAAAGTTTAATCTTAAAAACAATACAATAAGAAAAGATATATAGGCTTAAAATGATATGAATAAAACTTTATTATGCAGGTAATAAGCCTACAGATACACCTCCTATATTTTTGTACAAGGAAAGACTAAATCTCCAAAACGGCTACAAACTCATGCATGTTTTAGGTTAGAACAGAATATCAAAAAGGCAAATTACTCTTCTAACTGAAGGGCACGACTTTAATTTCAACAGGAACTAAATTGCATGTTATGATTTCTTTCCCTTGTGTTACTTGCACAAGCCATTCAAAACTATTACATGTTTCCAATTCATTTGATATTTACATATATACATGTTTGCGCACACACAGTGCTTCGAAAATAAAAAGCAACACTGATCATTTAAAAATCTTCTTCATCGTCTTGCAAATCAGAGTTGTATTTTGCTTCCTCTACTTCAAAGAGCTCCGCCGTCTAAATATTTGTATAATATTTGTGGAATGTGACACAGCTAATTGTGCCTGTCCCATGAGTGCGTTCAGCACTATTACTCCGACATCCAGATGATACAGAAGCTTTTATCTGGAGCTATTTCGGAGGTGGAGAAATGTAGGTCTGTCTTTATTTACAGCCCAATTTCCTGAATGGGCCACACAAGAATAGGTGGTGGGGCACGGGCCCAATGAGACCCGAGAGAAAAGAGTCGGAGGGTGCGCTGGCATCTCCGCTTACACTATTCTAGGATCAGAAAACAGTGAAATTCAAACTGCGTACACACACACAAGCACTCATCACGAGGATGCATTCATTCAGTGCTCGAGCCCTGAGACACAATAGCACAGATAGCATTGTCGGATTCAAGGATATGAGCTGGTTTTTTTAATAAAAAGAAAGTTCAAAAGATGAATTAATAGTTTGAATCAGTCATCTGAAGATCTGCATTAGCAGACATAATTTTTTTTCATATTAGTTTTGTCAAAAGTAGCGACTTCGGTACCAGTTGGCAATCAAAAAAAAAAAAAAGGCTATTTACCACTAACATTTAAGCACTGTTGCACTTATTCTTAATCACTGCTGAAGAATGTTTTAGTACAGACCGGCACCAAGGTTGGTACTTTATATGCACCACAAAACTAGACATTTTTTGTATATCAAGTATGAATAAGGGTCAATTTATACATTATCTTAATAAATAAGCTTTCCATTGATGTATGGTTTGTTAGGACAGAAAAACATTTTGCTGAGAATCTGAGAGTGCAAAAAAAATGTAAATATTAAATCCTTCGAAATTAATATTACTTATCAAAAACATTTTTTTATATATTTATGTAAGACATTTACAAAATATCTTAATGGCACATAGTATTTAGTTATTATCCTAATGATTTTTGCTATCATTTTGACCCATACAATGTATTTTTTGCTGCTAATATACGAATACACCTGTGTATCGGTCCATGATCACATATGGAAGCAAAATGAACAATATCAATTAAAATACAGTCAAACTGGAATCTAATCAAATCAAACTTATTATAGAATCAAACTGAGCTTAAGTCTAAATTGAAATGATTCTAAATTAAAAAAAGGAAATAACATACTCAAATCAGAATCCAATCAATTTCAAACCAAAAAAAAAAATATATATATATATATATATATATATATATATATACACAAGGCTTTCGGTTCGGTATGCATTACAAACCGAACGATTCAGAGAAAAAAAAAAGTGAGAGAGAGAATAGAGTGTGCAAATAAAATGTTTTCAGTGCTACGCTCAACAAGGCAGCGCAAACGACGGGACAGGCAACGTGCTGCTGCCCCTCCCACCCCCAAACCAACGAAAACTAGAAACACGCACATTACAAACTATCCCCGCGGCATTCAGGCAGGCATTTCCCTTTGCCAATTTTAAAGTAGCCAAATAAGTTGGATGGAATAATAAGCCAAGCACAGGTTCTGAAAAAATACTGTATTGACATTTGTCTAAAGACATGTGTACATCCCTAAAATAAAAGAACACCTCTTGCCCTTTGAAGCCAAAACCAATTCCAGCTGAATTTCAACCCAGCATCCAGCTGTTTAACCAGAGCTGTATCGTTCTGCCTTAACACACTAAAATAATCTTTGTATTAGCGTTAATAATACTTAGGCATCAAATGTAACTTACTGTCTTTAAGGTACGTTCACATGAAACTTCTAAAAACAAGTGGAAAACGCAAGGCGCGTCACTTCCTCCACCAATTTCAAAGCGCTTGGGCACTCGTGCTTCTGTAGCATCTGCTTTAACTAGGCAACCATGAAGGCGCCGCCAACTTAAAAATTTATTGAAACAGTTCTCCATTTAAAAACAAAATAGTTATTTTCTTTCTATTAGTTTATAACTACTAAGGAGCATTTGGTTTTGGTTATAAAGGAGGTTTTGTTTTATTTGCTGCTAAGAAGAAACCCCAGAAGATATGTGAAGTATAGCTCCATTGTTGTTCAAAGTAAAAGAAAAAAAAAACAAGATCATACTTTTATGTTAGTTTTAATAAATAAAAATGGGAAAAAAAATCTAATAAATTCTCTCTTTTTTTTTTTTTTTTTTGATGTATCGAAAACGTACCGAACACCACTGTGTCGCATCGATCTGAACCATGATTTTTTGTAAACCCTTACACCCCTAATATATATAACATATAGTAAATAGCACAGTAACTAAATCAAATAATGTATTAAGTCATTAAAATTATTGAATTGAATCATTATCAGAGCCAATATTTACATCCCTGCTCTCAAGGTCAGGCACCGTAGTGCTTTATGTACTTGGATGTGTGTGTGTGTCTTTGTGTGTGTGTATACAGCAGAACTACTCATGATCTGACAGCACAGAGAGACAGCGGGAGGGAGTTACCATAATAGTGTGTGTGTGTGTGTGTGTGTGTGTGTGTGACCCATTTTATCCAGCGCACCTACAGGCAGACTTAACAACGTGTGCTTTGCTGGACGCGGCTCGGCTGTGCGTTTCTAGCGTGGTTGTTACCACGAACACCTCAAACACTGTGTGACACTTACACAAACCCAGCCCTCTGTTCGTTTGAATATTTCTCTCTCTACTTCCATCCTGGTTTCTTTATTTAACAACCATTTGGTTTCACCCTTCAAACACACACACACGCGCGCTGAGCCTTTTTTCATGGCCAAAGCCAGCGCTGTTACTATAGAGACGCTGCCCACATGATGGTACGGACTTTGACAGCACGACTTCTCTATAATAAGCCTCTCTTGCACTTCTCCGTATCAACACAATTCGGGTGCGTTCAAACGACAGCTGACAGTGTTACTATGGTGACCCACAACCATCCGCTTAGTTAAAATGTACTTGTACTATACTACATTTGTGTTTAAATAGCATGAGGTAATGCCTGCTTTTGGATGATACAACACTTTAAGAAAAAAAGGCTTGCTTTTTTTAGTTTCTGTTACAGTCTTCTATCAATTTTGTAACAGTCAAAGATTGCTGTGCATATATTGAAATTTCTATTTTATTTTTATTTATTTAATTTTTTTCAGAATTTTAATTTATCTAGTAAGATTTTCTTTTTTTTTAATTTTTTTATTTTATTTTATAATAGCATTGATGGATGAATATTTTTTTTATGTTTTATATATATATTATGTTTGTTTTTTCTTTATTAATGTTTAGCAAAAACTAAATGCAGACTTGTGAATGTTAATATATATCTCAAAAGTATATTAATGTCAACTAGCCCTAATTATGAATCATGACCAAACTCATCAAATTAAACTTTTTTAAAAAAAAAAGTATATGTATTACATTATCACTTATGATGAAAAAAATATATATATATTAAAAAGAAAATAGTAACTATTATTTATTATTTATTTTTTGCTTGGTTGGATGACAAGTTCCTTTTTTTTGCTTTCATTTTATTTTATTTTTTTATTATTATTTAAGAGACTTTTGTGCAGCATATTATCAGCCAACCCAAACAATAGACTGATATGTTCATCTTAAAACTACATTTTTGAGATTATCAGATGCTAACCATTTCTGCCTTATTAATGTCACCTTCTTGTAGAAGTCGTAATGCTTCCTTTTTTATTTTTATTTATTTATTTATTTTTTTTGTCAATTTTAAATAATGCATAAAATGAGTGCTTTTTTGAACTAATCTGCCTTTTGTTGTTGTTTTTAAAATCATTTTTTTTCATTATTTTTGGCTGTTTGAAGAGTAAGACCTGAATGCGCTCCAAACAACTACATGAACACACAAGCAATGGTACATGTTGCACTATCAGCATTACTGCAAGAAGCACTATGGCACAAATTAGGATAAACGAACTCCATCTGTGGTTCGTATTCTCTTTCAGTAGAGCTAATGTCGTTCGCGGAGCTCCGGTTTAAAGATATTTTTGCTGAGAAAGTTAGTTAAACTATATACAGACAGAGGTTTGTTGTAACTCAATAAAGCGTGTGTATTATGTAGAACGGATCAGCGTGCTTGCAGTGCCTCGGCCAAGCGTTCATGTTTTGTGTACTTAAGTAGGCTTGTGGCCTTAAAGTCTTTGTTAACTGGCTGAACTTGGCGCAACTCTCACACAGGCAGAAAAATGCTTCTTAGAAAAACACAGTTCATTCCGACATCACTCGTTGCCATAGTTGCAGAATACTCCCCATACCAGAGAATTCCTGCCCGGAGGTCTGATAGATTCTTTGCGTTTGTTTACTGCAGTCTGCAGTTCGGCTCTACATGAGACTGACCTCGTAAAGCACAAGGCATTTCACATCATTACAGAAGTTCATTTACATGTTAGCTAAAGACATACTCTTAAAATCTTTCATGCACTGCTTTTATTTCTTTTTCTGGCCAGGCTAAACATATAAATGGTTATTGTGGTACTAAAATCCAGTTTTAAACAACAAAAGGTAAAACCTCAGCTTGAGGTGAAGTACTGAAAAACAAAACAAGTGTCCACTAGTTGCACATTTAAGCTGATGCAATATGTCTACCCATATAAGCCATCTTCACTGCTCTTGCTGTTATCATGCTGGCTCATTCATGCATTTTGATAATACACAGTGTTTGGGTTATGGCAGCGTCGTCTTGTGTGTTTGAGATTACAGTGCAGACTCATGGCTGACATTAAATGGCCTTTATTCTCCTTTTCTGTGTCAAGTGTCAGGACCCCAGTGGGTTCGGAAATGCGCCATGTTTGTGAGAACGATGAGCCTGGCAGACATGTCCGGTAAGTGCCGCTCCGCAGCCAAACGCACTTCACGCACAGGATGGGATCAACTCTGACACCATTTATGCAATTTTCAACTGAGCGAGAAGAGCAGTAAACTGATCAAATGCTGCATTAAAGATGATTCAGATGCATTTGGCGAACTGCAGTGTTTGAACCCATCCTCTTAACTGTGCATGTTGCTTTTACCTTACTGGGTCTCATTCACTCGAAATTGTGAATTTTTACTGTCATTTGTTGATCAATCCAGAATATTCTAAATGAGCAAGGGGCTTTCCTAAGTTATTAGCATAATAAATGCCATATCCATAAAAAAGGCTTTTGTACAACCTCAAAAATGACAAAAATAAACCTAAAGCAATATATAAGTGACCCTACAATAAGCTTATTTGGTAACACTTTTATATTACACCTATTAGTTACTTATTAGCATTACTAGAATATTAGCCATTTATTAAACGCATATTAATGCCATATTCTAATCTACATGACATTTATTATAATTTCCTTATCCTGACCAACACCTAAACTTAAAGGAATTGTTCACCCAGAAATGAAACTACTTGAGGGTGAGACAATGATGACAGAGTTTTCATTTTTGTGTGAACTATTACTTTAACAAATACCTTACTAACTATTAATAAGCAGCAAATTAAGAATTTATTGAGGGAAAGGTCATAGTTAATAGTTAACAAGCGTTATGTATTGTAAAGTGTTGCCATTTATTTTCAAAGCTACAAATGTTCTGTAATGTAAAGAGTGTTATTGTGAAATTTTTATAAATGTAAGTCATAATTTTCATTTTCATTAGTTATCATTTCTACATTAAACCGGCTAAAACAGTGCTTAAATGAAAGATTTGTGAATGAGACTCATGTCTTTTGTTTGTGTGCTGTGCATGTTCCTGATCTCTGTCAGTTTTTCGCCTTTCCTTCTGTATCTTACTTTGAATGTCTGACTGAGCTGAGGTTTGTCTGTGCGTATCTTCTGGAAAGCAGGTGGAAAGAAAGGTAAACTGTGCATATAATCAACTGGAAATGATTATTGGATGACTAGGCTTTGAGTGGACAGGAGTTGGAGGGATAAGTGATCTAATACTTAAGATCTCAGTGAAATCAAATCTGACCCAGTTTACCTTCTTAATGCATATTGTGTCTCGTTTTGCTGTTGTCATCCTTCTTATTAGGTAACTTTTATTCTTCAAACTATTGGTCCCATTCAGATATATAGCACCATATTCAACATTAAATCTCAAGTCATTCAACCAACAGTTTAAGCAAAGGATGCACGATTTGTGAAAGAAATGTACAAAATCAAGATTTGCTGTGTATGTTTATATGGCTGCACAATATGGTGAAAATCTTGTGATATAGTTTTAAAACAATAATTGTTGTTATTATTATTACTAAATAAAAGCAAAATAAGAACATTTTCACTGTAAATTAAACAGAAATATATAAAAAGTAGTAAATAATACTTTATTTTTCATTACAACTGTAAAAAAAAATAGGATCATATTAATAGCTGAGCTAATATTTATAGCTCTCTTCGTTTTTGAATGTTAAGCTTTTTTATTGAAATGCATCCTTTTAGATGAGCACACTAAGCCATATTGCAATTTTGGTTATATTTCGAATAATGGTGCAGGCCCAGTTTAAACTGGGACTTATTTATGTTTCGGGACACACCTAAATAAGAGAGCCTGAACATCCCTAACATGTCCAAAAACGTGTGGCGAGAACGGCACAAATGCTCTGTCATACGAGCAGCCCTTCTCTTTCTGTGAACAGCTGAGGAGTTACTGAGGCCTGGCGTTAACCCAGCGTTCAGATCGCCACATCAAATATTCAACAGGTTCCTCTGAACGTGAGCTTTTTGTGTGTCTGAGACAGTCAGAAAGGCGAGATAGACGAGTAAGTGAAGAAAGAGTGCGTTTATGCTTATGGGAATCTCCAAAGAAAACCCACGTATCTGTGGAGGGTCCGGCCGGCGGAGAACGAGCTCGGACGCATCTGAATCGGTGAAGCGATGACGTAGAGGAGGTGATGACAGCTAAAGTGTGGCTAGTACTCGACCTTGTTTACCTCCGTAGTTCTGCCTCACGGAATCAACAACAGAGGAAATGTTTAAGAGGAAGAGAATGCTCAAGGTATGAAGCAAATTGAGAGCAAGGAAGATATTTGGATTAGTGGAAATATTTTCCTAGTTGGTTTAATTGGTAAGGGTAATGCATTATAAATTTGTGTGCTTTTAAAGATTTGAATTAGCTGACAAGAGCAGCTTACTCTATGTTGTGTTCATCAGCGTCTGTCAGAGAAACATAAACCAGTCATGGAGAACATGTATGAGGTTACCACAAAAGAAACGGCATGGATTGGCCAGCTTTACTGACTGGTTAAGAAGGTTTTGTTGGCTAGTGCAGGTTATGTCTTCTCTTTTTGTACAGCAGAGAAGAGATGCTGTAGGTGAATGCGGTGGATTAGCTTGTTTCCATCCCTGGTTTATCTCAGGTGAACCCGTATCCCAGGTGTAGTGTTTGCTGTAAATCCTACAGCAGGTCCGCCAGGTGCATGTTTGCATAACATCACTGCGGCCTTGGTTAAAACCAGCTGCGTTTACTGTCGCTAAACACAGTAATACCCGCAGCAGTGTACAAGGAACACTTGAAGGTTGAAATGTAGCCTTTATTGTATGTTGAATAAAAGCTTATTGGCTCTTTGGAGATCCAGGCGTTTTGTTCTGCAGCTGGATGGGCAAGTCTTGTGGTTTCAGCATACATTGTGAAACTTGGACCAGTTTATTGAGTTGAATTAGTTCAATAATCTGTAGCATTCAACTTTGATTAAAAAATTCAGTTTGCCTGTCAAGAAAGCAATATTGACTATATAAAATATAGACTATTGTACAAAAGCTGGTAAGATTTTAAGAAATATTTATAAATGCACGTGTCATGCTCACCAAGGCTCTATTAATTACAAAAACAAAAAAAAGGGTAAAAGGATATTATTACAAATTTAAAATAGCAGTTTTGTATTTTTATATAGCTTTAAATGTAATGTATTTCTGTGATGCAAAGCTGCATTTTCAGCATCATTACTTCAGTCTTCACACAGAAAAATAAGGCTTTAAAATTTTACCCTTTTGGGTACAACAACTTTTCCCTGGAGCAGTAAGGTCATATGTGTACCTTTTTTACTCCTGATAGTTATATTTTAGTACTGTAGAGCAGTAAAACATAACCTTAAGGTATTAATATGGACAAAAATAAATATATATATATATATATAAATGTACTTTTTAAAGGGTTAGTTCACCCAAAAATTCTGTCGTTAATTACTCACCCTTGTGTCGATCCAAACCCATAAGACCTTCGTTCATCTTCAGAACGTCATTTTTGATGACTTCAGAGAGCCATCTGACCCTCCATAGACAGCAACACAACTAAAATGATCCCAGATCCAGAAACGTGGTAAAAACACCAGTAAAAAAGTCCATGGGACATCAATGGATCCACTTCAGTTTTGCGATAACCGGAGAATACTTTTTTTGCACAAAGAAAACAAAAATAACATCATATCCTATGGCTTACGTTAAGAATGGGTGAGAAATTTACACAATAAACATTAACTTCGACTAGAAGAAGTGTTGAAACCAACAAACGAGGAGATTGTAAAGACAAAAGGTGCATCGTCTGTGGTGTTGAATTGGTTTGGGTATAGGAAAAGTGATCCGAATGAGACAATTCGTGATTTGCAAGGTATTTAGTAAGCGGTGGAAACTGGTATACTGTCAGGCACTATAGTACCTGTTGTTCTCAGAAAAAACACGGTAACCTTACAATGCATTGCAGTAAACAGAATGGTTGTTTTTTTACTTAAAGTATTGCTGCAATTCAGTTTAAATAAAATTACATTATATGAAACAGTTTGTGTTTGAATTTTTATTTGTGCATTTTTAGATACAAATTGCTATATTGTAATGTATATCGTTATCGAGGTAGAAAATTGCTTCTACCATTATATAAAATTTTGGTTATATCGCCCACCCCTAGCTTATGTCTTCTGCCATTTTAGAGAATACTACTGTGTAAGCGTATGCATAAACAGCTGCAGATTACGGACATGCACGTTCTTTCACCCGGATGTAAACAAGGCTGATAACATCAAATATGTTAAAGCTTGCATATGCAGCGCGTTAAGATGATCTAAAATGTTGGAAGACGTAAGTCATGGGAGTAAATTGTTATTTTTGTTTGATTTGCGCAAAAAAGTATTCTCATAACATCACAAAATTAAAGTTGATGTCTGATGTCACATGGACTGTTTTACACATGTTTTTGCTACATTTACATACATACCTGGGATTATTTCAGTTGTGTTGCTGTCTATGTGTGAGGGACAGGTGGCTCTGTGATATCATCAAAAACATCTTAATTTGTGTTCTGAAGTTAAACGAAAGTCTTATGGGTTTGGAACGACATGGGGGAGAGTAATTAATGACAAAATTTTCATTTTGGGGTGACCCCAAAAACGTACAATTTTAAGCCCTTGTTTTTCTTTGTGTTCAGTGTCACAAGGATCTTTCGAATTTATTCCAATATGCTGATTTGGTGCTCAAGAAACATTATTGTTATTATCTGTGATACATTTGTTTTGTTTTTTTCAGAACTCTTTGAATTGACAATTCTAAAGAGCAGATTTTCATAAAAATACAAATCCCTTCTAATATTATAAATGTCTTTAGTATCCCTTTTGATCAATTTAACATGTCTTAGCTGAATGACAATATTATTTCAATTCTTAATTCAGCAGTAGTGTACTTCTTTATTTCCTTGAATGTCAGATCAGTCCTTTCAATGCAACTTAAAAATGGCATTTGCAACATATTTAGCTTCTGTGATGTGGTGTATTTCTGAGTGAAACACAACATTCAGAAGGGAATACTTAAGCAAGCACGACTATTACTGTTGCTTTTCCTCATGGTTAGGGATTTGACAAACCCTGAGCCATATCTAGAGACCAAAATATCTTAGAGACTTGGGCCAATAAGCAACCATCCAGAACACCCTAGCAACCACATAGCAACTTCTTCCCATAGCAGCATGCATTATTCCTATTTTCCTTCTGTATATGTGTTCTAAATGATGTTGGTTCTTATCATATTTCCCCATCTCTGATGTCAGCAGAAAGTAATTTCAGTTGGAGAAATGCATTTATATTGTCATGAAAGATTGCTAAATCATATTCAGTAAGACCAGGGACATGTATTAAGAATGTAAACGGGTCTGTTTTTATTTATATTAAGGTAATGGAACAAAAATAGTTTTGGCAAATGTCAGTTTTTAAGCAAGATACATGATAGTGTATAAAAATGCTGCTTTCGCCGCAGGAATGTTAACTATCTCTATAACCCTTGTGTCAGTCAGGGACAGAGAGGGAACGCTGACTAATAATGACTGACGTATAATCAGTGTGACTCCAGTTAATATCTTCAGACAGGCCTGTTAAGCGCGGTGTAAGTGTGCAATATATTTCTACTGATTTATAGGCGAGACATTGGCAGACTGTCACTGATTTGGCTGATGTCTCTCCTCCGAGATCTCAGCTGATCTTCAAGCCGTGTGTTGTGAGGGCCTAGATATCATCAGATTGAGGAATGTGTGCTCAGTCCAAAGCTGAATAGAGAAGGTGGGGTTCTGGGAGCAGGCTGGGTCAGAAGAATGTTTTATTTTTTAAACGTATCGGGGACAGGGATATTATATTTTTGAAAACATTTCTTTTTTTATATTAATTTTAATTTCCATTTTATATAGTTTCAGTTCTTCCTAAATAGTATTATAATTGTAAACTGGTTAGGCTAATTATTGTTAGTTTAATTGCTAATCTTATTTTTTGTATTTTACTAGTTGTTTCTAGATTTAGTTTCTTCATTTTAATGTATTTTTTTTATTTTATATATTAGTAAATTAGTAAAATATTTTATATAAATATATATATCAAATATATAAAATTTATTCATTAATTATTTTATTTTTTTCAGTTGAAACTCTTGGCTGTCAGTATTAAAAATAAAATTTTAAAATGCTATGCATATTTTATTATACAAGATAATTTTGAGTTTTTGTTTATATTTTAGTGCATGTTTATAATAGTTTTGGTTTTAATATATTTAATATTTTATATGTGTGCTTGTATATATATATATATATAGAGAGAGAGAGAGAGAGAGAGAGTTAAAAAATATTCTTAAAGTTATATTGTTTGTGGTATTAGTAAAGTGCAAGATAATATTTTGTTTATAAGTTTATATTTT
>JAUCMT010000032.1:14956553-14980830 GCA_032357475.1 Enteromius thamalakanensis
TATTTTTTTTATAAGTTTATATTTTGGGTTTTTTATATATATATATATATATATATATATATATATATATATAAATAATTTATATATAATAATTAAATTAATCTTTTTTTTTATTTTTGTTTATATTTTAGTGCTTGCTTTCTTCTTTCCAGTTTTTGTAACAGCTTTCATTATTAATAATAACTCTGATCTGCTGGAGCTGTGGGGCTTGTGGTCAGGTCGAGGTTGACGGAAATGATTTTATCTTTTGAGGTCAGCCTGTCAGTGTTTTCACCATTGCTTCCTTGTCTCCTCTAAGAGTTGCAGCATGCAAATCCAAACACAATATTTGTTTACACAGCACCAGAGCTTTGGCTTTGCATTTTGTTTAGTTATTGAAGTGAGTACACATAATACTGAATGAATAGTTATCATTCACACACATCTGCTTGCTTAACAGTACAGTATAGGTTTAAGCCTTGTTATATATTCTTATGCACTACTGACCATCTCTAAAGGTTTCTTGGCCAGGGGACAGCCGCTAGCAATAAAGGTAAGTTTGACAGAAGTGTGCCACGCCTACTTTCTCCCATGCTGCCACACGCACAGTGCTTCAATCAATCTGATCATCGCCTTAAAAATGTTTGGCTGATCAATACGCTGGGCTTTCCTAATTTGCCGTCCCTTTGAGGAAGAAAACAAGCAGCGGGCAGATCCACTCTTGTCATCCCTCATTCCCGTGTTTAAATTCATCCGTGACTGTTTGGTGTTGTGCAAGCCTAAAGGAGGACTGCAGAGATGTGTTCTTCCCCCGAGGGGTTCGGGGAAGTGCTGTCTCGCAACCAAATGCTCCCGTGGCAGTGTTTCCATCGAAACTGCTTGTCAGGTGGATGAAACTCAAACAGTCATCATGACAGATCCGCTGTTATCAGAACTAATCTGCATGACTGAGCTATAATTCACAGAAGCTTTTATTCATCAAGGACAAGCGTAAAAAAAAGGTGTAATAAGGAAGAACCATCCGGTGTATGCACTCTAAAACTGAGTGACTGCTCTGAACTTTTTAGAGCTGCATGTCACCTTACATCATATTTACTAACAACATCAGCTGTAAGCTGAGACAAAGATAGTAAACACTACATTTGGCTGTTCAAAGGAAAATAATTTAGCCTGAAATTTGATTTTGCATGAGAGATTTTAGTATGATGACATTTTAGATTAAATGATTGTTTTTTTATAATCTAAAATAAATTTTATTTATATATATATATATACAGTATATATATATATTTATTGTGTAGGTAAAATACTACTAATGATAATATAAATTATCTCTATACAATAAATATAATAAAAATATCTATTTTATGTACCTGAATACATATATAAATATATATATTTATTTATTTTTTTATTTATATTAAGATATTAAAAAATATAGAAATGCTATTTCTAAAGCTCTAACGTTTATACACATTATTAAGAAATTGAAGATAATTTAGAAAATAAGTGGACTTAAGTATCTCATATGTTGTATGTTGCAAACCCATCAAAATAAAGCGTTGAAATCTTTTTAAGCAGACAGTCTACTAATGTACTAATGACTGCTATTAAAAATGAAAATCGAAATAATGTGTTAACAATATTTATCATTAGAAGATTCATATTTTGATGCTATTATCACTTTCTGTGCACTGCTGTCAATCACAAACCTCATATCTGATCCTCATTTTGCATAGTGGCTTAAAAATGGATCACGCTAGTGGTCAAAGTGTGAAGTCGCTTGGCTTTTCTAAATGAGGTCAGGGGATGACTGTCCCAGTCGATTCACAAGCTGCTTCCTGCTCCCTAAGTCATTTTCTTATTTTGATTAGAACATTAAAATCAAAGTGATTTGCTTAAAATCTTACAAATCCTCAGAGAATCATCTGTGTAATATCACTGCTGATCTTTTTTTAATCTATTTTCTCCAAATGTTTATGTTGATTGTCATTGAATTGCTGATTGATGCATACTTTTGCTCGTGAAACAGGGATGATTTTGATCATTGTGTTGTTGAACAGACCCATCAGAATCCATCATAATAACTGTTTCTTCTGTATTCTGATTCCCCGTCCTTCAGGCTCGAAGCACTGATAATCTGGACAGTTCTGGGGAGCCTGGGACCCGATCGGTGGGAACCACAGCCAACTTGAAGGGGAAGATGAGCAAAAGGTGAGAAACCTTTTTTAAAAAACGAATTGTCTGTGTTTCATTTTAATTTTGAATTATAAAATAATTTAAGAATTTGTTAAAATGTAACAATGATGCGTTTAATTTTATTAGAAATTGACCTTTAATTTTTTTCTGGTTTGCTTTCTGTTTTTGGTTGAATGCAAATCTTTTAAATCGTAATCAAATAAAATTTGAGCAGTTTCTTTAATTTTTTTTGACAAACAATAAACACAACAGATGTTTATTAGGAAAATTTCTATAATCTTATTTTAAAATAATATTTGGTCCCACTTTATATTATGTGGCCTTAAAGGAACACTTTTGTGATAATAGTGTTCCTTTAACTACTACGTACTTAATAATTTGGTACAATGCACTTATTTTGTACATACATGTTTTTACATTGTGCATTTTTTTAAATACCTTTATGTAATTACATCTGTAATTAATTTCTGTAATTACATTTATAATTGCACAGTTGACATCTCCCTTACACTTTAATCCAACCTTAAACCCAACCATACCACAAAACCTGTCCCTAACCTTTCCCGTATCCCACTTCAATAGCAGCAGAAGTGTTTTGCAAAACAGTATCAACAAACTAGTACACTGTAGTTATTTTTGATGCAAATACATACTAGTTAAGGCTACCTTATATAAAGTGGGACCTAATAATGTTTCACTAGAGGATCTCTTGGGATAAAGTCCTCATATAAGACGACAGACACTAAAAAGTTGGATAGTTGTCTACTTGTGTTGTAGACATGTATGCTTTGTATTTCAATAGCAGTGTTTATAGCGTACGTGTATAGCCTTTTGATGTATTTAACCAATCTCTGCCAAATTCCTTGACATTCCACAGTACATTCCATATTTATGACTAGATTCCACAATTCTTTTTTGCATTGGAAATCATAGGGCTGTGTTCTAAAGCACATTTCTTAACTGAAACCGCATTCACTTGAATTGTATCCAGGACCCTCAAACTAAGGTGTGGACCAAGCCACTGAAATAAAAAATTCAACAGCCTTACAGGATTTAGACACAAAAGAGATTAACTATATTTCAGTGTAATAGTTCCTGAAGTGAAGGGCCATGTTACTGTCAGCATTGTAGCTCAGAAACAAGCTCTGAACACGCTGTAAAACAGGAAGAACTGAGTTTCGCTTCCCCCTGAAATAACTGATAATGGGATGCAAAGTTTCTCAGCGGTGTCCATGTGTAGCTTACTGAAAGCTGCCCTAGAGAGCTTCTACATTTGTTGGAACTCGAAAATACTAATTAGAGCTGAAGGAAATGTACATAGTACTGTCCTGCGTAAAACTTGCGATAATGACAAATTTGATTAAACAGATAAGGTTTTCCTTGCTTGTAAACATGAAGAGCATACAGCATATGATGTGTTAACTAATTTAATCTAATAATTGTGGTTTCAGGCTTTCTGTTGTGAAAGGTCACTTCCCCAAGCTTGTTGACTGTGCCCACTTTCACTATGAAAATGTGGACTTCGGTTCTATCGAGGTAAGAGCTTGTCTTTAAGCAGAAGTTTATTAGCTCTTCACTAACACTTTATGAAAATGGACATGTTTTGTATCGACCAGCCCTATAGATCACATTTGCATGCAAAATTTGTTATTTGGTGTACATTGATGCATAAATATAATTATATTTAATTTATTTATTTTAAATGTATTTAATTTATTTATTCAACTTGTTATTATTTTGATTATTCATATTATTGTTTTGCCCATAAGAAGGTGTTATGATACCTAAAGTATTGCAGGCATTAATATTTATTTAAAACACATTAGAAGTAAAAAAAGGGAATGAAGTAGAAGATTTAAAACTATAATATTAATATTATGTTGCCCTTCTCAAGTGACCTTTAGAAATGTGGTTTCATTTTTGCATTTTTATTAAAAATAGCATCTAAATTGTCAACAAGAAAAACAAGAATATCTATTTTAATAAGTATAAAAGCTTTTTTTGTTTGTGGTTGAATGATGTGCATGTATAGTTGTCAATATGCATCACAGGTAGTGTTTGACATTTAGAGTTAAACAAGTAGATATCAGCATACAGACAGAGCATCTTCAGGAATGATGCAGCTTTTTGATTTGTGACCTTCAATAACACACACACACACACACATACTCAGATTCTGTTTGTGTGCTCTGATAGGGAAGAGGAAACAATTACTTATACTTGATTCACAGATGCAGTATGTCAGAGTTCTTCTTATATAACCCGCCAACCACAAAGTGCTTTAAGCTTGTCTAAAATCTGGGATTCATTTAAGATTTACAGCCATAATGATAGACATTCATTCTTAAAATGTAATTCAGTGTCCCTGTGGCATTGTTTTGTGTGTTTGTGATGCATTTTGTGTTTATAATGGCAGAGCTCTGTATACACACACACACACACACACACACACTTGAGAGCACCTGGAGCACACTGACCGCACAGCATGACTGGAGTGGGAGTCCGTCTCATTAGTGTTGAAAACCCCCTGAAGACAAAAATAAAAGACCTTTACATGTTTTTTACTCTGACCCTGTGAAGCAGAAAGGGTCTGCAGTTCTTCTGTTCCTACAGTACAGTATTTTTTTGGCCATTTGCCAAACCAGTTCCATGTTTTTCTTTCATCTTTGAAATACGATGGTACACTACCGTACATGACTATGGTTATATATATTTAAATGCTCTCCAGGGCTACATTTGATTGATTGTTTACAATTTAGAATAAAGGTTTTCTCTTTAAATATATATGTTTTAAGTGTCACATAATCATTCAGAAATCATTGTAAGATTAATTTGCTACTGAAGAGACATTTATTCGCATTATCAGTGTTGCTCTGCTGATTTATATTTAATGTCTCCTTGCAGAAAAAAATTATTAATATCTAAAAATAAATAAATTGACTGTCTCCAGAAACGTAAGTGTTTTGTAGGAAACAGTAAGTAGCTTTGAATAAAAGTAAGCGTCTGTTATCTCGCTGATTACAGTTGTCAAAGCAGTGAGGAAGTATGCATGCTACATGGATATGAAACAACATTTTGGTGACTAAATTATTGTTAAGGGATGTTCCCAGCTTCTCATAAACAGTCATGTGTTTGAAAGTAGCTGTATCTCAACAAATGTGAGGAACAAGCAATTTTCTAGTAGTATATTTTTATCCCGACTGAAAGCCATATTACGATTAGCGTAATTCGGGACATTTGTTGTTACTTTCTACTCATTTCAACATTTCAGAGATGTTAATTAAACATGCAAAGTGAAACAGAATTGTATTTATACAATATCATGAATGCACATGAATGCATAATTGCATTGGGATGCAGATGCATGATAAATACAACACCCATATACAATAAACTTGTCAGATCAGGATCATTGAACACAAAAACACGAAGACACGAACAAGAACACAGCCTAATGTATGCAACCCTCCAACTAATCGCTTAACCAAACCAACATACCATGTGGTGATAGTGGAAACATGCAGTCCTAAATGATGATGCATGAACAGTCACTTTAAATGTTTATGTGAACTTGAACTTCTTCGCACTTTCATTAATTGTCTGTTCTTTACACCTTCAGCTTCAGTTTGCCAATGAGCAGAGCGATGCCAGCTGGACCTCGGGCAGTGCCAAAGATCTGGTTTTCCTCGTGCAGGTGTCCTGCCAGGTGAGTGGGCACACATGCCCCAGTCAGAGCTAATAATAAACACCCCCTTCCTGCCTCAAATAAAAACACTGTATAAAAACGTGAAAGAATTCAGTGCATCTTCCTTTCTTCTGTTGGCATGTAGTTTATTGACTTCCCCCTCCTCTCTCTGCCCCTCTTTCCCCATCTCACTCTCTCTCTCTTGCTGAAATCTAGGGTAAGACGTGGATGGTGCGGCGTTCATACGAAGAGTTCCGGACATTGGATGCCCACCTGCATCAGTGCATTTACGACCGCCGTTACTCACAGCTCTTGGCCCTTCCTGCCTTATGTGAGATCGGAGACCAGGTGGAGGTGAGCTCAGCTACGCTGGATACTAATGTTTTTCTTATTTAGCTTCATCGTAGCTCATGTGGTACCGCTAACTGAGTTAGGTGCTCTGTATTGAGGTCGTCGGCCAGTTATGGAGGTGGGTGTCCGGCCCCATAGGGACAGGGCTAAAAAGGAATACACTTTGTCATCATTCACATGTCACTATTATTCGTTTTTCATTTATCATGAGATCAAATATAGTTTGGATTCAATAAGATTTTGTAGTGTTTCTGAAAGTCTTTTACACACAGCCTGTTTTTATCTGTTCAAAAACACAGTAAAATGTAATATTGAGAAATATTATTACAATTTAAAATAACTTGTTTTCTATTTTAAAATGTTAAAATGTAATTTTCTTACTGTGATGACAAAGCTTTATTTTCAGCATCATTACCCCAGTCTTCAGTGTCACATGGAAACCATTTTATTCTGATTTTGCTGCTCAATAAACATTTTTTGAATGTTCAAAACATTTCTTAATTTTTTATTATTTATTTTTAGAATTTCTTTTTCTTTGGTGAATGCAAAAGTACATTTGAAATCTAAATCTTCTAAAACATAAATGTACTACCACTTTCACTAAATGTATTGCATTTGTTTTTTAAAAACTGACCTGTATCTTACATAAAACTTTATTACAGACACTAGATGCAAATGTAAAAAAGACAATAGGACAACAAATACAAATCATTCCATCTATCACACCTAATAATAAGTTACAAAATACAGCAATACCAAAAAAAGTTTCATTTAAACAGTAAGTGTGACTTTAAGTTGAGCTTAACATGCATGTTGTTCGTGCAGATCTTCACACCACTGTTGTCGGAGTATCTGAACCGTCTCTCCATGATTGTGGATAATAAGTTGAACTGTGGGCCGGTTCTCAGCTGGATGGAGGTAAGAGGCAAGCAAAGCAAAGATGGGATTGCAAACATACCTTAGAGTAGATAAGAACTGCAATTTGGAAGCATGTCGAAATTAAATGTATTTAAAGGGATAGTTCACCCCCATGACTTCCCAAGCCTGTTTGTGTATCTTTCTTCTGTGGAATACAAAAGATACTTTTAAAGAACGTTGAAAAACCAAACAACGTTGAAGCCCATTCCATTGTATGTCAATGGAAAAAGAAAATATCTTCTTTTTGAATCAACATAAGCATTAAATTCTGTGAAATTATGCATGTATCACAGGCAACCCCTCCCCCCCACTCATACCTTTTTGCAAAAAAAAAAAAAAAAGTTTTGTCAATATGCATTTGATGAATTTTGCTTTCATATTTCGACTACCTGAAGTCGTGCAATATTACAGTTAATGGTTTTTCGTTCTCTCTACAGATTGACAACCATGGCAACAGGTTCCTGCTGAAAGAAGAAGCATCTTTAAACGTCCCTGCCATCGCTGCTGCTCACGTCATCAAGCGCTACACTGCTCAAGCTAGCGATGAGATCTCCATTGAGGTATTCAGACCACTTATTGTTGATGTAACAGTACTTTGAGATTGGACATATGAAAGCTTTCAGTTTTTTCAAAGCATCAAAGTACAGCATAAACTCCAAACTCTTCCAGAAGACCTTGTACCCAGTTTGAGTTCTCTCTTTTTCACGTCCTGTCCTTATTCTGCACATGCATGCACAGCCTGCCTGGTCCTGGGACACTGTTTCGTTCTCTCTGCTCTTCCTCCGTCATGTCTATTCCTGTCCCCCCTCCCTATACGCTGCTCCATATACAGCGACACTTTCTGGGCCAGAGAATGGGGTGACCCAAGCTTAGAACACATTGAGGCCCCTTTTCTCTCTCCATTTCTTTCTTTCTCTCTCTCTGTCTGTCTGTCTGTCACACTTCACTTCCTTAGCATAGACATGACATCATTTTTAAAACGGATCTATCTAGATAGCTTTAACCACATGGCGTGACCATAAAAACTTCTCCGAAATCCTTTGCAACCACCTAGAAATGCCTTTCGGCTTTGCCAAGCACTTTAGCGACCACTTGCTGTGTTTGTTGATCTGTTTATCTGTATTTTCATATTTAGGCTTTTAAAGCCAAAATCACCATTTATTTGGACATTAGGTTCTCTCTCGTTCTTTCTTCTTTTCTCTCATCTGAGGCTCTTTCTGCTCTCAACTGAGAAATAGGAACGGATATTTTTTCCCTTCCTCTTTTTTTTTAATTTGGGTCATATATTTCGGCACGCAACAGTGCTTTTGAATAGAGATTTTAATCTGATTGTGACCAGATGCTTTTGAGAATATATGAAGTGTTTTGTCTGCAGTGCACATACAGTAATTGTTGCTGTTGACGTGCTTGTGGTTGAAAAATTTTAACTCGATCACCATCCTGTTCTGTGCTAATACAGACCAGAATGAAGAGTTTTTGATGGTTTCAATGCACAATTAATTTGCATGTTTTTTATTAGGTGTGTGTGTCTGTTTGCATGCTAATCGCTTGGATGCATCTTTGTTCCTCTTTCTAAAGGTTGGTGATATTTTGTCAGTGATTGACATGCCACCCAAAGAGGACACCACATGGTGGAGAGGAAAACATGGATTCCAGGTACCAATTTGAAATTTAGGATCTGATTTTGGGCCATCATAAGTATGAATGTAAACTTTGAGCACAGCTTTCCTCTTTCCACTCTTTTCTTCAGGTTGGCTTCTTTCCCAGTGAATGTGTGGAATTAATCAATGAGAAGTTGCCACAGTCGGTCAGCGCTCCTGCCAGTAAGCAAGGTACCATATACAAAGTCTTCTTCGGTATCAAGAGATCAGGATGGTTCTGGAAGTAGAAATGCTTTTTAAATTCTCAATATAGCTAAATCGATTGAGAAATGTACTTCCACAACCAATATTTCTGAAAAAATGTTGCTGGTTTATCAATTTTTCATCATTTGGTTTATCATCTTTATTAGGTTTTTCAGAGGTGGATACTTCGGGCTCCAAACCTGGTGTTATCAACTCGACTGGGCCTTCCTCTCCAACATCAGGTATGACTAAATAATGTGTTTTATTAGTGACGATAAGTAGTTGCAATTAGGGCTGGGCATGGTATTAAAGTCACAATAAAACATACAGCCGTGTGTATCGAAATAGAAAAAAAAAAAAATGTAGGACAGGGATGTGATCCTGTGCATCAGTTCTTGATTAAATTGTACTCAAATGTGGAACCACATAAGGGGAGAACTTACAGGAGCAGGTTTAAGCAGATCAACTGATTGAAGTCCTGTATATGTCGTTTGCAAGTACGGCCGATAAGTAGTTATGGCAGTTGTACAGTTTCAAAACAAGCTAAAAAAGAAGCTGGTCATAGAAGTTTTTAAATTGCATTTAGAAAATAGATAGATTTCATTTCAGGTAATTTCATCTGCGTACCTTTTTGTATCTGCATTACCCCTGTATTTGGGGGTATGTGCTGTATTTGTGCAAAGTTCATGGAGTCTTGGTGTCTGGTAGTTAACTTGTATAAACCGTTGCACCACAAGACATTTCAGGTGTTTTATTTCAAGACATTTTTGAATGTCTGTGGCCATCTGCTGCATTCGACAGCAACACCTCTACTAATAGCAATTTAGTAACTACTATAAAAATCATGCTACTGAGAAACGTCCAGTTCTTAAATAGTGAAACAGTTTTATCAAGTTTTGTGCACGCATGTATGCAAGCGAGTGTCTATAAGTGTGTGCATAAAAGAGAGTGAGAGCAAAGATAGAGCATGCATTCTATAGATAAAGGAAATTGTCTTATTTAAACTGTTTTTAGTTCTTTCGCTGTGGTAGACGACAAATAATCTGGTTAAGTGTACAGTGTCCATATTGAACTGTCCTGAGAACTACTAAAATTACTTAGCCTTTCACAAATCAGAATCAAGCATAAATGAATAGTAAAATATTACCATTAACAATCTAGATATTTTTGTTTTAATATATTTAAGTGTAATGCATCATGATTGCTCCAGCCTTCAGTGTTACATGATCCTTCAAAATTCATTCTAATATGCCAATTTCCTGCTAAAGAAACCTTCTTTAAAATTAATATATATTGCTGATCCCAAACTATTTAAACCAATTCTTACTTACCTACGTCAGTCAACCACTAATCATTAATAGCTGATATATCACCCAGCCCTAGTTGTTTTGTTCCCAAAAACACATAGTTTGGTTACTTGATGTTCTACTTCAGATGATGTTAGCATGGCTGCTGTTTTCAGTGTTATTTTTATGGCCTTGAAAGGGTCTGTAGTCAAAACAAATTTGTATTTGAGATTTTACGGTTGTAGTTTAGTCTGCTTAACGTGACAGCAGCATCTTCTAATGAAATGCTTTAATCCTAATTCTATTAGATGCACATGATGTTTCTGTCCATTGTGTTCCTTGTCTTTTCTCTCAGTTCTTCACCCTTGGTTCCTAAGCCTGGCTGGTAACAACTTCCAAGGATTTACCTAAACTAACATTTCTGTATCCGCCTTTTCCTAACGCCTTCTATCCTTAGAGACAAGCATTTGTAAGACGAATTGGGGTTGTTTATACAGCAGGCAGAGAGAGTGTGGGAGGTTCGGAGAGGATGAGCTTGGGTGTTGGAGGTTGGAGACACAGCAGAATGTTGTATAATTCATTCAAGTGCTCATGTGGGCATCATTCGGTAGCATCTGCTGAAGAATCGCAGGCCTCTTGTTGTATAAATGAGAATCTGTTAGTAGGTTGTGAGGATCGATTTTGGTCGTGCCTGAATGTATATTGAATGTTTTAACACTGTGTGCTAACCAGACGTGATGCAACAAGATTCCAACAACAAACACTAGAAATAACTAGACAAAGGCCATGGAAAGGAGTGGCTAAATTTAGTTTCGCTTATCACAGAACTTTCTTAATCACGTCTGGTTAGACCACTATAATGTTAATTTCAAAACACGCTGCTTATAAACTGCATTAACGACATGTTGATGTCTACACTATGGGCTTTGAAGGGCCCTCATTTAACCTGTTTAACTGTTAATTTACATTTGTTTCATCTAGGTCATTGACCCTAGGGTTTGTGAAGTATCTATAGCAGTGGTTCTCAACCATCGGGTCAGGTAGACTCACTAGAGGGCTTTAGCACACTTCCAAGTGGACGCGAGTCAGATTAAAATGATTTAAACTGCTAAAAATAAAAAGTAGTTCTTTTAAAACTTCCTTACATTTTTGTTTAAGAACCAAGGGTTTAAAATCTGAATGTAAGTGTGATTTCTAAACCTGGAAGTAATTTTATCCCTTAAATTATACCAGTTTTGTCAAAAAGTTTTAAGTTAATTTGTAAGTAAAAATAATTGTCAAAACCCTGTAATCAAAACTAGAGAAGTCATATAAAGTAAAAAAAAGTGTAAATGCTAATTTAAAAAACATTGTTAGTAATTACAGCTATTTAGTTTAATATTACCCCTCCTAGTTTCTCTAAATTAAAAATAAAAATGTGATCCGCTTTGAAATCTCTAAAACAAGGTTAAGAACCACTGATCAATAGCTATATCACCTACTCAGAGTAACCTGGTTTTTTCTGCTCATATGGCACACAGCCTGCAGGATTTGTAAACTTCATAGATTAGAGCGTACCGATTTCCTTTTTAGATGTTTTTGGTGTGGTTTTCTTCTCTTAACAGGGGTGATCATATGGAGGCTTTATTTGTGCGTTCAAGTCACATGTTAGTGCTCTGCAAGTTTGCAGGATTCAGATAACTTTTTGATGATATTGTGTATAATAATATGGAGTGTATGAGCCCAGTCAGCCGCAATAGGAAATTTATAGCATATGTGTGGCATTTTTCAGGCTTATAAGCTTCAGGAATTGTCACTAAGCCGTTTAGAGAATTTATTATCCCATTTGTTTTTCATATTAAATGTCAAAAATGTCATAACTACATATTTTTTGGATTTTAAGTATATTGTGTATGTTTAACATCAGTTTAAATGGAATAATATAAATTTTGCATAAATGATATATGATTATTTATATATATATATGTGTGTGTGTGTGTGATATAATATAAATTATTTTGTATTTATTATATTGTCTACTTAAACCCCCCTCTGTGTATGTCAGGTGTTTTCTGATGTCTCAAACAAACACATTTGAAGTGTCAAGAGTATTCCCTGCTGAGTGTGTAGGAGCAGTAAACAATATGTGGAAAAAGTGTGCAATCCATATTTTTATTTGCCTGATTAGTTCTCTGTCGCCCCCTTCTGGCAGTGTCTAAGAAACACGGCAAGCTGATGGGTTTCCTGCGCACCTTTATGAAGTCCAGACCCACCAAACAAAAGCTAAAGCAGAGGGGAATCCTGAAAGAACGGGTGTTCGGCTGTGATCTGGGAGAGCATCTCCTCAACTCCGGCCAAGACGGTAAAGCAACAGAATTTCTTTCATGCGCTTTAAGATGGGAACATCGCAGAAGGTCTAATTTTTGTGATGTCATACTTCAGTGCCGCAGGTACTCAAGAGCTGCTCAGAGTTTATAGAGAAGCATGGTGTGGTGGATGGCATCTACAGACACTCTGGTGTGTCCTCCAACATACAGAAACTCAGGTGTGTCCGAAAATGTCAGAGATCCTGCCCTGATTTACTTTTCAGGATTTTGAACAATATCTGCCTATTTCTAGAAGTTTACATAAAGGTTGTCATGGATCACTCCTTTTTCTGTGCACACTTGATCATTTATGCGTATTTGTGACCCTGGACCACAAAACCAGTCTTAAGTTGTTGGGGTATATTTGTAGCAATAGCCAAAAATACATTGTATGGGTCAAAATTATAGATTTTTATTTTTTGCCGAAAATCCTTAGGATAGTAAGTAAAGATCATGTTCCATGAAGGTATTTAGTCAATTTCTTACCAAAAATATAGTAAAACTTAATTTTTGATTAGTAATATGCATTGATAGGATCTTCATTTAGACGACTTTAAAGGTGATTTTCTCAGCATTTAGATTTTTCTGTACTCTCAGATTCCAGATTTTCATATAGTTGTGTTGTGGTTAACACTTACGACTGGTTTTGTTGTCCAGGGTCACATTTATGCTCTATATAAGCTTAACCATGGATTTTGTTCTGCTGTTGCATCTCGTCCTGATCAGGCATGAGTTTGACAGTGAAAATGTTCCAGACCTGACGAGAGACATGTACATGCAGGATATTCACTGCGTCGGCTCGCTGTGCAAACTCTACTTCAGAGAGCTGCCCAATCCTCTGCTCACGTACCAACTCTACGACAAGTTTGCTGTAAGTAAATTTACGTTTAAACGTTCTGCACAATTTTAAACCATGGTAATATCACGAATCCTTTCCTGACTTTTATTTACATTGTGTGTTGCATTGTTTTTGTTCATGTTAGAAGATATCTTTTGTGTCAATTTATATCACATTTCACCAAAATAGTAAGCAGCACATCTATTTTCAATGTCGCTGATCATAATAAATGTTTCTTTAGTAAAAAATACATTTCGTTTTAAAATATATTTCATTAAAATTGTCCAGGAATGTATGGGAGAAATGACGGAGGAAGAAAGAATGGTGAAAGTCCATGATGTTATCCAGCAGCTTCCTCCTCCTCACTACCGGTAACCCAGACACTTACTACACATGGATCACATAGCATCACCTGTCAATGTAACAGAAATAGCATTGTTTTCTAACAAAAAAACACTTGATTTCTTTGTGTTTGTCTTAGCACTTTGGAGTACCTCATCAGACACCTGGCCCATCTGGCCACATGCAGCGGTGAGACGAGCATGCACGTTAAGAATCTGGCCATTGTCTGGGCTCCCAACCTGCTCAGGTAACCTTTTAGTCCTTTTCACACAAATTTACAGAGTTACGATTAATAAAGTGTAATTTTCGAGCATTTAGTTTGACAGTTAAGGAGATTTGACAACTGATACTTTTGAAAATTAGCATCAGCTTCATATCTATGGGTCTTTTCATAGACTGTAGAGTTGTTCAGAACGGAGACATACTTGGGAGGTCAGGCACTTTGGTTTAAATCCCAGCTATCTATAGATTAATAAAACCAGTTAAAATAGATCAAGTGGCACGGTTGCACCAACAAATGCATTTTTATATCAGTTTTGCATTTGTTAACAATATTAGGTAGGTTTAGGGTTGGGTTTGGTGTAGGGCATATTTTCAGTACGATAGAGCATTAACTTCTACTGACAGTCCCCTGATATTTGAATACACACCTATATCAACGTAATAAAAATGTGCCAGGGTTGAACCCATGTTTTAGCACCACTCTGACAACATTTCTCATTGAAAGTTGGAGACACCTGATGTCTAGTGATTATCATAGTTTTGATTACAGAGACCATCTCTGCATTTGATAAATAAAGTTTATTCTCGTCATTATACATTACCATCACTCTATTCTCCTACTTGATAATGTTCAGTGCTTTGCTACAATCTGTATTGTTAAAAGCGATATAAAAATAAAAGTGACTTGAAATAACATGTAAATCACTCATGCTTAATGCTTCATTCGTGTCTGGTGTGAACGGAAATGCCAAATATTACTGTTCAAGCAATGCACAATCTTGAGTCCTGTCAATCTCCTTCCGGAGGAGAGAGAGAAAAATCATTGTGGTCTGTCTGCACTTCAGTCTGTACACCGTGAACTGCCCTTTCAGCTGAACCACTTGAAAACTGTAAAAAGGTCCTCTTTGTGGATTGTTTAGCTTTTAGAAAAAAATGGTTTTGTGACATTTGTGTTGTTGCAGAATTATGGCAACAGAAAACTGCAATTCTCCAGTAATGTATGTCAGATCTTTTGGGAGGATGGGGCTACTGGCTGTGTAATACTGTGTTATCAGTAGTGGGGACAGGACTGCCGTTATTATAATGTTTACCACTCATTTTATCACTCCAGTTCTTTTTCAGCTCAGTAGAGACTGATAAATGCAACAATGTCACATGAAATGGTTAAAATTACTGTACACCTTGAAAAGGTGTTTTTGGGTAAAGAGGGAAAGACATAAAGTGATGATGAATCTACCAGTAGTGAAGGCAACAGTGAGATATGTTAAATGATTCAAGACAAATGCCTTAAACGTAAACAAGACATGAAATTTCTTATCAGTGTTTGCCCAATTTTATCAATACCTAGTCAACTTTTTTTACAGGGATTTAATAGAGTGATCATTTATATGACAATAAAAATAGAAATAAAGAGTATTAATGCAATGTGATAGCTTAAACTATCTTTAGGGTTTATGGTTTTATTGTGTTTATGAAAATGAATGAGTACAGAGTAGTATTTTGCATTTGGGAAGTGACTGAGGGTCAGCCCCATCTCAGGAGTTCAGTAACAGTGGTTACTTATTTAGAGAGAGAGAAAGAGAGAGAGTTAAACAATAATAATGTTAATAAATTATATATAATAATTAAGATTATTACTAAGATAAAATGCACAATACAAATGTTGATCTACAGAAAATAATGTATTCACACACATAAAAAACAATGTTTAATTCAAAGTCTAGTCATGTAAAAAAATTATAATAAAAAGCACAGAAAATTATATTATTTATTCCTTGGTGGAAAATATCAATTAATTAGTATTCTGACATCGCTTTATGGTCTTTTAGTCTTAAATTATATATTTTCATTTTATGCATAACTGTTTATGCAGTAACGTTGTAATAGACTAGAGTCTTTACACCTATTTGTCCCAGTGTAGCTGGCTTGTATTTTGAAACCACGGCTGGCTTGACCGTGGCAAATCCGTAAACGTCAATGGAGTCTCAGCCAATGAGAGCGCGATAAGGTTTTAAATCCCCCTGTTGCTGTTTATGTTAACTTACTCAAAAATTGTTGAGAAACTCTCAGTTTCTCTTCCTCATCAACTGAAGCGGTTTGGTTAATTAACGGTTTGTTAAGGTCTTATTTTCTTTAAGCTTAAAATCTGCTTGATGGGACCCAAAAAGAGGGGTGAGTTTGTGCTTCTGAGGTTGATATGTTTGCGTTAGCTGCATGCTAGGTAGTTTGAAGATCTAACGTTACGTCATTGTTTACATGTTATGAATATGTATTCTAATGATGTAAATCATCTTCAAAAGAACACTTAGTTAAAATACAGTCTGTAAACCGTAATTTAGTATTAGGCCAAGGGTGGAGAAGCTACAATAATTGATATCCCTTTAAATATAAAACTTTTTTTACTTATAAAAAGATAATCGTTAAATTATTATAAATCATTACATAACATTCGTGTCTAATAGTATAATTGAAAGACTAACGTTAAGATAAGCAGACTTGAAATACTTGATTTCTTGAAAGTTGAGTTGTTAAAGATGCTCTCTTTGTCTTAGATGATGAACGGCGCGCTTTAGCGCGCCAAAGATAACCGTGTTTGTTAATAATATCTAACGTCAACTCCAAAACTGCAAATAATCTAGAACTTTAAATCATTATCATGCTGTATGCTTGGTTTCACACCATGTTTAGCATTTGTGTAGTAACGTTAGATGTGAGAGAATTTTTTCATTGCTGAAACCCTGTGTTTACATTGTTTTATGTACTGTTTTGTGTAGATTGGGTGGACGTGGCAAACCATGTTTTGTTGAAATGTCACATTAACCTGAAGCTGGAAAGGATGTCGGAGTGTGATGCAAATGTGTTTGTGGCTTTGTATGAGGCTATCTTGGGAGAGAAAGTACCAGGTATATGTTGCTTCAGCCCTATGTAAATATGTGTCTCACAGGTTTTGTGTTTTTACACTACACCAATAAGAAGGAACATATTTTAGGTGCTAGTGGGGCATTATGTAATATTTATATTTGTCATGTACTCTCTATTTTTCGCCCTCCACACTCTCATGAAGTTTTTACAATGGGTGGAAAAACTCACTGTAGTGTAAATCACAGTAGTGACTTAACGAATTATGTTCAAACTCTTACTGAGAAGTAAAAATTTTCCTTTGGTTATTTAACCTAGGGTTAAAATTTGCTGTTTCTATAGTATTTTCTTTCCATTTTCTAGCTCGCAAAGAACTTAGAATGTGTTGGGGTCTAGCTGACTATGTTTACATGGACATCAGTAATCTAATTATTTAGCTTCATAATCTAAATGAGGCAATATTATCATTAGGATGTTTACATTTGTGGCTTTTTGTATATTCCTTTCATCTTTCATTTTTGGTACTGTTTTTATTAATACATATATATTAATAAAAAAGCCTGGAGTTATTATAGACTTTAGTTATAGAATTTAGTTTATAGACATCCATTGTGTGTGTTCTCTGCATTTTTTTTTCCTGAGGCTTTTTAATATTGTCTCTATCGATATCGGAATTATAACGGATCAACCAAAATTAAGAAATATATTGTGATATAAATTTTTGCCATATCGTCCAACCCTAACATGATCCTGGATTAACATTACTGTCCTAAAATATGTTAATCCCTACTCTTAAACCTACACCTACCCAAGATTTATGCCTAAAATCAGTCGGAAATGGTAGCTGATTAAAAAAAGAAGCATCTTACCCCAATCAAAAGCCTAAAACAAATATTTTCTGAAAAATTTTCACTCAATTCTGATTGGAATGTTGTTTTAGGAACATCTTGTACTTGGTAAAATCACACTCACCCAGTACATAGATCGATTAATGGTACATGTTATGACATCCCCACTAGCGTTCCCACAATAAGGAAATTTCCTCACCGGTTAATCGAGGTGTAATAGGTGTTGTTTGAGTTTTCCATCTTTTCCTCGCTTTTCTTAGATTTTAAATAGCCCGAAAGCACCATGCATATTTTACTTGTTATATAAAAACAAATCTGTGGTTCTTTCGTTTATCAGTGTGTTACCCCTGTCACGCGTTGGTTGGCGTTTTTCATTCAAATGACAACAACCACGGCTTAAACCACAGCCTCTTTTGTTTAATTCACCATCTTTTCATTCGAAAAATGACGCACAAAGACATTAATATTAGTCAAATTTGTATAGAATCCATTTTTCCCCCCAGTCAGTGAGTGTGTCAGTGTCTGTTGGTGCAGTGTGAACATGGCTCTTAATTTTCATAAGATTCTAAATCCAACAGCCAACTTGAGCACTTGTTTGTTGGAGTTTGTTGGCATTTGTTTGGGTGTTGTGTATTGGCCAAGTGACATTGTGGCTTAACACCAGTATCTCCTCCATCACGGCAAGTCTAATCCCCACACAATGCCATCTGATGTCCCCTAAAGATTTTCACGTAAGGTTTGTAGAAAAGAGCATATAGTTCATTTTCGTTATGATGCCATATACAGTTTCAAGTGCAGTTAATTATTTCACATGCTATTGCAAAATCCATGTTCTTTTGTTTGCTGTGTTTGCAAATAGTTGACCACTGCCGTGTGTATCCTGTCTCAAAATGTCCTAAACCACAGTAATAGTGTGGTTAATTTGTGTACATGTCTATACAACACTTTGATGATACGGCTTAAATAGGAAAACTCCACCTCTTAATTCGGTTTATGTTTACTTTTAAGTATGACTTTAGTTAAATTTTAACATTATAAAGATAAACCTCTAAATAAAATGCTACCATGTAAACACTGATTTTTCATTAGCTATTGTTGTCCATGTAAACATACTCAGTGGACAATTTCAAGACAGACTTTGACAACATGATAGACTTTGCTGTCATACATTCAAAACTTCTGAAAATTATACCATTTTAAGTTGAGTTAAGATATTTTGAGATAAAAACAAATCTGTGGTTCTTTTGTTTATCACACCATAGAACATTATATCACAACATAGGACACTCGTACTGCATCTGCTAAAGACGCTTATGGGAAAACTCCTTTTTTCCCTTAACTGAAGCCTTATTTTATCACGCAGTGAAACTGTGCGGCCATTGGCCGCTACAGGTGTACTTGTTTAACCAATAGGCGAAGCGCCGCCTACAGCGAGCCAATGGCTGCCGGTCAGGCTATTTGCATGAAGGGCGCGAACTTACTCTATAAGAGTGAGGGCGCCTTAGCCAGTTCTTCAGCTTTTTCTCCTTCAGCAACGGAACCTTTGCTGTCCCGAACTTGAAGCCGGATCTACGGATTCTAAAAGAGCAAATTTCTGCTAAAAGAGCAATTTCCAACTCACCTTATCATGCCTGCTCACTGCTGTTCTGCCTGCGAAGCTCCTCTGCAAGCGCCAAGAGCAGCGCTCTGAGTTGGGTGAAGCCACGCCGGCGCAGCCCCCGCGTGCTTCGCCGCCTCGAGAAGATGAAGAGTTCTCCCCCTCTTAGACACTCTGCTTTCTCCGACCGGGCTGTTTGGACATTCCGTAGAAGGGTTTACCGAGTGCTTCACTGAGGCACAGAAGGCGTCCCAAGCCATGCGACACTTCATGCCCCTCAGCCGCAGCAGAACAAGGAGCCGCAGAGAGACCACTCCAGATCTGCTTTGCGACGTTTTCCTCTTCCGAGAAGGCAGGGTCCCTGGCCCAAGATAGTGCTAGATCCCACCGCCAAAAAGCCCTCCTAACAAGGAAACGGCAGGGCAACGGTCCCGCAGTTGCCGGACCGCCCTGAAAGCTGGGTTTTGGGGATATGAAAATGCTACTGCCTTCAGTTTGCAAAAAAAACGGGGCCATTCAGAAAAATCATTCACACTTCGGTCTCGCCCCACGCCACTCCGGTGCTGCGAGGCGAAGTCAATACCCTGCTGTCAAAAGGGGTGATTCAGATAGTTCCTCCCTCAGAAAGAGAAAAAGGGCATTACAGCCGGTATTTTCTAGTCCCCAAGCGAGATGGCGGACTCAGGCCCATCCTAGACTTAAGGGTTTTGAATCGCGCTCCTCTCAAACAGCGTTTCAGAATGCTAACACTCAGGAGAATTCTCTCGCAAGTTTAGCCAGGAGACTGGCTTTTTTCTCTGGACCTGAAAGATACTTACTTTCACATTCAGATATCTCCCCGTCACACGCCACTCTTAAGATTTGCCTTAGAGGGGACTGCATATCAATATACGGTCCTGCCCTTTGGTCTCTCCCTGGCCACCAGCATGTTTACAAAGTGCATGGATGCGGCGGTTTCCCCCCTGAGAATGCGGGGAATCCGTGTAATGAATTATCTGGACAACTGGCTCATTCTAGCCAGATCGCGGGTAGAAGTAGAGGAGAACAGGGAGATATTACTCAACCATTTGCATCACCTCGGACTCAGAGTGAACTTCGCAAAGAGCAAGCTGTCCCTCAGCCAACAGATAATTTTTCTGGGCACAGCAATAGACTCAAAGCGGATAAACGCAGCGCTCTCCCCAGAGCGGGCCGCGAACATACGAACGAGCGCAGCCTCTTTCGAGCCCGGCACCAAACGCACTCTGAAAGCCTTTCAAAAGATGCTCGGTTTAATGTCAGCAGCCTCGCCAGTCCTGCGGCTCGGCCTCCTGCATATGAGGCCCCTGCAGTTCTGGTTAAAAGCAGGGTGCCGCCACAAGCCTAGCGTCTTGGCCACCAGAGCGCTGCGTTTATCCGCTTTGAGTCTATTACTGTGCCCAGAAAAATCTTCGGGAGAGCGGAAGTGAACCTTTTTGCCTCGGACGAAAACACTCGCTGCCCAGCATATTTCACAATGGAAATGGACGCTCACCCAGGTTTGACAGAGGCTCCCTCTTTATGCTTTTCCCCCGATACCTCTGATACCCCAGGGCATCAGCCGTGTCAGGGTACTGGTAGCTCCTCTGTGGAGGACCCAGCCGTGGACAGCGGACCTGTATGCATTGCTGACAGCAGCCCCATGGCCAATTCCCCTGTGATGCGACCTGCTATCTCAGGCTCAAGGCACAATTTAGCACCCACAGCTGTGGGCCTTTCATGTATGGCCGCTCGACGGGAGCCTGCACACCTCCCAGAGCACGTTCTAGATACCATTTCACAGGCGAGAGCCCCGTCCACGAGACGCGTCTACGCTATTAAGTGGGCAGTGTTTTCCAGATGGTGCGCAGAGCACCGTAAAGACCATTCTACATGTAACATATCACTGATATTGTCATTTTTACAGCACCTGCTGGATACGGGCCGCACCCCTTCCACGTTAAAGGTTTATGTGGCGGCTATAGCAACCTAGTAGGACAAACAGTAGGCAAAGATACTTTACTCATCCAGTTTCTAAGAGGCGCAAAGCGGCTGACCAACCCTCAACCCCCCCACCCGTCCTCACGCTGTCTCCATGTGGGATCTGCCTTCGGTGCTGAATGCCCTCAAGACCCCACCCTTTGAGCCCCTTCAGATGGCAACAGTAAAGGCACTAACGCTTAAGACGGCACTGCTCTTAGCACTGGCATCTATTAAGCGAACAGGTGATCTGCAAGCGCTGTCTATCAGCCCAGCATGTCTAGAATTTGGGCAGAATGACTCTAAAGTCACCCTGAAACCGAGGCATGGCTATGCAACGAAGGTGCCCACTACACCCTTCATGGCGCAGGTGGTTTCTCTAGGGGCTTTGCCGCCTTCTGAGGATCAGGTTTCCAACTCTCTCTGCCCAGTAAAGGCATTCAGAATCTATATCGAGCGTACAACTGACTTCAGGTGTTCTGATCAGCTGTTTATCTGCTTCCGAGTCCACTCTAAAGGATTACCGGTCTCGAAGCAGGCTCGCAAAATGGGTTGTAGACGCTATATTCGGAGCTTACTCGTCTGCGGGCCTAGAATGTCCCCTGGGAGTAAAGTGTCATTCCACTAGATCCACTGCCTCTACCTGGGCCTGGCCTAGTGGTGCTTCTTTATCAGAAATCTGTGAGGCGGCTGGCTGGGCCTCGCCGTCCACTTTTGCCAGGTTTTATAATCTGGATATCCCAGCACTACCTGTTAGGGTTCTTTCTGCATAGAGTTCCTAATGCTGAGCTGGCCACGCTTGCCATCTCACATTATAGGCTTCAGCCTTTATACACCATTCGGGCTGCTTTACCCCGACTGCGAACCCGCTTCGCTCTGCAAGGGCTTATTTATAGCGTTATCTGAAGCGCTCTGAAGCGCTCAATCCCATGGGCTCTCTGGCTGCAGTTCGCCTCCAGTCATAGCCTACCAAGTAATTTCTGGCTAAACCAGGCGCTGCCGGCTCAAAGTGGCACGAGAATTCTTCGCCGCTTTTCAGCCGCGCAAACGGCACTCATATTCTAGCTCCCTATATAAGTAAGCTGGTATAGCGTTTATGACAACTACAACTTTGAGCTAGCTGACTGCTGTCAGCACGGCGGGATTATACTATGTTCCCCATAAGCGTCTTTAGCAGACACAGTACGAGTGAAATGTCGAAAGGGAACTATAGGTTACTTCCTTAACCCAGGTTCCCTGAGAAATGGAATGAGTACTGTGTCCCGCTCTGTGCTATAACGGGCCGCCGCTTCAGTTGAATAAACTGAAGAAATGGCTCGGGCTTACTCTTATAGAGTAAGTTCGCGCCCTTCATGCAAATAGCATGACCGGTGGCCATTGGCTCTCTGTAGGCGGCGCTTCGCCTATTGGTTAAACAAGTACACCTGCAGCGGCCAATGGCCGCGCAGTTTTACTGCATGATTAAATAAGGCTTCAGTTAAGGGAAAAAAGGAGTTTTCACTTAAGTGTCTTTAGCAGACGCAGTACTCGTTCCACGTCTCAGGGAACCTGGGTTATGAAAGTAACCTATTAGTTATTAAATTTGCCTATTTGCAATTTAAACACAAAATATAGCCTACTTTTCTTGTGTTTAGCTATAACTTATTTTTTTATTAAAACTTACCACAGACAGAAACCATCGGCTCTCATGTTTTAAACATTTAGCCTCGATCTATATTACAAATCTTAAAGAACTTTGTTCTACCTCAACAGGACAAGGGCATATGTTGCCTTGCTAATGTAAACGGGAACTTTTCTTTGTTTTATACCTAGCCAAAACGCCTGTGAAACAAGAGATATTTCCATGTCAGTCCATGTTTATTTTTACTGTGAACCAGGGCTGCTTGATTATGGGAAAAAATCATAATCACGATTATTTTACACTTACTCCTTGACTTTGAAAATATGTTGCATTTATTGAACAGAACAGTGAATTTTCCATAAAACAGATAAAGGCAAAAGAGTGCAACAATGTAGTGCACTTCCACAATATTTTGAGAATAAGTAATAAATAAAATATAAATATTAAATAAACAATGAACAACATTCTACATTTTAAACATGATTAAAATAAAAATTTAAACAAGAATAAAATTCTGGTCAGTGTCCAGAGAATTTATCATATTCCTGAATCCTTCATTCTCAACCGATTCCCAATAGTAAAGTAAAATTCAAGGTAAAATAAAGAAGTGCAGATATTTAGGCCAAGATGAACAAAAATAAAAATCGTTGTCTTTTTATCTTTGTTATTTCAAACAGGTATGGTTAGGCAGAGATCACGTTAACCCAACATTCTCTATTATTTACAAAATATTTTTAGCAGTAATGGAAAAATCTGAAGGCTGTCCATCACTTTGATGCACTGAGGGAGATCTATTGTAATTTGGGTAACACTTTGCGGTAAGGGCACATTAATTACTTATATTGAATATTGAAATCATGCATAAATTAATGCATGAATTATGCCTTACTTCATGTAGTAATATCTCATGAATTATCAGGAACTAACATGAGTTCAAAGTCTTTTATTCATAACTTCATGGATGAACTACACATTAATTAAGACATTAACTAAGATGGGTACATCATCAAGATTTATGATTTATTACGCATGATCATGATGTTTTCTTTGTTCACAAGAGTCTTTACTATCTACTTGGTATAAATCTGTAGTACATAAATTAGCATGAATTTGTTCATAGAAAAGCATTATTTTGTGTTTTCATCAGATAAAACTACCTAATGTAAGAACTAATGTTATTTGTTGTTGTTTTAATTAATTATTAAGCATGGTCATATAGCAATCCAGGTAAATTCTTACACAATCCAACGCGTTTAAATTGAACTGGAAATTAGGTGCTGGGCATCCGACCAGAGGAGAACTGGACCCAACTAAGCCTGGTTCTCACAAGTTTTTTTTCCCCATTCTCTCATGGATGGGGTTTTGG
>JAUCMT010000032.1:14980930-15013268 GCA_032357475.1 Enteromius thamalakanensis
TTCTCCTACTTGATAATGTTCAGTGCTTTGCTACAATCTGTATTGTTAAAAGCGCTATATAAATAAAAGTGACTTGATTTGAAACTGCCCCGAAACGTGCAGTAAGGTATGTAAATGTGGTGTTGCAAAAAAGTAGAGGTACTTTTTTGTTTTTATGAGACTAGGTCTTTAACTCACCCTCATGTTGTTCCAAAAGAAAATATAATACTGTAGATCTGTACACTTGATAAATGAAAAACAAACCTCTTCAATATCATTGAACACTGTACAGTTGTACGGTTAAATTTTTTTTGCATCTTAAAAGGAATAGTTCTGCATCCCTAGGAAGATAACTGAGCCTTTTTTATCTCCTTTGTACATTAAGATGTGCTTATAAATCAAGAACAATGCATTTATAGCTGTATTTATAAACTGCTTACCAATGACTATTAATGTTGGAACAGTGATTTATAAAGGATGAACAGACTATTTACTAATCCTTAACTAATGATTCATAGCTTCTAGTTATTATAAAGTGTTACCGATATTTTGATGAATGTTGGTAGTCAATCGGTTGACTATAGCAAGTTGAGTTTTTCCCATATTATGGAAGTCAATGATTACAGGTTTCACTAGTAAAGGCTCAGGGTTGAAATAAAAAAATACATGATTATGAAGCAGAATCTGCTTTTCTGTTGTTTCAGATCCAAAGAAATTGAAGCAGCTGGATTAAGCGGTGCTGATCCATTTAAAGAAGTGCGGATCCAGTCCGTGGTTGTAGAGTTCCTGCTCAGCAATGTTGAAGTTCTGTTCAGCGACTCCTTCACTTCTGTTGGCCGTTTCAGTGCAGGTATGTTGAACCAACAAATCTGCCTCTTTATAGATGTTCACATTCATCAGTAAACCACTCATCCCTCAAACAGCACTTTCATTAAACAGTCAGCGATGTTGGTTTTGTTCCAAAATCTAGTGAGCTTCCTACTTAAGTAGTATTGTAATGCATCATAGACAAAAAAGTAGACATTTTTAATTATGCTGCCTTTAAAGATGCAATTCTTTCTTTTGGCGACAATCTGGCATCCTTCAAGAAGAAACCAGTTCCGTAATGTTACAAGCTCAGGGACAGACTTTAATAAGGATTCTGCTTATGTAGACAGTACACAAAGTTTTGGAGCAGAGCTGTCTGGTAAACTGATACAGAAAAAAATACAATGTGTTTTAAATAACTTCTGTTGCCAGCCTTTGGTTTAAAGTGATATCTGATGCAACCTTCAGGTCTTAATTTCTCCAGTGTTTCTTCTGAGTTGCAGCTGTTCTTGTTTTCATATTTAACAGTGATACGTGACTCCTACAACAAGGCCTGTGCACTCCCACTCTTTTCTTTTTCATCCCTTATGACACAACAGTAAACATCAACATAAATGTAATATATTAGGGCTGGGTGATGTAGTTAAATTATTGTGCTATTATGCAATATAATTGTAATATTTTTGCATTTTAATCATATTTATCTTGATATTTACAATACTGTTTAGAGGTTTTGGATCAGTATGGTTTTCTTTTTAATCAAATTAATAGTTATTTAGCAAACATGCATTAAATTGATCAGAAGTTACACTAAAGACATTTATAATGCTGCATTTGATTTCTGTTTTAAGTAAATTCAGTCCATCCTAATGTATATCAAAGGATCTTGAAAAAAATGTTTCCACAAAACAATTGAAGAAGCACTGATTGTTTACTGATGTTGTTTCTAATAATAATGTTTATTGAACACCATTTATAAAACTCTAAATCTTTCTGACCTCTAACATTTGAGCAACAGTAGATGAATTTGTTTGATTTTTTTTGTTTTTTATTCATCATGATCTATGCATGATTGAAAAACAATTTCAGCCAGTCTGCCACTGCTGTTTTGCAAATTCATAGTGTTTAAATAAAGAAAATATTAATAAAATGCTAAAAAGTATAATTAAAATGATCAAGGCATGTTTTTACAGTTTTGCACAAAATTAACCAAAACATTAATAGTTAATAATTTTTTAGTTGTATGGCGTATGCATAAATAAAAATAATATTTACTTAAATTTGTTGTATTTAAGCATTTTAGGTTATGTAAAATATGAATATTTTTAACTCCAAATCTGAATTAATTTTTTTATTGTTTTAGTGAATGATTAAAACACTTCCAAACTCCATTGCAGTTTACTGAGTTTAACATTTTAAAAACCAATTAAAATCTCTTCAATATTGCAAATTGTAATATGATGGAGGTGAGGTTAAATTAATTTGCTTTAAAATGATTGGAATTAAATTATAAATATTAAATGTCTCCCAGCCCGGTTATTTTCATAAGTTAGTCTCTCGTGATGAGCTTGGCTAACACAGCACAATGGGAAATGTTTACAATGGCCTCACCCATGTGTTATTGAGGCTTACTGAGAGTGAGCTGTGTGTTTCCATAGTGACAAAAGGGGTGGAGCACAAGATCTCACGCCAGCCCCGAGCACGCCTGGTTAGTCTTCAGGAGGCGAGAGGGGAGTCCTGTTTGACTGTCCCCTCTTATCTGGACCCAGAACTACGACGCTTCTCCATGATATGAGATCCAGACTCACCCTCAACAGTGGACTCTCAAATCACAATCTGTTCTACCAGAAAGAACCTGGTCAAACCTGCTTAAGGGGCCATACATAGTACATACTGCTGAGTTAAAAAAGTCCCATGTATTGTTTTTGAAAAATGAGTAAGACTTATAGATGTATATAGACATCTATTAGAAAACTCAGGTGTGTCCTGTGTGAATGGCTCAGTTTGGAATATGGTATCTGGTTTGTCGCTATTCCATGGTCTACGAGGTCAAAACCAGGTTCATCAGTTGGTTAACCAGCTGATCAACCATCTAAACCACCTAATGACCAAAAATGACCATGCACATGCTTTTTTTTTAACCAGGGATCAAAATGAGACTATCAATGTTCACATCTCATCAATGGATGGAAGGATTTTTATCAAAGAGTTTGGGCTTAGTAAGATATTTTGTTGTTCATGTGTACATCTGTGCAAGGACACACTAAAGTGATCAGAAGTGACAGCAAAGACATCATTTATACTACAAAGGATTTCCATTTCATACATATAAATGCCATTTTTTTACTTTCTATTTGAAAACAAGTTTCCACACAAATTTTTTATTGTTTCTTGAGCTGTAAATCAGCATATTAGAATGATTTCTATTGGATCATGTGACTGGAGACTGAAATAATGATGCTGAAAATTCAGCTTTGCATGACAGGAAAAAATTATATTTCAAAATGTACTAATATAGCAAATAATATTTTACAGTTACAGTTAATAAATGCAGACTTGAGTTATTTCAAAAATCTTACCAAGCCCAAACATTTTAACCATTTGCTTTATATGCCTTTTAGTAGTCATTTTCTACATGTATGGACTATTTTGAACGCTGTTTTTGTCGAGGAAAGCTATATATTTTGCCTTTGTAAATGACATGTACAACTGTACAGTACAGAAGTGGATATAGGGCAATAAATCCTTTTGACAGTTATTAATCTCTTTTAACCTTTTTTTGTATGAAAACGTATAAATATTAAGCGACATGTTTATGGTTCCTATTAATATTTTTTTCGTCTATATTAAATAGATTTTATTAAGTAGGACATTAAGGAAAGTCATTATGTAACATGGGTAAACGGAATGGATGTTAAAGTAAAAATCTAAGTTATAGAGTGTCTGTTTGTGGACTCGACTCTGAGACATTAATGGCAGGTAAAGTTGTTTTTTGTTTTGTTTTTCTGTACTTCAGCTTTTTGTGTTAATCATAGGTTTCCTATACAGATTAACCGCAGAGATTGCTCTTGAGCAAGCAGCTTTTATAAATGTTATGCACAAGTTTTACGATCTTTTTTTTTTGCAGGCTTTGTATTTGATTTCTCTACTTCTACGTCTAATGTCCCAGACTTTACAGGCTTGCTAAGGCCCAAAAAAGCTCTACACAAGTATAAAGTACAAGCGTTCCTAAATATGCAAGCTTGATATCAAATCATAATGCATGTAATATTTTGCACTGAATTCTCAGCATTGCTAAAAGGTGCATTACATGACTACAACATGTATTGCACATTGTGCATGTTAAATCGGAGTAAGCACTAGCAAACCATATGCATCTGTGTACTTGCGTAGAGTTTGTTTCTGGCCTCAACCACTCATGTTTTTGTGAACTGCTGGCCAGCCTATGTATTTCTTCTACAAAGCTTGTTGCAGTAGAGCTGTATGGACTACGAAAGCTTTGGACGAGCTGATGTTTTTTTGTTGATGCTTGGTTGTCTTTCCAATTGCAATGTCTTGAATACTTTTTGTTGTCAGTTGCTGAGTTCTTCGCTGCAGTATTGCATTTACTCGCTTTTCAGCTTTGGCTTAATGGATGTGAATCTGATTTTGCCTCTTTCTGACCCCACAGCACAACAGTCTCTGACAAGACCCAAGTCGTTTGTGTCCACCAGGCTTCTGTCTTTGGAAGAGGCGCAGGCTCGCACACAAGCTCCACTTCTCCTTCAGGGATCTCCTCACCATGCTATCAGCCAGTTTCACACTGTACTGGACCTGCCTGCTGACAAGTGGGTTTCTATGAACAAATCAATGACTTTTGAAGTTATAGTTGACATACAGATTAAATTATATTGATTCGTGATGTTTTGATTCATGAGCTATTACTATAAATATAAATTAAAGTACTTGTGCTAAAAAATATCTCCTTGTGTTTTTTTAGGAGGAAAAGAGGGATGAAGGTCCGGAAGTCTGCAGGTGGGAGCTGGAAGACGTTTTTTGCTATCGGGAAACCTACAGCGGCAGCTCAGCGCAAACCCACCAGGATCACCTCTTTGTTCCAGCCTGCTACCTCTCATGCGGGTATAAGAGATATCTAATCCATTTCTTTAGTTCGTACTTCATTTTACTAGTTTTACTAGTTTTTAGCGCTGTATGTGTGCTTTAGGTTGCAGGGTGGACAGTGTGACACTCAGGTCTGCAAAGAGTGAAGAGTCTCTGTCATCTCAGCACAGTGGAGCAGGTATGACTGAAATTTGGTAACACCAGGGAGTAATGTAATAAGATTTAACAATTTGTAAATAATTAACAATTATAATATTGTACTGTATACTGTTGTGTTGTATTGTAATTTATACTGTTCAAAGATTTGGTGTCAGTAAGATTTCTTTTGGAGAAAAAAATATTTAGCAAAAAAAATTATTGATTAATAGTGACAGTAAATATTTCTGTTTCACAAATGCTTTTGAATTGAACTTTGCATTCATCTAAGAATCCTGAAAAATTATGTTTGAAATCATATCTTTTAGCATCAAATTAGTCTATCTGAATGAATTCTGAATGATTGTGTGACACAAGTAACTGCTTCTTTGCCACCACAGGAAGAAATTAAATTTATTTATTTAAAAGTATATTAAAATAGAAAACATAAATTAAAATATTTTAATATTGTAATGTTATATTTATGTATATGTTTTAACAAATTTATATGTTTTATTTAAAATCTTACTGACACCAAACTTTTAAGCATTAGTATATATAATAAAATTCAATATAGACATTTTTTACTTTATATCGTTGAATAGTAAGAGTCGTGTGTTTTCTTCTTAGGTCAGGGAAAGATACAACGCTTACGAAGACCTCGCTCCAGCAGCGATGGTCTCTCGCTGGCTGCCTCAGCTCCTGTTAATCCACAGCTCCTTTCCCAGTGCTCCCCGTCTAAAATTCATCCAAGCCGCTCTTATGACAGCCTGCTGCCTGAGGAAACCCTTGATGCAGATGAGGAGGAAAATGAAGATGAAGAAGATGAGGAGGGTGTGTACATGTTGCCTGATTTCTCCCAGGAAGCATCTGGCTCTTGGATGGCAGAAGATGTCATTGACTTCAGCCCTACCTTCCTGGAGGATGGGCCAATTGGTTTGGGGGGCACAACTGGTGATCCTAGTGGCAGGGAGTCCCCTCCTGCGGCCGCACCCCCTCCCTACCGCTGTCTGAGTCATCAAGCCCACAACCGGACTGGTAGCCAGCGCTCAATCACAGAAGATCCAGACTCCGTTCTCAATCAATCAGAGGCCGCAGCTCGTCGAAGTTTGATCCTGGCTGCAGCAGCTCCACCTCAGCAAGTGTTCTGTCAGCACAGGCCAACTGCAGTCACTAATGCTCCCGCAAGCACAGCTCAGCAGGGAGTATCAAACCTAAGCCCATCCCATAGCCAGATGCAAGCTACAGCGACCTCTGCACCCCCATCTCAGCCCCCTCAAGAGAGGCGTTCCTTTACACGTAAAGTGGTTCATGCACTTTCACCTAAAGCACCTAAATCCCCTCCTCTGGACATCTCTGATCCGATCGCCATCAGTGTACCTGCCAAGGTGAATATGAGCATGTTTGGTGATTTTGTAGGGGCACAAACATAATGTTGTGGTATTTTATGGACTTATACCTTTAAAATAATTCTATTAAATAAGTCTATTCCTGTTTAATGTGCAGAGAACTACAAGTAAATCATTTTAATTATTTTTTAAGGTTCTGGAAATGATTGGTGGACGTGCTGGTGAATTGCAACCTGGACTTCCAAGTGGTGGACCACCTCAGCCACCCCAGATGATATCTATGCTTCTGAGGTCATGTGATTTTCAGCTCACGGAGAGCTGCCAGAAAGAGCTCAACAGTAAGTTGGGCCCCGTCGCCAAACTCAAGGGTCCTAGTGAGTACACACTCTGATTATGGCATAATGCATTGGTTCCCAAACTTTTCAGACTGGGCACCCTTAACTGTGACTCTTGTCAAGTACCACCATTGCCCTGTCAGAAATCGTGCTCATTTTCCAAATTCATTTTGTTAGATTGTTATGCATTTGCAATGAGAGAACTTTCTGCCATAAATATATTTTCCATGCACCATAAATTTGGGAACCTCTGGTTTAATGCTAAAAATATTTAGCTTTATCAACTGCCTACTTTTTTCCTAATTCCTTAATTTTTTTTCAGGTATCTTGGGTCCCACTGGTGTTCCCCTTCCATCACAGCAGCCCCCTCCTCCACCCCCCAAGAACCCTGCACGCCTCATGGCTCTGGCTCTTGCTGAAAGTGCCAACAAGGCACTGCGGCAAGGTGCCTCACCCCCATACCGCCCCCGACAAAGTGGAACCTCCCCTGAGACAGATGTCCGCTTTCAGAGGTCCCTTTCTGCAGATGCAGGTGCTCTGCTATCTTCTGATCCTAATCAGATTTATTCCACGGTACGCCCCTTGTCTGTGTGGAAGACTGAGGATAATGATGATGATGATGAGGGTGGAACTGTTGCTGAAAAGCATGCAGAAAAATCACATGGTACAGAGACAAGGTCACCTGGGCAAGACACACTCTCTTCTCACAGCTCAGTCACTGACTCTGGGACATCCAATTCTGAGTTGTCAGCTGCTAGTTCTTCTGAAGACAATGAGCGAACACCAAGCCCCATTTACAAGAATGAAGAACAAAACTCTCCACCACAGCCTTCAAAATCCAGCCCACCCTCTTCCAGTGAAGCCAACCCTTCTCAAAGAAAACCTCCAGCTTATGGGCGACAGTTTTCTGCTCCCCAGCTGCAGCAGGAGAAATCCAGCGGCCAGTCCAAGCCTGTATCCCAACCACACACTCAGCTTCTGCATTCTAAATCAGAGAGCTCTCCACTGGCCCAGGTACGAGCCTTCCAGCCCACTCGCCCTAAAGTGCCACCCAAGCCCCCTGATCTTGCTCCCTTGAGGGCTCCGCTCTCACAGACTGACCGGCATGATTACATGCGTCGCTCCTTGGATGCAAGTCGCATTCGACGCTTAGCAGGGCAACCGCAAGGGAACACACCACTTTCCAGAGCCTTCTCTGAGCGTATCAGCAGTACCACTGACGTGCTGTCTCGCTATCATGCAGCCAGGATGGCCAGCCAAGCTGCTCAGGTCACACACCTTCCCCAACAACAGCAACAGGCCCAGTCCACACCAATCAGACCAGTTGTCCCCTCCTCAGAAGACCCTTCCAAGATGGAGAACTTCTACTACGAAATTGGTGCACCTGAGCATCCACAAGTGCCACCCAGCTATGCACGCCACAGTTATCAAAATATGAAGTTGGATGTAGAGGGAAACCTTCGTCTTACTGATCCAGCCAATCAGAGGCCAATTTCCAGGGGTTACCCTCCTCCATACAACCACCAAGGTTCTGGGGGCGGAAGGGCTCCCCAGCTTTGGTCTTCTGAGGCCACACGAGCTTGGGCCGCAGCACACTCTCACTCTTTCTCCTTTTCCCATTCTCATTCTCACCATCGCTCTCAGGATGGATCAGGTCATCCTCCCCATCCCCGCCCCCAGCGTCAGACATCGTCATCCGTCAGGTTGCCACGGAGTGAAGTTCATCCCATACCCGCATCCGTTGCAGTGGGCTCCTCTGCTGGCGTGGTGCCTCTGTCTGTGCACCAACGTAGCTTGCATCGCTCCCAGCGTTCCACTTCTGCAGACCACACAAACTCCCAGCTTCACCCCTACTTTGAAAATGGGAAGGTGTGTTACCGGTACTTTGAGGCTTCCAGACCGGAAGACTTACCACTGAATCAGCATCAGCATGCTATATTAAAGCCGTCTCAGGCCTCACCAGTGCAAGGGATCTCAAAAGATCAGCCTGAACCCATTTACGTAAATTACCCTTTCACAAACCCTCCAGGATCTGGGGTTAATTCAAAGGGCTGGGCCACAACAGACCTCGACGAAAATGATCACCAAACATCTGAGACACTGGAACCTCTATCCAAGTCACCACAGGATGACCATCAAAAGCATTCAGAGCAAGAAAGTCACACGACTGGTTTTGACAACCCTACCTTGAATGATGTGTCCTCAGATTCCAAAGTGACCAATATAGCAGCATCTTCCTCTAATGCCATGCATTTCCGCAGTCGCTCAGATCCCCAAAATACCAGCTTGGAACCTGCTTATGTCCTGACTGGGAAGGAAATTGCCTCCTTGTTAATTGAAAAGCTTGCAGAGGATGAAAGGGGGGGTCCTTCTATGCCATCCTCTTCATCCTCTTCTCCACACATTGAGCACCCTCCAAATCCCTACCCTAGCCAGCAGCAACAACAACCTCCACCTGCATATAATATATACACTCCAGGACCCTCTCGAGGGCACTTTGAAGGCCAAGTGCCACCTAGAGAAGTAACAGGACATTTCCATCGTCAAGACCCCTTGCGGAGATCTTCCGGAGGCCAGTATAGACAAGCCTTTGACGTCATGCCATCTGGCGACCAAGTCCTTAAGTTTTACAGAAGCCAAGACTTCATCCCAAGCGCCCAGGGAGAAAGCACAACCCCTAATCCTTATCCCCCAAGAGCATATAATCAGGACCCCCTATTTCCCAATTGGGGCCCTCAAGGCCTCCCAGACTCTTCCCACACATGTACTCCACCTACAGTGGCCTTCTCAAACTTAGCGCTTGGATCGACAAGAGGATATGGGCCTCAGACCGTGGCAAACCAGTTTAACCAGTACCCATACCAGTCAGGGCCAATGCTTCCCCAATACCCCAACACACCACGACGAGATGTTGTCCTGGATCCTTCTATTCGACCACCGGGATTGCGGAACCAGAGAGGCTTAAACCGGCAGGGAAGTCTGCCGGGCCCCAACTGGACCATCCGAACTGAGGGCCAGACCCGTAGTTACTGCTAAAGAGCACAACTGCCACAAAAATCCTGTGTGTTTAGAGGATACAATGTAGACTGATTTTAAGCACTAGAATTTTTATGTTTCCTGTACAAGTTAACACGTTGTGAAACTAATTGTGTTAACCTCCTCAAGGGGAGACCGAATGTACAGAAACAAAGTTAAGCGGGGCATGTCCTTACTAGTGTTTCTGTCTCAGAAAAACCCATTGCTGTCCTGCGATTAGTGTGTGTATTGGAGTGGAAAAAGTGTACGAGGATAAGACGCAGAAAGGATCAAAGAAGTGAACCATTAAGTGGCTTAGATATGAAAACATTCCAGAACACACTGTGCTGTCCAGCAGAGGGAGTCAGAGAGGTACATAGCTGCTATAACTCTGACAGGACGTTGCTCAGTGGTTAATTTTTGTTTTTCTGCTTTGGGTTTTGTTTGGTTTTAGGTTTAAGTCATGCTGTACAGGGGCACAAGCTTGATATGTCTTTCTTCCTCCACAAAGTATGATATAAATAACCTCAAGAGATGCTGGTGGTTATATGAAACTTTATGAGTACGGCTAGTTTTTGTTATCTTCATTTTTGGGCAACAAAGCGATATTTTCATTTTAATTGTTTATTTTTTTTCTAAGTTATTGTAAGTTTTCATTGGAACGAGTTTTGTGAAATAATTTTTATGTTGCCTTTCTTGAATTTTTTTCAGAGAATGTGAAGATTAGGACTTTTTTTGTTTTCATTTCTTTAGTCTGTGTGTGTGAATGAATGTGTCTGACGTTAAGCACATAAGAAACCATAATTGCTGATTTTATGAGAGGGTGTGTAATTGAGAGTGCATACTTCTGTGAGGTACAGTTTTATGCTCATTCTCAAATAATGTGTCAGATGATTTGTGTATAAATATTGGCGTTCTAATCCAAAGCAAGTATTTCAGGTAGGTCATGTCACAATGTGTCACTCCCAGACATCCCTGGGTTTCTGTGAAGGAGGAATCCCAACCTAGCAACATTGAACACCTGGTAATTCACCACAAAACACTGAAAATTCCTTCAATGTCCAACAACCTAGTTTTGGATTACTTTATAAATGTTAAAGTTATATACCTCTTTCTGGGCTCAGTAATGTTCCAGTGTTTTTTACTCAATACTATAGTACCTTTCAGGTCATTAAAAATGTCCTAGACGTTTTTCCAAAATTGACCAGAGATGCAATCTCAGAAATTTTAGTAATTGGTGCCTTCTCTTAAATGACTAAATGTCTTTCCTCCGTTATGAAAGCAAATAGTAAAGAGCTAGATGCAAACCTTGTCCCTAGCCCAGTTATCCCTATATACAGTTTCCCAAAGTTCCACACTACTAAGTTCAAAATGAAAATAAGAGTGTATATGAGTGAGAATATGACACTGTGTGTTTGCATGTCTGTTATCTCTGTTGTTTTAATACATATCTATGCAGTGAATAACCAAGGGGGAAAATGTTCCTGAAAAACACAAAATATTAATGCTACCTATGTATGTTAGCAGACCTATGAGCGTGTATGTTCCAGTGAGAGAGGTCATGCATGTGGCTTTGAAGGTATATACATGTCCAGCAATCTCCCCTTCGGCCTTTTGCACTTGGCGAAAGGCAGTTCATCCTATTTTGTAATATTTTCAAATATGTGAATTAAAACCTTGGACACCGTCAGTGATGAAACCTGTAGTTTTGTTATTATTTTATTAACATAATTATTTCTGTACACGGGTTAGACGAGGTAGCCTAATGATGGGCGTTATGTATTGTTACTGTAAGTATTACTAAAAATCTTATTGGAATGCAGAAATGTTTTAAAATGAATACTTTTCATCATTGAGCTAAAAAAACATTAACATTGTGATGATATTTCCTGTTGATGAGGCAAACCTTGACTAATGTCCTAAAGCTAAATTTAGGATATTAAACATGTTTTTCTAGTTGTGTGTTATTTTGATATTATTTCAATAGGGTTTGCAGCGCTGCAGTCTCCACTATCTGAGATGGGAACTTTGTTTATAGACTGTAATATGAGAGAAGTTAAGATCTTTCCTGGCTGGATATCCTGCAAAACCAGTCCGTTTCTGAATATCAGGCGACACACCCAGTTGAGTATAAATTAAAGCAGACATATGCAAGCTAACATGCCCTTTTCTGTTCTCTGCTAATTCATGTACAAACTCTATTGGCATTAGATAATTAGTCCCGCTCAGTAACGGTTTGGGTGGTTCAGGGAGTGTAGAGTTGCAGGCTTTTGTTATATTTTCGTCCTCTCTTTCTTAAGGACTGTTTATTTCCCAGGGCTTGTACCAGCATGCAGCCTGACACAGGTTTTGCCCATTTTTTCCATTAGCGGTCAATGAATGACACATGGAAGAGTCATCAGCACAGCCACATGTTTATTTGATAAACAGAAACATTGTCAAGTAAGTTTTAAATACAAATGTGCAGCAAAGAGTCTTACAAAACAAATGCCCTGTTCATTGGTATTTAGTGCATTTTAAAGCAATTTTTATATTAAATATGTATGTAAGAAGTAATACAAGTGTACACGTGGCATAAAGAAATAAATCATACAATCAGTTGAAGAACCTTTTTGATCGATATTGTTAATAAAAATATGAACGACCCCATGAAAAAAAAACATCCATAATAAAACGTAATATAAAACCTATAGTTTGAGGCATCTAACTTTTTTTTCGTAACATAATAAGATGATGCTTACTGCTCTCTAGTTCTGAAGTTTTTAATTAACTTGGAGTATTATCGCGGTAACTTATAAATACTTAAATGCTTTTGATCAAGAGTAATTTGTTCTGAACCTGAAACATTTCTTTTGTGCTAAATGGAGGTTAAATTATAGGATGTTGTAAAAACAGAATGTATGATAATTATACAAGAGTTGATGGAAATTGTCATATCAATTATCCATGTGCAATCTGCAATCATCTGTATTGTTCTGTGACCGCATGAGTGGAAACATCTGTGCGGTTGACAGATGTATCATGCTGAGACCGTAGTTATTCCAGATGAATGTAGTAGATCATGGCGATCACCAATGTGAAAAACTGCAGAACAGAAGTGCATCAAAACAGTGAATTTATCTGGTAATGAGCAATTTAATTGTTCTTATATAATAGAACTGTACTAAACTTATTTGAATATATATATATCAATATTAATATAATTGCACATAGAATTAGCTTTAAAGGTTAACAATCAGGACCCATTTTTTACGTTCCCTCTGTGCTAATTTTGGTTATTGCTTTGTGTACACATGCATCACACTACTTCTTTGTTGTATGAATGTAAAGAGGTAACTTCTAGACTTACCACTAACATGAGAACGGAGAAACCATACCAGCTCACAGCCCAGGTGTAACGGCTTAACACAGATTCAATATAGTTGAAGCAACCCTGAAGTATCAAACAATACAAAAAAGACACAGAAGCACCTTTAAGTAACAGAAAGTGAAGCATAAACTGTATCAGAGTTGTGCTACTGCACAGTGCTTCTAAGATTTGTGCAAAAAGAAAGAAAGGATGAAACATGACCTGATTTGGCCTTGAAGAATTGTTCTTTTTAATAAGAAAGTAAGTAAAAAAACATTTTCTTTTTTACTGTCAAAATGTGTTAAATTATTTGCATTCAAAATATCCCTATCAGAACAGACCACTTTGTTTTTTTTTTTGTGGCACCAGTTGAAAGGAACTGTCTATGAAAACTAATACCTAAAACCAATTAATTCATTCGTTGGTGTCTCTTGTCTTCGTTATGTCAGGTCATGTTACGTTTAGTTACCTGTGAGAATAGGGTGCTGGTCAGGCCAACCTTACAGCCTGCTGGGTCTTGCAACTCAAAGGTACTCAGTCTCTTGCAGCAGCTGAGGGGCCAGTTGTATGTAGGATAGTTCTGTTTCAAGGTGGAGTTATACAGCAACCAGTCTTGTGGACCGTCTGCTCCACAGCACTCGATCTGATGGAGAAGAAAGGTGCGTTGAACAATCAATATCAGTATAGTGAAGAGAAAATACAAGTCTCATGTAACTACATCAGCCTGGAAACCAGAAGTGTGTTTCTATATGATATTTTTAAGTTTAGTCAAGTGAAATTCGAAAACTTGTTTAACGTTGTTTGTTGCGTTTGACGAATTATGGCGGGCTCTTAAAGCATAATGGTGTCTACTGGTATGTGATGGATTCTATTGGTGGGATGTTAAATCCTATTGGATAAATGCCCAAAACAAAATGGTTTCAGAGGGAAAAAAAGGTTCACGATGGTATTTTAATGGAAGCCATTCGAATTTCTGTGATGTTATCTATTGGGCTTCTGTTGTTTTTTGTTTTAGCAGCTGGGGTTATAGTGGTTAAAAAACTCCTGATTTCCTTAGCACCCGTTAAAATCACTGAAATATCACAAACCCTTTATTTTTAAGACAGCAACCCATCAATGTTTTGCAACAGTTATTCTCAGCAGTTCATGTGAGAACAAACTGGTTTGTCTGCTCTCACAAGGCAACAAAAAATCATGTTGTGTCAAGTCTAAGTAAACAAAACGATGTTTTTTTTTCTTAATATTATCCTAGTCTATATCTTACGTTTTAGTCATAATCCTTGGACATGTGTAAGGTAGTTGTGTTCAATAAAAGCTAAGAGGTTGTCATTGGTGTTCAGCTCACCTGTTCCATCACTCTGTTCCATGTCTGTGTAATCTGCTTCCCTTGTGGGCTGCTGTCCCCATAATATTGGAGCATTTGTTTCTTTACAAAGTTACTGTTCCCAACCAGCTGTAATAAACGAAAGGGTGTTTAAAAAATGAAAAACTTTCTATCACTCGTTGTTGTTCCATTACATGATTATTGACTGTAAGTTATAGGGCAGTGTACAAACAACAGAAAAATATAGAAAGAGAGAGCAGGAATGGCATGCCTATGTCTCTGATGTCATTCTATTTTACAGTACAGAGAATATGTTGACTGTACTCACATAATCCCGGTTGGTTGCTGCTGTGATGGCAGATGCAGATTCAAATAGAAAGATGATGAACATTATGATAAGGTACTGTGGAAAGATGACAGTTAATGATAATTAGTACAAAATAAAGTTACTGTTTATTTTAAACCTACAGTGCCCTCCACTAATATTGGCACCCTTGGTAAATCTGAGCAAAGGTGGCTGTAAAAAAAATAATCTGCATTGTTTATCCTTTTAATCTTTCGTTCAAAAACTTCACAAAATTCTAACCTATCATTGAAGTGAAACAATTGAAACGAGGAGAAAATGTTTTTCTCCACTACATGTTGGCCACAATTATTGGCACCCAATTATTGCTGCGTCCTTTTCCCAAGATAACAGCTCTGAGTTTTCTCCTGTAACGCCTGAAGAGTTTGGAGAACACCTGATGAGAGAAAAGAGATCATTCCTTCATCCAGGATCACTCCAGACCCTTTAGATTACCAGCTCCATGATGGTGCTTCTCCTCTTTAGTTCCCTTCACTCAGGGTTCAGGTCAGAGTACTGGGACAGCCATGGTGAAAGCTTCATTTTGTGTTTAGTGACTAATTCTTGTGTTTATTTTGATGTTTGTTTTGGATTATTGTCCCGATGGAAAACCCAACCATGGCCCATTATAAGATTTCTAACAGAGTCAGTGAATTACTGATTTTTATCTGTTGGTATTTGATGGAGTCCATGATGCCACGCATCTAAACAAGATGTCCAGGACCTCCAGCAGAAATATAGACCCACAACATCAAAAACACAGTAGTATACTTCACTGTAAACATGGAGTAGTTTTTATCCCTGTTTTTACTAAACCCATCTTGAGTGATTGCTGCTAAAAAAACTAATTTTTTTTCATCTGATCATAGAAGCCGGTCTCATTTGTAGTTCCAGTCCTGTCTGACAACTGAACACGCTGGAGATTGTTTTTGGATGAGCGAGGAGAATTTGTCTTAAACCCTCCTGATCAACATGTGCTGACGTAGGGGCTGTTTGACTATTTGTTTTAAAGGTTTTCTGACGCTAAGACTCAACTATTTCCTGCAATTCTCCAGCTTTTTAGCCACTCAAACTTTACTCCTCACCGTGTATTAGGGTGATAAAGACACATTTCCTCTTCATTTCCTAACATTGTATGTTGATAGGAAATTCCATATTATTTCCCTGATGGTGGAAATGGAAATTCTCACTGCTCTAGCTCTTTTCTTAAAGCCACTTCACTTATTTGTGAAGCTGAATTATCTTTTTCAGCATGTACAAAATATATTCTTTGTTTTTTTTTTTCATTGTGTTGATGATTAAGGAAATTTGGTCTTTGTTTTCCATCCTATATATATTTCTGTGAAACAAGAAACCATGGATGGATAATATCATGTTCATAATCACCCTGGAGTGCTCAAATTGTGAATATGAATAGGAATATAATTCAGAGGTATTTTACTCAAAAAACATTCTAGGGGTGCCAATAATTATTGGATAAAAACATTTATTTCACAATGAGATTTTCTCCTCATTTCAATTGTTTTACTGCAACGATAGGTTAGGATTTTGTACATTTTTTGAATGAAAGATCAAAAGGATAAACAATGATTTATTTTCACAGCCAGCTTTGGGTGCCAATATTAGTGGAGGGCACTGTAGGTTTGCTAATTTTGAATAATAGTGATTCATGTATGGTGTCTATGTCATTGTCTTCTATGAAAACCTACCATCAGCATGAGTCCACGGCTCCTTTTCAGGGCGGCAAAGATGCCAAAGATGCATGTCAGGAAGAAGGCAAAGCCTGTGAAAATGGCAATCCAGGCCCCAGCAAAGATGTCATCTTTTCCAGACACACCAGAAATGGGGTAGAGTTTATACCCGTCTACTGCTACCCAAATGGCCACTGCAAATAATGCCAGTCCTGCTGCCTGAAGAGGAAAATACATAAAAAGCAGTAACAACTTTATTTTTACTGTGTATGTATCAACATAAACATAATCTTTGTATAATTTGTTTCAGACTTACAGCAGCGATTGCATTCAGAGCAACAACTAAAAACATCAAACATGTCAAGGATCCTGCTCCCATGGCTGTGGTATGGTTTTTTTCTGTTTGGCCTCGTCACACTTTCCTGAAGAAAAATAATTGAATTACCAGAATGTCCAGCACAAGGAAAATAGCTCATAATTTATAAGGTAACAGCCTGATCTGTTGTTACTGAGGTTGGGTTACATATGTACCACTGATCAAACCTGCCAAAAACCTATCTTGAAAAACTCTGAAAATCAGGAAATTAGCATGGTGCAAACAATTCCTGGTTAGACTTTAAAAAGTATTTGATCATAACTAGAATTATTAAATAAAGGATTTTTAATGTACAGTGATGGTATAAAATACCATGACAATGCTATATACATACACCATGTTATTTACTTCAGAGCACACTATGGTACCATGATATTTAAAAAGCCTTTACATACATTTAAAACATGAAGCATAAACTAATTTTAAAACACACACACACACACACACACACACAATGCTAAAATTAAATCTAAATGGTAGGAAAGTTATAAATACTGATAATGCAACCTCTCCAAAAATACTAAATACTGATTATGGACTATATAATAGACAAAATATAGATTACAATAGATACATAAATCCAAAAACAAGCAAAGCAAAGTGGACTAAAACACTGTTCAAAAATAAACAAATAGAAATAAGTAGCTGCTCAGGGACCCACCTGTTCCAGTCTGAGATTGCACCTGCTTTCCCTCTACCTGCTTGTATTCGGTTCATTTACTTTTGTGGACACTTTTATGACGTCAAACTTGTTTGTCATCGTTTTTTTTTTTTGTTATACGGGCCGCATTAGATGGGATGGGCAACCTCACTCCCTGTGTTTTCACCACCAAGTACTTTCAGTTATTTCACATGGCATTTTATTGAAATGATTACAAAATGAATCTAGGAGTGTCTACATTAAAGAAAATGGTGACAGCTGCCATTGCTATTTCCAGAACATTTAAATTTACATGTGAACAAAGATTGCACATACTGCTACTTGTTATGAAGTGATCCCTAATGGTTCTCCTTTGAAAATGGGAATTCAATTTAAAAGAAAAAATAGTAATAGTCCAAGCCACTTAAAGTAGGATTTATATATAAAAAATATTTATTAAGTCATGTCTGTACATACTGGCGTGGCTTTATTTACTTTATTAAATACGTTGTTTAGATATTTATAAAGGAGTACTATTAGAAGTATCTTGGAGGACAATTTGTGTGTTACATATAAACTTACAGTACCGGTTGCTCTTGTGTTCAGGGAGAAATCCTGACCTCTGCTGTACACTTGTACCATATACGGCTGCATAAAAATGTGCATTCATAAATACCACATTATTTGGTATTATGACTAAGGTAAGCATCACTAAAACTGTTCCGAGTCATCTAATAAACCAAAGCAAAATTAAGACTTCATAATTATCTAATTTGACTTTGAAACCATTCAGAAATTCACATGGCATCATACTAAAAATACCCAAGACACCTAAGTATCTCTTTAACAATGTGCTAAAATGCTCTAAACGCTTTGGCCACCACATAGCAATGTGCTTGAAAACACTTCATTAAAAACTTAATTATGGTTGGAATCTTTGCATGGACAAGCATCACTCACTATTTTAATAATCTAGAATATTGTAAAAATACAGTTTATATTTCAATGTGGTGATGAAATACAATATATAGAGTTATAAAAACTTGTGGTGTGGAAACTTCTGAAACTCTTTTTTGTTCTACAGTAGTTTTCACATAAAATTCCATTAGAATTTCACAAATATAACAATTTATTTAAATAAAAAAAAGGAGCTGTGGAGATAAATGGGTTAAATTAAATGAAGTACACCAAGATGCTTTAACAAACTTTAAACGCCCTGATAAACTGTTTACAATGTCATCTGAAAACCTTGTCAAACAAAGTGTTGACTTTAGCACAGCTGACTGTCCCGCAAACATTCAGGAGAACTGAAGGACTGAGGACGCACTTCAGCAGCTTGTTGTTCAGAAACGGTGAAAGATAATTATTATATAATGTTGACCATATTTTATCTGTGAATACCATCAAATTCAGTCGTTAGGCCTGTATACGATTGGTGTTACCAGTAGGTAGCTAGCGTTAGCTGTACTATTAAATGTTTTATTGTTCATTTCAGGGTACAACTTAAGATGGAAGAAAAGCTTTCGGATGAAAAAGTGAAATGCATGCTCGCCCCTTGGAAGTTTTCAATCAGGGCACCTGGATTTGAAAACAGGCTGGTGACTGCTTTGCAACTGTTTGAACGTTTCCCTTTGGATATAGTTGTGACTGGAGGAACACCAGAGGCTAATGCTCAACTGGTTTCTGCAATTTGTGGGCCGGGTGAGGAAATTGAAGAAGAGGAATGGGAAAGTGATGATGAAGGTGATGAGGAGGAAAAAACAGATGAGGAAGAAGAATCAGAAGAAGATGAAAGTACAGATGAGGAACACAATATAAACTCTAATTTAAATACTAATCGCCAGCGCAGTGGTAAGAGGAAATGTGTTCGGATAGCAGAGCATGCAGAATATATAGGAAGTGGCGTTCCTGATTTTAACTCTGTGATTTTACACCATCAAATCCCAAATGTTCGCATGTGGACTGTGCAGGGCCATCCAACTTCAAATTCCATCATTAAGCAAACCAATCAGCCGTATGACTCCAGATGCTTTGATGTTCTGGTGGTTCTCACTACAGAACAACACAAGGAGGACCACATGTGGCTCAAAATGGAAATGCATGGCAAAGATAAGCCTTTTTTTCTAGTTCGAGCTGAGCGGGACTGGGACGTGGTCGAGGAGAAGCCTACAGGGCCGTGCATGACCTGCGCCTGGGAACGAATGAGAGCTCGTAAGCTGGAGTTGCAAAAAAGAAGTAAAGCGGTATTTGGAGAGATGGCTGATTCAGAAACAGAAAGCCAAAATCCTTTAAACGCCCCCCAAGATTCAGAGTTAGTGAAGTATAAGGATATCCCCGAGGTGCTTGCTGAAGCCCTGCCTGTGCTTCGGATGAAGGCTTTTAGTCAGTTTCTGGTGGCGATTACAAAGGAACTTTGGATTCCTAAATTACTGATTGATGACACACAGTAAGTCATTGTGTTTTGAAATGCTTAATATTGCCTTGTATTGTTTGTGAGACAGACTTGATTTCCATTTAAATCTCACTGAAATAACAACTATGGCTGGTTACACGTGTCCTGGAGCTCTGGGGTCAACATGTTTGTTGGTCAAGTTCTAACCCAATATAACCTATAACATAACCCTTAAACTAGAGGCAAAGGATGGGTTCATTGTGATTGTGTGCAAGGTCCTGGAACCCCTAATCCATAACCTAACCTAAAATAGTCTTGTGCAGCCAGACCTTAATGCTAATGGTAGAAGGCATGGCTTTGAATGGTCAAGGAAAACCCAAGAGGCCAGATGACTGACATGTAAAACAACCAATCACATTTAGTTTTATGCCGGAGCATGTTTAGGGGAATGAAAATACCCCCAAATAACAGTCATAGATGTCATAGGGTCTATGTCACAAATTTGACATGTTTCACATTTGTAAACCCAGTGTTTAGCTGATCATGACAAGAGCTTTTTGTTACAGTTGTAAACATGACAGCTTTCTTATTCTGTGAGTGGGTTCAGCATCACGGCATTTTTGTTACCAGGAATGTTAAATAATGCAACCTCTCCCAAAAATCCTTTGTAATTCAACCAATCCGATTATGATTTAAAAACTCCTAATTTTGTGTGTCGAATGTGTCAGACGTTTAATTATATGCATCAGTTCAGTATGTGGGCATGATGTCGGAGACTAAACCTAAACTAACCTATTCCTTAAACTACAGGCAAAAATTGGGCTGATAATAATGGTGTTCAAGGTACTGAAACAACTGGACTGTTAAAAATGTATTTTAATCCAATCCCTATTTCAAATGTAACCATAACCTAACCCAGTCATGCGCCTGGCCAATGTACTGCAAAGATTAGTTGCAACCAGTTCCAATTAATAAGCCTGAACATTTCTAGAAGAAGCCCTGAAGACCTTGCTTAGCTGGTATGACTGTGTTTAGTTAGAATGACATATAAATTCTGCTGAACAGTGGCCTTTAAAAAGCCGGATTGGACAACCACCATCTAACCCTTATCCTAAAGATAGGTTGATAAGAAATACCTTATCCCTAATGTTAACCCTAACCCTAAAATCTGATAAATTACTAATGAGGTTCTAAGAGCAAGGATGTTGAGCCAAACTATTCATAAGGGTTCAGTTTTTGGACACCATCATCATCAGTCACCAAACTTGAGATCTCAGTGTGATTGTGTTTTATGGAGCTTTATGGCAATTGAAATGAGTTGGGGCACTCACAGTTATCTAAGAAATTTGCTTTGTTTGTTTCTCAGGTTTGTGGTGTCTACTGCTTTGCAATCCAGGAAGATAAACCAGTATGATCTTGATCAGATCACCAAGCTCTCACAAACTAGAGACCTCACAGACAATCCTTCCAAGCTTCAGTCTATCCTTGCAGCTCTTGATCACTTCCAACTGGATGTCGGTGTGCTGGGTGAGACAGGCTGTGGCAGCTCCAGCTTGGTCAATGCCCTCTTGGGCCTAAAGACAGGTGATGAACAAGCTTCCTCAACTGGCGTCACTGAAACAACCAAAGAGGCCATGAAGTATCCCTACCCTTCCCCTAATGTCCGCGTTTGGGACCTTCCAGGGTTTGGTAAAATCAGTGATTTACGCAGCCTGTCCTCTGCATCCAATTCTTCTGAAGCTCAACGCATAACATCTGCACTTTCTTTGTGTGATGTGTACATACTGGTGTCTCCTTTGAGGCTTAGATTGGGAGCCATACAGTTGTTGCAGCAAGCATCATCCCTAGGGAAAGAATGTTACCTGGTGCTATCCATGGCAGACTTGATTAAGGAAGAGTTTATTGTGGAAGTGAGGCAATGGGCTGAAGAAGTCTTGGGTAAACTGGGTCTCCAGCAGAGCTTATTTCTGGTGTCTGCTCACCATCCCGAATCCTTGGACTTACCCAAGCTAAAGGAGACGTTGAATGCAGCAGTTCCAAGTCATAAGAAGGTCGCTCTTGCCCGATATGCAGCAAAGCAACTGGATGGAGATGTTTTTTGGAAAAGATCAGATTCTTGCAAATTTATGTAAATATTAAGTCTTTCGAAAATTTAAAAAGGCATTCTCTCACACTCATGCATGTTTTATTAGGGAGGTACTTCTCTTTGTTTATACTAATTACTCTCCAAACATGTTTCATCCTTATATACGGATGAGAACCACCCTAGTCTTCAGATGCAATGTTCAGTAGTCAACATTTGAAGTGGATCAAAACATTTAAACAAAGTTGTCCTAAAATCAAAAACAATACCTATTCTTGTCTTAGGACAACTTTGATGAACTTTTATGATCCACTTCTAGTGTTGACTACTGTATTAGCGAGTGACTAGCTTGCATGTGCATTTATAATTTTTCACTTCCTGAATTCTTTTGTTTAGACCTAGAATTTAATTACATTTACTTTTGAACAAAATCCTGCAGGTTACCGTACTTGCAAAACATGCAACTAATTTATTGCAATTAGATGAAAGTCTCATGTGTTGCATAAGCCAATAATTTAAACTTGATATTTACATTTTATGATGCAGTGAAAACCTTATGGTTATGGGTAGTTGCTAGTGTGTTGTTGTGCAGTCAAGGCTGTTTTAATGAGTTGCTACTGTAAGTGGTTGCTAGGGTGGGCAAAATCAAAAGTCTTTATGATATTCGGGTCTGTTTAGTGCATTTTATATTTTTACTTTGACTGCATATCTGGCCACTTAGAAAAATTATAAATCCTCTTTGTTCAAAAAGCTGCATGGTTTGATGTTTAAATGATGTAGTGGTGTGGGAAAGTGTATGCTTAGGTTTATACTTGGGGTTTGAGGGTTATTATGACTTATTAATAAAGTAAAAAAAAACTTTCTCTAACACAAGTACTCTGCAAAGCCATTAAGTGCTTACAATTAAGCAGCCGTGTCAGGACACATGAACAGGTCTATTGGTTCCTAGTGATGCATGAGTGAAATGAATCTGACGTCCACATCTTCATCCCTGCCACTCACGCCATTCTGTAATGGAAAACATGGAAGTCTCATTATTCAGTCAACACCTCACCTGTTAACCACAGGACCCCACCCACTGATGCCTGGGGGTGAAGTTGTCTATAAACGCTAGTTACTCCTCTTAGAGTGAGGAGGAGCCACAAACTACTTTCCCTAGAGCCATAAGGAAGGACTAGCATTCAATTTTAAACTCTTCCATCATAAAAACATGACAAATTGGTTCAGAAATGCTCATTGTGCCTTGAAACGCTTGCACTGCTGATGAAAAGATGCATGGTGCATGAATATCTCGCAGCATTATTTGTGAGCATTTGATAATCACCTTGGGGACATCAACTGTAGGCACCACACCATGTTTGTATGGATAATCATTTGGCCTTAAGCATGAAAGAGGACTAAAAGTGAAAGTTGAATGAGCAAGAGTCAAGCAGTCATCTGTCAGCTGAGGACTTGTATGCAAACAACATGAACCTTGTAAGTAATGGATTATCAGTGCAGTGTTACTTCATGCCAAAGCTGATGGGAAAAATGAAAAGAAGAGTTCAGGAGATGAGAAACCCAAACACCGTGGCGTGTTCAGTAGATCTTAGTTACAATGAGAGCACACGACTGGCTACGGATGCTCTCTTGGATAGAGGGATTGATGGATACCAGGAAGTGCTGAATAAAGAGAATGAAGCAAATTTTCTGTCAGCGGAGGAGAAAACATACATCTTAACCAACATAAAAAAGCCTCTCGCTGACAATGAAGAGACAGATGGGGATGAAGAGATGTCCGGTTCTCCAACAGTTTCTTCTGAGACATACTTTCCCGCAGTCACAGAGAGTGAGCCTCCAGATCTTGACTATGGTTGGCCGGTGGCTGACTGGAGTTACCATCTGCAAGGGATTCCCAGTGTGGAAGTGTTCTTTCACTCAATGAAATCCTTTTCCTTGAAAGACGTGCTGCGGGAACTCATCAGGCAAGCAACTAAAGTAAGAACCTATCATTTGTTGGTAACATTTTAAGATTGTGTACTGCCAATGCATTTTGAAATATAATTTTTGTGATGCAAGAAAGATGCATGCAGCATTGACAAACAACAATTTCCATTAACACGCAACCCGCAACTATGTTCTGGCATAATAATTCATTTTTATTATCATACAAAGCAAAATTAATGTCGAATTGCACATATAATGTGTTCAATTTGTTATGTGATGTTGCTTTGTAATTATTTGTAAAAAACATATCCAAGTAAATCCCTTTTTTTATTATAGGCAATTATTAGTACTAGGCATATTAATGCCTTATTCAACATGACCTTATTCTACGTGCGTAATACACAATACCACAACTTAACAACTACTTTACTAACTATTAATAATTATTATAATTATAATTTCTGCAGCACTAGCAGCAACAAATGAAAGAGCAATGTGCTGTAGTGGCCCAGATAAGTTAGGAATCTATTCAGGGAAAAGTCATAGTTCATAGTGAATAACTAAAATAGTTTCATTTTCTTTTATTAGTTGGGGGACACTTAATTTCTACCAATTGTCATTGATTTGATTACATAGATCCTATTTAAAATAGGCTGATCTTGACAATGACTTATCTCCATTCAGTAATACCTTTAGATAAAAATTGGGTGTTTAATCTTGTCATACAATACTGACACTCTGTTCCCCAATCTACTCTTCAGAGCTTTGACTTAATGTATATTGTTATAAGTGCTATATTAATACACATTTTCAGATCCTATTTATGGAAAGTTGCTGACGTGTTTGAATGAGCAGTGTTCTAAAACAATTTTCAATGTAACCTTTGCCTCATTAAAGGTTTTGGCCATAGTTATGGACACATTCAGCGATGTGGAGATTTTCTGTGACATACTGGAGGCGACAAGAAAGCGCAATGTGTCCGTCTATCTCCTTCTGGACCACACCAATTTACAGCTGTTTCAGGACATGTGTGAACATTTAAAAATCAACAAGTCTCATCTTACTGTAAATGATCCTATTCTTTGCACTTCACTGACAATATGTGAAATTGGGATTGCAGACCTTATATTTACATTTAGACAATGTTGGTTTATATATTTAATATATGTAACTTGCTTTTTTATTTAGTTCAATTATTTATGAAATGAAAAACATAGATGAATTCTTTAAATGTATAAAGTGTTTACCTCTTTCTCTTAATACAGAGAATGTCCATTCGTATTGTTCAAGGTGAAACATACTGTGCCAAATCAGGCAGAAAGTTCACTGGACAGATGAGAGAGAAATTCATCATTGTGGACTGCACAAAAGTGCTGGTCGGCTCATACAGGTACCGTCAGAAGTGTAGGACATTCATTCATTTTTAATACATTTATCAATTTTAATCAAAATCCTGGTTGTGAAAAATGGAAATCAATATTGTTATTAGTTTATTTCTCTTTATAAGGTGAAATGTTTATTTCTTAAGCATTAGCTGGTCCAAGCATATTTCTCTTACATTGCTGCTGTTAGTGATGCTATAACTTCCCTTAGTGGCACCTTTTTCGATGATCACTCTTTTACTCCTTCGCAGTCTCACCTGGCTGTCCTGGCAGGTTCACAGAAGCTTGGCCGTACTCTTTAAAGGCAGTGTGGTTAAACCTTTCGACCTTGAGTTCCGGAGACTCTATGCCATTTCTAAACCTATCCCAGGATTTACCTGCCACACATCAGATCTCGGTGATCTCTGCCTACCCTTTGAGAAACTTCAGATCCCAATGCGCCCGGCAGGAATTGCTGAAAACACTCCTGACCATCTACAACAGAAACCTCGTAAGCCCAGGAACCCAAGTTTCCCGACAGCTCCTGTCCTGGTCAGACAAACCAGCTATCCAAACGTCACCACTGGACCGCAAAGGTCTCAATGGCTCCCGCGGAGGAACACAATCCATCACCCCGTTGCCTATCAGCCCCAACTTTTCAAAGAATATAATACAAGGAGCCAACCTTGGCGTCCAATACAGGGCAATCACATCAACAGAGGTGCTCCTGCAACGTCTCATTGGTGTTAGAGCAGGTTATTTCAATGCTTTAGTTTGTAGATTGTATTATTAGATGTAGAAACTTTATTTATTTTAACACATTCAACTTATTTTGCTCTTTAACAGTCAATGCACCAATAAGAGATCCACATTCATTTCTAAAAGTACAATCATTCGAGTTGTTCACATGTCTTCTGCAGAGGTCTGTGCATGGAGAAAGCTGGAGTCTCCTGCATTTTAGTGTGGAGTTTGTTCCACCACCTGTCATCAAAGTCTTTAATAAAAAGTCCTGATAAACTCTCTCCATCTTGGTTTTCCTCTCTCATCTTCTCTGGATTAAGGTCTTCTGCCATCACCTAGATCAGAATAAAAAAAATCAGTTTTGTTCATAACAAATGTTTGGGAGAGTTGTGTAAAAGATGCGCAGTTATGTAAACATTTAGGGAATAAACTAGATTTTTTTGATGCACATTGAGTTGAATTCACATTACGAAGAACATTTTGTCATTTTCTCACTCTCATTCAGGTTTCAAATTTGTATGGCTTTCTCACAAGCTTCAAAGACAACATAAAAATGTTCAGTCTTTTGAGTTTGCGACTGCAGCTTTTGAGGTTTTAAAACATTTTGGTGCTGATGAACCGCAATTTTTTCATTTATCATATTGTCTGACCTCAGAAACTGTCTGAAGCATTTTTTCTGTTGGCTGAAGAACATGTAAAGCTTCCTCAATGTCTTGTAAGGCCCTCTGGCTGTTCTCCAACATAAATGAGAACTGCTGAATCCGCAGGATTTCAATTAGCAACCTGAGAAATTTACAAAGAAGATAAACAAACATATTCTTACATTCATCTGTTAATGTCGAAACTGATAAATAAACAGATAGTTCTATTGTGGCTGACATACCTTGTTCTTATCAAGCACATGATGGTCTTTAATCGTAAAATGTTACTTGTCCCCTGCTGCTGGTCGTGTTCTTCCTCAGTGCTGGACCTGTCTGGATAGCCATCAGATTCTAGGAGCCTCTGAAAGCTCATGGCCAGACTCAGCCAGTACCATGGATGGTAGGGATGAAGACAGCACAGCTGCTGAAGGTTGGAGATGCTGTTTGTCAGATCTCTGTAGTGTTCATGAACACTCAGCTCCAGCTGAAGGACGCAGGTGAGATGGCAGGTGTTGGATACATCTGTCCTCTATCCAAAAATAAAAACAGTAAATGAGCAAAAGCTTACATAAATGTTGTCAAGAGTTAGTAATTTACTATATTTACCAGTTTCTCACAGGCATTCAGAGCCTCTTCTTTTTTGCCCAGGTGACAGCAGCATCGAGCGATCCCTTCCAGCACATCTCTCTTTACTGATAGGTTTCCAGAAGGTATGAGAGAGAGGCAGGATCTATACTCATCCAGAGCAGCCTATGGTTGACATAACTCACAAATCAGGCTATGAATCAAATGATAGTGAGAGATAATTGTGAATGCAGCTTTTTATACCTGATACTGTTTCCTCCTGTAGGCCAGATCTCCTCGAAACTTCAGGGTTTTTTGTTCTTCTAATGAATCCTCAAAATTTCCATTTTCACAAAACCACTATACAGAATAAAACAAAGGAACAATATGACATCCTGGAAGACGTTGTTTATTTACATTGGTGGTCAAAAGTATTAGAACACAAGTATTTTCACTAGCCAAGTCAGTAATTTTTAACCTTTGAGAAATATCAGTTTCAAAACATTAATTTTGCTATTAATTGTAAATAGAAATAACGACTAACCATTTATAGCTGTTAAAAATATATATTTTTAATAATTTTGGCTAATGTTTAAAAATGTTGGCTAATTTTTAATAATTTATTTATTGAAAAGGCACTTAATTGTCTGTTAATAAAAGATTTATTTGTTTATTTATTTTCAGTTATTATTAATGTAATTTTCTCACCGTGTGAACCCGGCAGAAACATAATTATACGTTATAAGACATATACTTATCATCAATTATATATAATTATAACTTAAGCATATAGTATGCTAACTACATAATTTATGATTACAAAGTGGTCAAATATCACTGACTAAAACATACCACGTTACGCTCAGGTAAATACTATACATATCTGAGAATTATTATGGTATTAGCATCTGCTGCCATCACTAACGTTTCCGTAGTAATACTTTGAAGTGAAACTATGTATCTAAATACTGAGTAAATATGCGCGCCGTTTCCGTAGCACGGTATCGGTTTGGGGTAACTTTCTACGTTGTGCGTGATACTCACCAGAGGTTCGCAGAGTTTGGGCTCGTATGCAGGAAGAGCAGTGGAGACTCTGTTTCTTGATTCCTCAAACACAGAATCATCAAAAGTGCTGCCCATAATCTCCATGTTACAAACACGCGCGTGACTCGCCACTGCTCCCCTCACACTCTCACGAAACACAGTGTAACACGTGATCAGCACAGCAGATACAGAAATGTGAAGGGATCCGATAAATAAGCAATCGTATTGTTAATTCGTTGATTTCATTTTATAACGCTATATCCTTTCCTTGCAAGTCAGCGCTAATGAATTCATTGAGCAATACAATTTTATGGATCTAGGGGGCGCATTGTAGCTTAGAAAAGCCCTAAGCAGCATTAAATGCTTTGCCTTATTAGAAATATTTGTATGCGATGAAGATTTAGATCTGCTTAGCCTTGTTTATCAGAGAACCCAATTAAAAAAGGAACCAAAAAGAACCACATTTTTATAACGGGTATTTCTCTAGCAACGACTGTGATTGGTGCATTCTGTTCTAACGCTGAGAAAAGTATCAGGCACCACGTGACTACGCTGTTTTTACACCAGAGGGGAAAAAGTTATAATTAAATAAATATTGATTTCATTGAATGTTTTCTATAAAATATCGTATAAATTAGTACATTAGTTTCTGTGAAAACTGGAAATAAACAACAAAATAAAAAACACTCCTTTTCCCCCGGTACCCGGATGTGTCACGTCACATTAATGCGCAATGCGCGTTACGTCATACAAACGCATGGTCCAACATTTCTCTGAACGCTGCAAATTTCATCAGGATTTTGAGTGTTTGATTTTATAATCCGCTGGAATGAAAGTTAAAGTGCTTTGTAGAAACCCGGACGATTATGTTCGGGAGACGACCAGAGATATACAGCGAGGTAAGTTATGTAAACATAACGTGATTAAATGAGGGTTGGTGTAAGTTAATAGGAAGCAGCATGGAATCCTAAATGCAGTGTGTCTCCTATCTAGTGCCAAGGAATTACGACCCGACCCTGCATCCTTTTGAGGTGCCCAGAGAATACACCAGGGCCCTAAATGCAACTAAATTAGAGAAGGTGTTTGCCAAACCCTTTGTAGCTTCACTAGATGGACACAAAGATGGCATCAGCTGCATCACCAAACACGCCAAAAGCCTGTCAACAATCATCTCTGGTGCCTGCGACGGGGAGGTAAAACTTTAATACCTTAACCATGCTTGTTAAGTATTACAGCTCTTTCAGATGCTTGAACGTGCAGTCACTGTTATGTTTATATATAAGAACAACATACACACCTAACATACAACAATACAGTAAACAATAAGACAAAGGTTAATAAACTTCAGTTTTAAGTAGCTATTTTTCCCAATATGAGTGTGCAAATGAGCATTTAGATGTAGTATGGATGAATGCATGGGTTTGTGATTCTTACAGGTAAAAGTGTGGAACCTTGCTCAGCGGGAGTGTTTGAGGACAGTTCAGGCTCATGAAGGATTTGTACGAGGGATCTGTTCCCGCTTTTGTGGCACTTCCTTTTTCACGGTACTTTAATCTACTAATTCTTCCTTGATATAGATGAAGGCAATCCAGTTAGTAAGTGCTCGTGCAGTTAGTTGAATCTGTGGAATCTTCATGTCGTGTAACAGGTAGGAGATGACAAGACCATCAAACAGTGGAACATGGAGGCACCGGGATATGGAGTTCGGGAGGAACCAATTAATACGATTCTGGGAAAGGTACAAAGGTTATATCAAATATGATAGATTATTTATATTATTGTATAATGCAGACATGACTGCATTTATTTAACCACTATTTTTTTGTGTAATACAATAATATTAGGGGAAATGATTTAAAATAAAAGCCTTTGTCACATGATTCTTCAGGAATAATGCTAATATACTGATTTGCAGCTTATTGTCAGTTATCATTGGTGTTAAGTTATTGATAATCAGTCTTAATATTTTTAGTGTTGAAAATAGTTTTCCTACTTCTTGAATTCGTGAAAACTGTAATAAATGTACAGGATACATCTTTAATCAATAATACATTCAAAAGAACAGCATTTATTTCAAATATTATTATAAATGTCTTCATTGCTGAAAAAATACATTAATTTATTTCTTTGTCTTAGAAAAATAAAAAGCATTAATAAGAAATGTTTCTTGAGAAGCTGATCAGGATCTGATACAGAAGACTGGAGTTATGGCTTACATTTCACCAGAATAAAATAGATTTTAAAATGTTTTTAAATAGAAAACAGAAATTGATCATTTAAAATTCAAACAGCATTTCACATTTTTTTAGAAATTGAAATATGAAAAAAAAAAAAAAATTATATATACATATGTATATATATATATGTGTGTGTGTATTATATATAAACTGGATTTTTATAGAAAAAGCACAGTTTTATAATGGAAGATGATAAAAACCTAATGCTAATCTAAATACATTACAATGTAAAACTATTTAAAAAAAAAAAAAAAAAAAGTAACAGTGTTAGTGAATGATTAGGGTATGTTTCACAATAGTATTTACTAAATTATATTTAATTTTAAAATACCCTTGTTCTGTAAGGTTTTCAGTTTGTAAGAGTCCTGATGTGTTTTGCAGGCGGTGTTCACTGGCATTGACCACCACCAGAGGGAGGGCACGTTCGTAACCTGCGGGCAGACGGTGGATATCTGGGATGAGCAGAGAAGCAGTCCCATCCGCTCCTTCAGCTGGGGTGTGGACAGCTTCAGCTGCGTCCGCTACAACCCCATAGAGGTGATCAAATTCTGTTTCATTACATTTTAATATACTACTTCTGATCTCTTTACAATGATTAAAATATGCCAAAGCTAGCAGTGACCGCTATGGGTTTTTTTTGGGTATAGCCTTAATAAAGCAATGTTTTCAAGAATTAGTAGGTATTTCCCATCCAAATGATTAATCGAAATAATATATTACTTGTAAACACACATGGTTTTAAGTTTTATCAACTGCATATTGCCTTGTTGCACTTTACAGACTGATCTTCTCGCCAGCTGCGCATCAGACAGAAGTATTGTCTTGTATGACACCAGAGAATCTGCACCACTTAGAAAGGTCTGCAGTGTTTTGTTTAGTTTTTTTCTCAACCACATTGCTGAATAGTGCCGTTTATTACATTTAAAACAAAATGGCACTCTGTTTCAGGTTATCATGCAACTGAGAAGCAATACGCTTTGCTGGAACCCAATGGAAGCATATTATTTTACCTGCGCCAATGAAGACTATAAGTGAGTTAATTTTTGGCCTAAACCTTTACATGAAAAAAGAAATGAGAGTAAATAAATCATATCTGTTTCTTCTACAGCCTTTATACCTATGATATAAGGCATCTGGATGTTCCTTTGAATGTGCACATGGATCATGTATCAGCTGTGCTGGATGTGGATTATTCACCTACAGGAAGGGAGTTCGTATCTGCCAGCTTTGACAAAACAGTCCGAATCTTTCCAAAAGACAAAGGACACAGCAGGTAAGTGTGGTGTGGAAAGGCCAAGGAGCTCTCTCTATCTCCCTCTCTATAGAGCGATATTTACAGCCTTGGTAGCCATAAAGGATTTTTTTTCAAAAACACGTACTACTGCTTGAAGTAAGAGATATATATATATATATATATATATATAATTAAAATATATATATTTGTTTTAGTTATTTATTTTTTTCATACCGCTCTATTTTTAGGTGTTCTTGCCACACGTTACATGTACTTACTTTTATAATAACAAAGAATTGTGCATAATTACATGCAAGTAATCCTAACAGTCATAATAATATTCAGTAACACCTTAAAATAAAGTGTGCCCAGTTTTAAAATGTATTTTAAAGAAACCTCTTGCATTTACCAAGGCAGCATTTATTTGGTCAAAAAAACAGTAACACTGTGAAATACAATTACAATTTAAAATAAATGTTTTCTATTTGAATAGAATCTGTGATCCAAAGCTGTTATTTGCATCATTACTTTAGTATTCATTTTCGCTCGATCTTTCATAACGGGTGATACGGCCACAGCCATATCACCCTGCAGTCCAAGCCTGGTTGCCCACTGAAGCTAAGCAGGGTTGAGCCTGGTCAGTACCTGGATGGGAGACCTCCTGGGAAAAC
>JAUCMT010000032.1:15037523-15050412 GCA_032357475.1 Enteromius thamalakanensis
GCCTACTGAATTTCGAATGCTATGAATTCGGACATACTACTCGCCTCGCATGCTGTTTTTCGCGTACTATATAGTAGAGAAGTAAGCCATTTCGGACGCAGCCCTGGTATTTGGCAAGCTGTTAGTTTACATTCACGTGGAGTAACCTCATTTAGCTCACATAACTAGGTAAATAGCATCCAGTTCCTTAAGCACCCTGCAGATGGCGATATCGCCTCTTCCGCCAAAAAAATTAGCCATGGTAGATAAAGATGCCGACTTGTCGCGCACAATCACAATGTAATGAGTAACGGTAAGTGTCCGTTCAAATGTAGAGAGTAAAAGCTTAAATTTTTGATACTCAGTACAAGTACAAATTAGCCAAAAAATACTTAAGTACAGTAACAAATACATTTGATCAAATACTTTACACCACTGATCAGTAGTGATTATATAATATATAATTATAGATTTATTTATTATTGCTTTACAAATCAAAGTATACAGTTTGAAGCATTGTTGAGATCTGTTTTGGGGCTCTGTAGAAGAAGCTTGATGTCAAAAAATCTGAGAAGCAGGAAGTAAATTTTAAGTTTGTTTTCTCTTTCTGGTTATAGTTTGCAGCACTGGTAGAGTGTGTGAGTTTCATGTTTCTTTTACCTCTGTTGTCTGAGTGTTAAATGTTTGTCTGATTTTTGGTGTAGTTCTGTTTCCTTATGTTGTCCAGTATCTCAGCAGTAGCAAGGCCGTGCCGAGCTTTTATCCGGTTGCCCAGCAGAGGATTGAATTGCTGGTTAGTTCTTGATGACTGGATTTTGTTTCTCCCCTTCTGTGGTTTACTCCATTAAGGGTTTGAATGGAGACGGTACTTGTGATCCTAACCTCTCTGAACCCTGGAGACTGTTTTGCATAGAAATCTCTTAATATCTAAAGCTAGAAGTTGTTGTTGATGGTCGAAGAAAAACTGAAGGCTGTTTATGCTTGTTTCATATTTATGAGTGGGTGCAAATTTAGTATTGCATTGCTGGTCAATTTGACAGCTTTTGATATTTTTATACATACTGTATATAAAATATCATACATTTCCAAAATGTTTTATATTTAAGACATTTATTTATTGATGGGCTTGTAACAAAACCTTTAAAAAATATATATTTTTAATTTTTTTTTTATCAATTTATACAAAGCTGAAATCAAATGTTGACTTGGAATACAACTGAAATAAAATATGAGTATAATTTTAAGTACTGAAATTATAAAAATTGACATTCAAAATAAATTAAAACTAAATAGAATTATAAAAAAAGGACAAAAATATAGTGATTTTAATAACATTTAAATGAAGTTTTATTGAAAAAAGAATTTACAATCTAAAAATAAAAGCTAATTCAAAATATGAATTAATAAATAATACTGAAATAGCACTGATTGCATATGATTAAATATAATTTTAAACCATTTAAACAGCATGATGATGGTGATTTTTGGATGGATATACAGTCGGTTTTAGTGAATGCGCAGACATTGCCTCATGTTTGTCGCCAGAGCTGGACTCAGCTGTGCTATCATGTTCCGGTGTGTGATGTCCGACAGCTCCCATCGCCGCACGAGACACTGGGAGCTGTAAATATTGATGCTGTCTCGAACAGGATCTCTTTCACCACAGCTGTCAGTGTTTGGGGAAGAGAAGAAAATGCTGATGGAAAAAGAGCCTTTTACGCTTTTCACTGACACTGAAGCTAGTGGTAGCTGCTAACTGCTGTCTGGATCTATGTTCAGCTTCTTTATTGATTTCTGCAAGATTTAAAAGAATAGCTTACCCAAAATTTTAATTATTGTATGATTTACTCATTCTCATTCCAAACCTTTATGAACTACTTTTGTGACTATGTCTGTGGGGTTTAACGGTGAAAACTAAACCTTCCTTCATAAATATTCACTGGACTATAAAAGCTTGACAGCTGGTCCTGGTCTCCTATGTACAATAAGGTTTCATTTTTACTTCATTTAAAGTTGAAAGGTGACAGGAAATAGTATGGAGAACAGATGGGATGTGCTCAGGAAATGACCTAAGCATACACATCGCCCACAAAGCCACACCCACAGCATAGTTTTAAAGTTCTATTTAAACACAAATTAAGATATTTTTGATGATATCAGAGAGCCATCTGTCCCTCCATAGACAGCAACACAAATGAAATGAACCTAGATCCAGAAACGTGGTAAAACAGTCCATGTGACATCAGTGGATCCACTTCAGTTGCACAAAGAAAACAAAAATAGCATAATTTACTCAACCACTTTTCTCGCCCGATTTACATCTTCCGCAATTTTAGAGAGTATCACAACACACATTGCATCTTCCCCTTAACAGTAAACAACCTCAGATTGCATTCATGCACGTGCTCCCCCGGGGGGGCCCCGAACGTAAGCAAGGTTGATAAGGTCAAATACGTTAAAGCGTGCACATATGTTGTGATACTCTCAAAAATGGCGGGAGACTTAAGGGAGAAGAATGGTAGAGTAAATAGTTAGTTTTTTTTTCTTTGAGCAAACAACAACAAAAAAAGTATTCTCACCAAACTTTTACGATGTTTCTGGATCTGGGATCATTTCAGTTGTATTGCTGTCTATGGAGGGTCGGATGGCTCTCTGATGTCATCAAAAATATCTTCATTTGTGTTCCGAAGATGAAAGTTCTTACAGGTTTGGAACGACATGAGGGTGAGTTATTAATGACAGAATTTTGATTTTGGGGTGAACTAACCCTTTAATCCAGTGGTTCCCAACCTTTTTTAACTCACGGCCCACACAGTCAAACACATATGTTTCCACGGCCCACTGCAAAAGAATTTAAACAATCCTGCTTTTTGTGTCGGGTTAACTAAGTACTTGGAAGCAAGGCTGTTAATTGTCTTTATTGAATAAACTGGTGTTTTAGCTGCTCAGGCCCCATTAACTACTCTTCAGAAAGTGATGGTGTACTCCCTAATAATACTTAATACTACCATGTTATTTTTTGACAGGCATCGATATGCAATATAGATAGACAAATGATGTGGATTTAAAAAACAGATAGAACGTAAGTTAATAATTATTTATTTCTTAGCCAACAAGTATTCAGTGAAGTGATTGATGCCAATGAGTGTTATGTAAATGTTTTTAGTTCAGTATTATTCCAATCAACAGCTAGCCTAGGTTTTTCATGGATGTGATGATAACATGTTTAATTTTGGAGTATTATAAAATGTACTTGAGATGATTGAAACGATTTTTGCGTAGTTCATTGTACTACTTTTACTTTTTTTTTTTGGTTGCATATTACAGAGACTGACATGTTTGGCTTGTCAAAAACATTAAGTGTAGCTGTTGCTAATATATTGAGTTTCTGAACCAGTAAAGAAGAGGTTTGATGCAAAGTTTGTCTGACAACAAATTTTTTTTGTTTGACAAACAGACCTATTGTGAAAAATAGTGAAAAATCACTTTTTAAATAATTATTACCCCTAAACACACATAATATCTGATGCACATCAATGCCTAAACACATCCTGATGTTAAAGTTAGTGTTTCTGTCTCCATCATCGTCCTTTGAAGAGAGTTAGTGAGCGTTGTGCATGGGTAATGAGTCAGACTCAGCCCCGGTGGAGCTGTGCGCTCACATGCATCGGTAATGAGACCCGTGTAGTGATGCTCGGTGGCAAAAACATGATTACGTGCTGCTCCGATCACTCTATATCATCTTCCTGCACGAGCAAATGCTTTTGTTTTGCTGCGTATTATTTTTGACAACTTGGATCGATCTCAGGATTAATCTTCTTTGCTTTTTTTCCTGCAAAATCTTAACTGAAGCACAATCTTGACAGCAGAAGGAGCATTTGATCCTCAACTCTGAAAGGTCACCCTTTATGCTGGACTTTGGCATATAAAACCGTGTGGAGCTGTCTGGGAGTTTTGAATTCAGTTACTGAACATCAGTTTTGTCCATTTGGACCAAATAATACGCAGCAAACATGGGTAAGCATGGCTACAATTATTAGCATTGAGCTTTTGTTGTGCTATTGAGATTCAGGCAATGGGGGGAAAAAAGCTGCATATTGTTATTTAAGGTTATTTTAGTCATTAAATAACTAATCTAATAAAAACATAATGATTCACCTTTTTATTAACTTAAAGCTTGATATGGATGGATCTCATAATGCAAACAGCAGATTGAATTATAAAATCTATTTGGACCTTAATTAGCGCATATTTCTGCTAATAATAGAGCTATTTTTTGACAGTGTGACATACCCAGGGTATGCAGGGCTGAGCTGCATATGTTCTTTTTCTCTTAGACATCTGTCTATTTTTGATTCTGTTGCTGCATAATTAACACTTTGTTTAACAGGCCCTTTTTAAGTTGAGAGAAAATAAAACCTATGAATATGCATTCAGTCTATTACGAGCTGCTGGGCTCTAAATATAGAAGCGTATTAATTATTCATGTTCCACCTGCAGGCAGTGTTTTAGCTGGTGAATGATAACGCTCCCCTCATCATGAACTTCCTCACTTTTATCAAACATTTATAAAATATTCATTGGCTCAGGATGGCCTCTTCTGTTATGTTGTCTGATACAGTTATATACAAGGTCCTTTAGAAATTATATTATTATTAATAATAATAACACAATATACTATTTTAACTTATATATATTAGATGTATAAATACATTATATTTGAATTCACTTTAATCAGGTAAATCATGTCATAAATAATAAAATTAAAATAAATAAATGAATGAATACGTGTTTTAAAAATAGACTTCATTTATAGACTTATTTTTTTTAAACGTATTTTTCGCAAAATATAATTGCTTTTTTTGCTGCTGCTTTTGATTTTGGGGTGAATCATGACCTGGACATGGTCTTGACCGGCTTCATGAGATTCACCCGGAAAGATCCCCTGCCATTTGACACCAATGACAGCTCGCTCAGCACTTTATCAATTTTTCACCGCACACATCTTTTCGTTTCTCTGTCGCTGGCTGACCAAACATTCATCGCAATAACACTCACATCCATCTGCAGTACGTCTCGCAGCCGTCCGGAGTGCAATTGCTCACTGTGATCTTATCAAAAACCACTTGAAAGATGTGACCTTTTCTCTTCATAGAGCAGCTCATACACAACCTTTTAAGTTGCTAAACAATTATTGGTTTGGAATATATTGTAAGCTCTTTCGTTTGGATATTACAGGAAAAATGTTGTCATCGTTTACTTTATTGTGAGGCTCATGTTCTTCTGAAGAGCTGTTCTTTCCATGGAATCAAAGTGAATGAAGGTTAACCAGGGGCTGTCAGCTTCTAAAAAAAAGCATTGCGGTAGTTCACACAGCACAATTTGTTATATTTCTGTTATTTTACCAGCTTTATGTACAGTATGAAAGGAACAGACCTTCACTTTGTTTCGGGAATATTGTAGAATAAATCAGTTCATTTCTTCTGTGAGATGCATCATTTCCGGGAGCTGTTGTGGCATTATGTATTCAGGCTGGATGGATGAAAGCCTGTGTGTGTGCGGGTGAGACTAGGAGCATGTTTAATTACCACCAGCAAACTGGATGGCAGCTTTGATGCCAACCGCCTGCTAAGTGCATTTCTGCTGGGCGGATAACAAGGTCAGCCTGCCGTGCCCTCAGTGTTGGTGGGACTTCAAGAGATGTTCAGGATGCTCAAAAGCAGAAGATTTGAGATGTTTTAAAGACCTGGGTACAGTAATAATAGTGATTCTTGATGTTACTGGTTGTGATTCACCTACCACCATTGCCACCCTGCTCCACATCTGCATTGATGACGTATTTTTGTTGGCCAACCCAGAAGTTAGCTTTACACTGGTTCCCTCACCAAAACCCAATAGGATTTTTCCATTGGCTTTTGAAATAATACAGAAATTAAGTTCTGTGGCTAACAGAGGGTTGATTCTTACATGTTTAAACGGGTTTAATACAGTCTAAATGCAGGCACACTGTAAAGCATCAATTGTGTTCTGTCAAAATTTCATCAAAATGACCTTCCAGGGGGTTCCACTTTAGTTCAAATGATATTCCAAGGGACGGGGGTTTCGCTTCAACCCACGGCCTGAAAAAAACAACAACTGGCAGCAACAGAATAAAAGTAGCCTAATTCTGCAGGAAACCCAGCAATTATTACTGATGTTTTTTCATGTCATAGAACAAAACATGAAAATATCTTGAGCTTGTGTTAACCACAGACCTTATTTCAAGCATTTAACTCAGGACAATGAAATCAGAATGCTAATTAGTTTTTGCAAAAATGCGTTATCCCTGCCCCGTTCTAGAAGTCAGACAAACCAGGTGGCTCCGCCCCCAAACTCATGCCATTGGTTGAGCCAGAACTATTACATTCTTCATTTCCTCCATGAATTTTGACAGTTCTGTTTGTCAGTTGCACCAGCAAGCATCACCGTTTCTCGAACCTGTTTGTTGTGGGACCTGCGTATGAGGTTCATTCAGTCATTTAAGGCTACAAACCGCTTCTCCCACAACAGCAAGTTTTCATTTATCTCATTTGGGATTCTTGTGTTCTTCCGTGATTCTAACTTCCTGTTCTCTCACCGTCAGGTGATGTGGGTATGCAACCTGTGCCGAAAACAACAAGAAATCCTCACCAAGTCAGGGGCCTGGTTCTACAGCAGCCCAGGGGGCGCCCTGCCTTTGGATGCGAGTGACCCTCGCCGCCGCCACGAAGAGGCACCGCAGGAAAAGAAGGCCAAACTTCAGGAAGCCCCACTGCTGTACCAGGGGCCTCCAGGGGACCGCAGCCGAGCTCCAGGACTCCCACGCCAGGCGTCCCTCAACAACAACTCCAGTCTGAAGCCCAACGACTCTCTGAGCAACAGGTGAGTGCTGATGATATGGCTTCAAGTGTTTTGAAGTGTTGAAATGTTTTCACATGCAATAACTTTGCATTTATTCTGTGTAAACAGCACCACTTTATATGCTATTCATCCTACTTCAAGAAACGAGATTTTGACTGAGCTAGTTTTTGTTGATGTTTGGTTGTTGGTTTCTAGAATGTTCTGGATGTTTCCTAATACACTCTGAAATGGTTGCTAAGGTATTTCTGTGGCTGCTGGGTTAAGTGACTGCTATGTTGTTGCTAGGCAGTTGTTTGGGTTTTTCTGGGTGGTTACTAGGGTGTTGCTAAGCAGTTATTAAGGCATTCTGGATGGTTATTAGGACACTGATAAATGGTTGCTTTGATAGTTAGGCTAGCTACTATAATGTTACTATGGGATGTTTAACAATTTCATTTATTAATTTATTAGTAGTTAAAATTTTCATTTTAAACTGGACTGAAAATTATATTAAAGTTTATTGAAAAAGTTATGTGAACTCAATAACCAATTATATTAAAGGATTAGTTCACGCAGAAATGTGACCCTGGACAACAAAACCAGTCATAAGTGTTAACTTTCCAAAATTTATATTTATACGTGATCTGAAAGCTGAATAAATAAGCTTCCTATTGATGTATGATTTCGATGGATAGAGCAATATTTGACCGAAACACAACTATATGGAATCTGAGGGTACCGAAAAATCTTCGGTACAAAAAGTTTTAATATATTTTTGGTAAGAAATTGACTAAAATACCTTAATGGAACATGATCTTTACTAACTATTTAAGGATTTTTGGCAAAAAAAAACAAAAAATCAATAATTTTGACCCATACAATGTATTTTTAGCTATTGCTACAAATATACCCCAGCGACTTAAGACTGGTTTTGTTTTCCAGGGTCACAAATGAAAATTAGCCAATGATTTATTCACTTTCAAGGAATCCTGGGTGTATATGACTTTACTCTTTAAGAATAATCCAATAATCCAAAATGCAGTGTGTAGGTTTTTTTTTTGTACAACAGTCAAAAAGAAGTCCAATAAAATTAATACATCCATAATAAACAGTGCCTTGCATGCCTTCACATGGGTGAATAAAGGCTTCCTTTTTGTAATAGAAATATGGATTTTTGTAAAAAAAAAAAATCTCTAATTTCCTCTTAAATGACATAGTAATGAGTAAATTATCATTAGCATTCTGGAAGTGACGTTACCCTTTAGGTTTCAGTAATCCTAAATAATTAAGCGAAGGTTAATTTTATTATGTCTTTTAGTAAACCCTTTGATTTTTACAGTACACGTTCAAGGTTTAAGTTTATTATAAGCCCAAAGGGCAATTATTGGTGCAGCATAAAAGTTGTAAACAACATACATCAGACAAGGCACAAATAACAACACAATTATCTGACATCTTACAAATTTAAAACCCTCACAGCCATAGTGTCCATACCGATTGCTTTTACACTTAAGCATACTATAACTATCGTATGAAAGAAATCTGCTTTTAAACACACATGCATACGTAGACCATGTGAAATTGAAGCTGGGATAACAACAGCTGGAGCACACAATGCATTCGTTCAGGTTCCATCTGTTTTTCCTCCGTTTACCATTGCTAATTTCCTGCGAAACACGCTAGACAGGTAAATAACAATCTGTAATTTATGGTGAAACCTGCTCTTGAATAAATGTAGGGAGTCATAACACATTTATCAAACATAGCGCCCCTGATCTACAGATGCTAAAGCAGTGTGTCTATGGTTTACCACACGGTGGCAGTGTCTCTCTGAGCCCTTGTATCCAATTCTCTCCATCTTTTGCTGGGATGGCTGTATCTGGGGGTCAGAGGTCAGTCCTATAGAGATGTCTCTGTGGAAACAGATGCCTGCTCTCTTGAAATCGTGGAGACCGCTGTGTGTTGGTTTGATTTTTCCGTTCCTGAATACCTGCGGAGGAGAGGAATGTTGGGACGGGTGCCACAGGGATGGGGCTGATCTCACTTGCCGTGTGTGTGTGTGTGTGTGTTGACGTGAACACATTTGAATGACAAACCCAAGAAATTGTATGTTTAGACTTGGCCTTTTAGTGTATGGATGTACGGAAGTGAGTTCTGTCCTCACTTAATTGTTGGTCTGTGTACATGTGTAGGATGTTTATTACAGTATGTCATGTTAAAAATGTACCTTAAATTGTCTTCAGTGTTTACATTACCATTACAAAGTTTAAAGTTGGTATGATTTTTATTTTATTCCATTTATTTATTTATTTAATTGAATTAATTTACTTCTACTTATGCTCATTTGTTTGACCAAAAATACAGTAAAAAGTATATATTTAAAATGTATTCCTCTATTGGAATAAATGATGGTATATTTTAAAAACGTATTCCTCTGATGGAAAAGCTAAATTTTCAGTGTCACATTCATGTCCGTGATCTGTGATCAATATTAAAAAAACAGTTTTTAATATTTTTTTGTGGAAACTAGGGCTGTGCATTATGGACAAAATAATCATATTGCATAAGAAGTGCATAACAAAACATTTCACAATGAATGAAATAACATTTACTGACATGAACACTTAAGTACAAGTACAATGCATGCATCATATCTGTGCACATATGATAGGTAATTGCGTCAGTAATTTTTTTTGTGCGTTTCTAAATAAAAAATTCTGAATAGAAATCTAAATAAATTAATCGAAAAAAATTGCAGCCTTATGCGATTTAGAAATTGCATGTGCTTAAATTGCGATTTTTTTAGCGATTGCGATTAATTGCACAGCCCTAGTGTAAACCTATATTTACTTTATTTGTTTAACCCTAACTTTTGAACAATTTATCAGTGTGTTTTTTAACTGAGAATGCATTCTTTTGCAATAGAAATATTGCGATTTTTAGAAACACAGTTCATTTGTTTTTTTTACCCATCCCTGGCTTCTTTACCTGGCAGATGTCCGTGAACAGCTCAGGACAGCAGGTGAGCTTTAAGCTGCTTTCACGGATGCAGTCTGACATTTTCCGTAGAACAAATTGTGCAGCTCTCTGCTGTGAAATATATAAAAAGCTACTCTAACAACAGTGCTGTTCTTTTTGATCAGATCGGTTTGTGTGCCGTGTTCTCTCACCAAAACTGTAAATGCTCATTTGCACTTTCTTTCTGGTTTAACGTGTAACCCCCGAAAGGTTAGATGTTAAAAATGTGCCTGCCATGTGGTAGCGAGGCAGTGTCAGATTTGTTCAGTGTTGTATAACAGAGAGTGTTATGTTTCTATATTGGTTCTGACTTTACACAACTAATGTTTTTTTGAAAGTAAGCAGCTCCTTTTAGAGTTGCTTGGATATGAGGAATATTTGTTTTCGCTTTACAAGACGTGAATTGATGGAATGAAGTGGTGTGGATTACTTGTGAATTATTATGAAGTTTTTATCAGCTGTTTGGACTCTCATTCTGATGGCACCCATTCACTATAGTGATGTAGTTATGTAAGTGTTGTAATGCTACATTTATTCAGATATCTTGTGATGATGGAACAAACTCATCTACAATTTGTTTGCCCTGAGGGCAAATATTCAAGCCCGTTTTCCAAACAGAAAAAGCATAAAAAATAAAAATAAAAAAAACAATTTGTGTGCTAGATTACTGAATATTTTTTATTAGTTTTTTATACTTTTTTGGTAGTAATTTAGTAGTTTTTCTTACGATGTGAAAGCACATAGTAATAATTAAAGAAAGAGTTGTTAGTTAGAATAAAAAAAGGTCACAGTATAAAATTGAAACTCATGTAATGTGAAATATACAATTCTAATGAATGTTTTTGTGCCCTCTAAGACAAAAAAAAAAAGAAAGAAATGTGTGGAAGTATTTCTATCCATAGAATCCATAAAAAAGTACATAAAAAACGAGAAACATGCAATTTTTTTTGCAATTGCATTTAGAAATTCACAATTATGAAAAAAAAGGTCAGAATTTATTTCTTACAATTGTGTTTGGAAAAAAAAGGATGACTATTTTATTACAATATAAACTCTCTATATAAAAAAAAAAGTCTTATCTTGCAATTGGGGTTTTTATACATTTTTTATTTTTTTCTGTGGTGGAAACAAGCTTCTACAGAAATGATCTTCCACTGAAGAAATTTTAGCTTTTTTTTATACTTAATCATGAGTTAAATTTATATACATACATATATATATATATGCTGCTGGAGTATTCACAAGAATCCAAGGGTTAAACTGTAAAAGAGTTGCAAACTCATAAAGGGTTGCAAAGCTCATATAAAATGAAGAGAAAATAAAACGGCTCATGTAATATTTAGTTTGACCTCCCAAGGTTGACGATTAACATTTTATGAAGGTTAAGCACCTTGAGTGTCTGTGTCTTGAAAAAATAATAAATAGACAATTGTTGAAAGATTTCTGGTACTATGTCTGTATATAGAAAATGGCAAGGTTGTTTTAGGGTTAACTGCTGCCAAAGTGAATAAAAACGGCCTGACCATTCACCGGGAGAATGTGTTAAATAGTTTGATGCCTAGGAATAGAGCTCAGGAAATCACTGAAAAGCACTTCCATTAATCTTAAAGAATGTTTAAATTAACTCTGATTCTCCTCTCCTGAAAAAGTGCTGACAGCCTATTTATATCCTGAAATAATGTGGGAAGAGCCTAATTTGTCTTGGTCTCGGAGGTGTCATTGGAGCGAACGCTCAGACGCACTGCGAGTGTGGGTGAAACTGCTAGATGAAACAATAATAATTACACTGGGATTCGGATTTAATTACAGCCGTTATGTTTCTCTGGGTTTGGCCGGTTTTCATGCGTTTGTATCTCCTCCCCCTCCATCTATAAAATCCATTAGTGTTTTTATTGGTGCAGGATGCAACGTGACACCTAAGTTGAACCACAGACAACAGCGGTTGTTTTAGAGCTGGAATTAGTTCGACTAAATGCATGAGTCATTGGAGGGTTGGGAGCTGCTGATCTTCTATTGTCACAGCAGGTATAGACAGACATGCATATTGTGTTGTTTGTTCAAGATGTCAGCACAAGTTCCACTTAAAACATGATGTAATCAGGTTTCATGCTCTTGGTTTAGCGCTGTGGGAGCTGATGTTGTGATATGGAGGTTTTGTCTTGAGAGAGTTATTAAGATGCACCTGCAGGAATTCAGTATCAGCATTCTGATCTCACACCTGCCTGCTCTCCAGACCATTCAACACTAATGATTTAAACGCTGATCTCTAAACAACTGGTGCATTTGAGCTTTTGCAAGGGCACACACACACACACACACACACATATATATATATATATACTAACATAAAATATTTAAGCATTATATCTATCATTCTGTTGTTCATTAAATCAGATGTTATCTATCTGTCTATCATACTATCATTATATCTATCCACCGTTCTCCATATCGGTAACACTTTACAATAACTACACACTATGAATCATTAGTTAAGCATTAGTTAATATTTAATTTATCCTTTATAAAGCATTGTTCCAACCTTATTATGCATTAGCAATTAGTTTACAAGTGCATCTATAAATGCCTTGTTCTTGTGCATATATATTAATCATATTTTCATACTTTATTAATGATCAGTTTATCATTTTTAAAAAATTATTGTTATTTACAAACCAGTTATTTAGGAGTTGTCAGTGTTTAATACGACCATTTAGAAAGTCTAAGTAAATGATTAACAAATTATTTTAATTTACATTAATAAATCTTATTAGACACATGATAATTGTTGTTCAGTGTGTTAATAAATGCTTTATTAACACGTTCCTGCTGTAATTCATGATTAAGTCAGGTAGTTATAAAGCATTCAGTAGTTGCCAGACGTCTGTTTTTGTGAGCTTATCTAAAGTGAAGACTATTTATACCTTATAAAGCAGATGTAAAGGCTCATTTATTTAAACAAACACAACACAGAGGAATACATAACAAAGATTTAAAAAAATGATATTGTACAACTGTACGCTTGATAAATGAAAAA
>JAUCMT010000032.1:15063787-15086675 GCA_032357475.1 Enteromius thamalakanensis
AATAAAAATACCCTGGTTTTAACCTTGTTATTATGGTTTTCAAAAACATTTATTTTATTTTTATCTATATTTATATTTTTATTTATAAAATATAATTTTATTAAAAGTCCAACTATAAAAATATTTTGTTTTTAGTATATATTTATTTAATTCTTTACATTTTTATTTCATAATATAATTTTTTAATAATACCATGAAAATACAGTGCTTTTCAGCACATTTTGACAATAATATGTTTATTTGATTGTTTATTTATTTATTCATTAATTTCTATACATATTTACAACATGGACAGTCCTATGGCAGTATACAATTTAATGTAATTTAATTAATTTTTTTAGTTTGTTTTATTTGATTAAAATCTTACCATATTATTTTTTTTTAAGTTTTTATTTTATTAATTCATTTTTTATTATTTTTATCATACCATGACAATACAGTGTTTTTCAGTATGTTGACATGTTGGTTTTATTTATTTACATTCATTTGAAATCATACTATGATAATAACATTGTTTAGGTACATGTACAATTCTTACAATTACCATACTAGTATGTGAAGTACATGAAGTAGTATGTTTATGTGTAGGATGTGAAGTAGTATTGTTTAGTACATGATTACAGTATATAAAAATCCTGTGGTATTGCTGTGGAGCACCACTGTATTCACTGTAGATTGCCTCAGCTTAGAAAGGCTTAAGTGGAGTAGGGCACCTCTGTTTTTGATATCGTTCAGTGTGTCCATAAACAGATAGACTGTGGTTTCTGTTCAGATGTTGACATTATCTGGAAATGTTTGAGCTGTGTTTAGTCTAAAGCTATTGCATGTTCCAATTTATTCTTTTGCAAAGCAGACAGAATTAGATTTACAAAGATAATCATCCTTGTCTTTAAAAAAAAAAAAATCAGGATGAGAGCGAGAAAAAAAGCACACATTGGTGATTTGCTTGGTTAGAGAGTCCTCCTGGCACACAGTTACAGCAGATTAAATAAAAATCCTCCAGCAGAATGTCCACCAATCAGCAGCGGGCTGAAGCGTGTAATGCTGCCCCTGTCCCAGAGAAACATCTCCACCTCTGCTCACAGGTCATCCGCTACAACCTGTTTCAGCCCCACCCCGGGCTCCGGGCCCCAGCATGCCTTGCGGCTGCTTATAAGTCAGTGGGTGCTGTGATATCATTCACATCCGAGAGAAGGGTGTTTGTGAAGTTCTTCAGCACATTTTAGTCAATGTGGGATTTACAGTAGTGAGGGAAGATTTGATTAAAACAACCGAGAGGATTCTAATGCCGTTATTGGACTGAATTTCTGGTTCCTTCACCTGCTTGCAGTGGATTTTTGTAGTATCAGCTTGTGCTGAAGGTTGAAGGTGCGTATAACAATTCTGTTTTCTTTGGTTAGAGGGAACCTGAAGGCTGTAATTTTGCGTTGATTGTGCTGTGCTCTCACACTCAAGTTCTCTTGCTTTCACACCACATTAACGCCTTGGTGTTATTTTTATGTATTTCATCTGAAATGGCTTAAAATTGTTTTGTGTCATTTAGGGATGGGGATTATGATCATTTTGCCTGCTCGAGTAAATAAATCAATCATCAGTATTTGAATAGCTGTTGATGCCGTGGACTGAAAATCAGCAAGTACGTTTTGAACCTGAACATTATTGTTAAAAATAATAATATTATTAAATTTAAATAACAAATAATAAATGCAATAATACACACTGGATATACTGGGGAAAAAATAATAAACACAAAGGAAAATGTATACAATATCATATATATATATATATTCAAATAGAGAACAGTAATTTTATAAAGTAAAATGATTTCAAAATTGTATTTAAATTTTCATAATTTAATAATTATAATTTATATAAAATGTATAAATCCATGATTTTTTTTTTAATTATTTGCATCGTCCATAATTCACGATGTATCTGCTTGTATGTCCTATTCTACATTTTGATATTTGAATAATACCACACAGAATGTTCTGTGACTCTACAAGAACATTCAGTGACTCAAATGGATAATTTAATCAGAGATTAACTGAAATGATTAACTGAAGCTTTGCCATTTGATATGATTCATAGAACTGAACGAACAGACTCTAATTCTAGCATGATGGTCATTTTTCATATACTGAAGTACCATATGACTATATATCATTCTATACAGTGCTAACCTCTGTACCATAGTACCACCACAGTATTGTTTTAAGGGGAGGCCATAGTTAACCATATGTAGTGTTTTTATTTTTTATTCTGTGGAGTTGGCTAAGACCGGTTAAATGCAGTATTTAAGAGTGTGTTGCATGTTGACCAAGTAGAAACACAAGGTTAGCGTGCTTGATAATCTGTGCCGTAGAGAAATCTGTGTGCAGAGCTTTGTCCCAGTATTACACACTAAACTGCAGCTAACATGGTTAAAAATCTCATGTAAGTGGGTCAGTTCGCAGTGATACTTCTTCTAACCCTCTCTTTTTGTATCTGCACAGCTTGCAGGGTCTCAGGAGGAGACACTGCTGGTTAGCTGCAGTGCTAATCATGCTAGGCATATAAAAAATTGTAGTAGGTTAGTCTGCAGATAGGAGTAATGCTGTGTAATATGTGACCTGTGTCTGTCCACCTGCATACTAAACACAGATGCTCTGCCCAGCTATGCTATCGGTGCTTTGGATGGAGCAGGTGGCGTTAGCATGCATGAGCGTGTGTGATGTAATTCATTGGCGTGCCAGGTGTGTGTTTGTGTGTGTTCATAGAAGGGATGAATAAAATGAGTGAATGAAAGGCAAATGGAATAATGAGGATGATAACATACTTTAGGTTTTTGTGTGTGTGTGTGTGTGTGTGTTGGAACTTGTGATACTGACTGAATACTGTCATGTATATTAGGTTCATACATTTAAAAACCTACCTGGTCTCATGGCAAAAATGTACATGGGTGCACTTTTCAGCGAGACATGAAATACGTACCAAGTACATATCACTGCAGTTTCCAAAAGAAATCAACTCTAGAGGCAGTAAAACTCTGACACCTTTTATTCCTTTTCACACAAATGTACATTTTCGATTAATAAAGTGTAATTTTCACACAATTACTTGAGGAATATCATGTTATAACTTCAAAACAATATTAATATTCATATGGGTTTTCATAGACTGTAGGTTTGTTTGGTGTCTCACAGTGTACAGAGCTAACCTTTAGAGGTGAGGAGCTCCGGGTTTAAATCCTGTGTAACTACAATTCAACACAAAAATTCTAATTTGTATATAAGATAGTTGAAATGGCACGGTAGCCAGTTTTGCATTTAACACTATTGTGTAGGTTTAGAGTTAGATTTGATGTAGGGCGTATATCATGACATAACTTTTAGAGGCAGTCCCCGGATATTTGAATTCATAATAAAACATTAAAAAAACACAGAAATATGTACCTATATCAACATAATAAAATGTGCTAGGGTTCACGAATTGAACCTGTTTTAGCGCCACTAAAATTCTCTTTGAAACTGTGTCAAAATGTGCAATAACGTACGTAAAAACAATGTTGCACAAAAAGTGCACGGAGGTATGGGTATGTATTTTTATGAGACCAGGTTGCTTAAAACTGCTATTAGTACACACGATTCCAAACACAAACAGGCGTCTGCTGCAAAGGATTTGTGAATGGTGCACGACTGTGTCAGGCTGCTGTTGAATAATGCAACAGGAACATGCCGGCCATAGTAAAACCCCTTAGCAGAGCCCAGGGGACGCGGGAGAGACGATCATTAATCAGTCAGTACATGTACACGCTCAAAAACAGCTCACAGATCTCTCCAGACCCTTGAACAGCTCACTACAGACAAACAGATAGAGCTTCTTGTTTGAGAAATGTTTAAGTTCATATTGAGATTTTGATTAGATTATATGATTTGAGGAGAACTTGATACGCTTTGGAGTTCATAGTGAAATGTTTGCTCATTTGTTTTGAAAATAATTTGATGTGAAACTGGACATGTTGAAATATCTTTTGCAACTGTACGTACTTGTTAGTGTACATGTACATGTGTTGGCGTGCTGTGAAGTCGTATGGACAGAGATCACAAACACGCAGGTCGGGGAGCAGTGGATGGATTGTATCTTTTCAAGGCACCAAACTTTACCCTTCAATAAAGACAGCTTTTCCTCCAGCATCTTTCAGGGCTTCCCATGAGCCAAAGCCTCTTATTCCCTCTGAAGATGAAACTCATATGCTGGGGACACTGGTGTCATTTGTCTTTTCAAGACACATACAGCCAGCCCTGTTGTAACCGCATTAGCGGCAGGTTATTTTTGTAAAAACAGCACGTGTTTTAAAATGAGAGGTTGCTTGTTTTATCAGTGAGCAGCATGTTGCTGCTTTGTCTGGAGTCAGATGACACGTTTACATTTGTTACAGGGTTTTGATGTTGTTGAGAGATTGAATATTGTTAAAAGTTTAAAGGCTATGTAATGATGTTAATGCCAGTGTAAAAGCTGGATTATAAACCATTTTTATCATGTAATACAATGAATTGAATTTTGAAAGAAACAGCACACTGAACTAGGACAAAATATTGGGTGGGTCTTAATTTGTCCATCTGGAATTGGATATTGAATATTGAATAGTTTTTGTACGAAAATGTTTGTACAGAGTTTATTCAACAATCATTCAACCAGTAGATACTCTCCAAAATGTGTCTATGGTGATGTTACGGTGCCAAAGTGTTTAATAAAGTCGTTATTTTTGTTTTATTTCCATGCAAAAGATACTCTCGCTGCTTTATAACGTTACAGTTGAACCACCAATGGCAGATGGAGAATGATGTCATTCATATTTTTATAGACCTTGACGGTGTATTTTACTTGGGAGTCAGTGGGAGATTTTTGGGTGAAGTACAGTACGAGCAGTTTCGAAATGTTTAACAAAATACAAGGATTTTGAATGACCCACAATTAACCATTTCAATTATGAAAAGTCCTCGATTTTATATAGCACTGAATAATTTCTTAGTGTTAATACTGTATTTTTCTGACTGACAGGAAAAGAAGCCCATCAGCAACCAGGGACCCAAACCAAAAATACGACCAAAGGGAGGAGAAGGCGGAGCGTTCGCAGTATGCCCAAGGGGAGGGCGGCATGCCAAGATCGCCGTCTGACTACGGGGCCGGAGACCGCCAGTGGCGGGGAGGCTACGGTCGCTCCTACGAGGATGCGGAGGTAGCGCGGAATGCATACCGCGCTCGCCGGGGCGGCTGGCACTCTCAGGAAGAGTATCCACCTGAACCTGGCTTTCTGCCCGATGGTCCGCCCCTCAGCGAGCACGAGCTCCAGCGGCAGCGGCAGGAGGAGTACCAGAACCGCTACCGCAGTGACCCGAACCTGGCCCGCTACCCGGTCAAACCCCAACCTTACGAGGAGCAGATGCGCATGCACGCGGAGGTTTCACGATTCAGGCACGAACGGCGGCACAGCGACGTCTCTCTGGCATACACGGAGATGGAGGAGCCTTTGGGGCCCCTGCGGGGTCCTCCCTACTCACCGGGTCCTGGACACACCCAGTGGAGGTCCAACCACAGTCCACCCGGTGTGGACTCCATCCATAGGCAGCAGCACCTAGATCCCGTCTCGGCTGTAAGGAAGAGTAAACGGGAAAAGATGGAGAGCATGTTGCGGAACGACTCGCTCAGTTCCGACCAATCTGAGTCTGTCAGGCCGCCGCCACCCAAACCTCACAAAACCAAGAGGGGTGGGAAAATGAGGCAGGTGTCCCTGAGTAGCTCAGAGGAGGAACTGGCTACTACGCCGGAGTACACCAGCTGTGAGGACGTGGAGATCGAGAGTGAGTCCGTGAGCGAGAAAGGTAATGCAGATTGTTTCATTATTTCATATTATTTATGTACGTAGACTAGCATTTAAAAGTTTGGGGTCGGTAAGATTTATTAACGCTTTCTTTGATTAAAAATATAGTTAATCAGTAATACAGTATTGCGATATGTTGCAATTTAAAATATTTTGAAATTAAATTTATTTCTGTAATTGCAAATAACTTTCAGCAGCCATTACTCCAGTCACAAGATTCTTCAGAAATTATACAGATATTCTTAAAAACGTGTATTATTAATATCAGCGATGAAAACAATTTGTTTATTTTGTAACATAATTAGTATTTACTCTCACGTTTCATATTCAGTTTATTACAATCTTGCTGAATGAAAAAATTAATAAAACAAATTAAATAAATCTTACTGGACCCATATGTTTGAACTGTAGTGAATGTTAATGCAATGAAGCTGTATTGCTATCAATTTAAAGCAGTTGCTAATATTTACATGTGTGTAACTAGATTATGTATACTTTTAGAGTAATGGTTTTTATACTGCTAACCTAATTGATGCTGATGTTTTACAGTATGCGCGTGTGCGCGTGTGCGTGTGTGTAGTCAGGGAGTGTGAGTAGAAACCTCTGGGTGTTTCTTTCAAGAGGAGTCAATGTGTGTAGTTATTGATTATGTCCTTGGTTGTCAAAAAAATTACTTGTTAATTACTCCCCAACACTGGTGTTTATTTGCAATATGTATGACTTGTGTGAGTTGCTTGTTATCTCTGTTTATTTGTGTGTATGTGTGTGTGTGTGTGTTCTATTCTCTCAGTTGTCCTCCAATGACAAATATTGCTGGGTCTTGGCTTTCTCAGATCAGATGTAATGGGCTGTGTTACATAACAGAGGGATAGCGTGGAAAAGAGAGAGAGCCTGAAAGAGGAAGGAGAAAAAATGCTAAAGCAAAGAAGAAAGAGGATTCTGTATTCTGATAAATCTTAAGATAAAGATTAATATTAAAGGTGCGCTTATTTATCTAGTTTTAAACCAAAACGAATGAGTATGGCTTATGTTAAGATCACATGACTAGCCGAATACTACTTTTAATCACTTACATGTCAGTAAACTGCCTATTATTAGATTATTGCATTGAATTATTTAGATTTTATTTAAATAATAGGAAATACAAACAGAAGCGAAAAATATATTTTAGATGCATTGTGGTAATGTGCTTAGCGGTCCAGAAATAGCTCCAAAATAGTCCTTTGCAGTTGAACAATACTTTTTTTTACAAGCAAATCAGTTTAATGTACTGTATGTATATGTACCTTTTGTTTTGCAGTTTTCATTAATATAGTGATGCTCTATTTGTTCAGAACTGTGGGCAAAATACATTGTGACAGGCTTTATGTAATGTATCCAAAAAGGCAGGCAAGTTTAGAAAAATGTTGATTTCGCATGTGTTTTTACCTGCTACTGCAACATATTGGATTATTTTGTCATATGCATTTTTAGATTATGAGTTATAAAGTTGGGTGATTGAGTCTGGATGATGGAGGCGGGATGGAGAACTGCAGTGAGAACAACTGCCCGAGCCACTTACATAAGCATCCCGAGGACAAAACCCAGCGTACAGCTCTACATTATTGATGTTCCGCTTTTCCAGGTTTCACAGCCACACTTATAACCAGAGGAGAGGAGTAACGCTCTCTCTGAAGGTCAGGTGGGTTTTAGAAAGGAGGGGAGAGCACATCAGGCCAGATAAGACTGCCTTTCCCGTCAGCTTTATCTCACATGAGAGCCGAGCGCAGTGAAGATACGGCACAGGGATAGCAGTGTTTCTGTATTACAACCAGGCAATCAGTCATTCTACTGGATTTCATCATTGTATTATTTATTCAGCTGATTTAAAAAAAACACAGTTGTATGTGGTGCATGGATTTTTATTTAAACATTTTCTTTATCCTAGTTTAATATTCTAGTTCAGACAACTGCATGTAGGCTGATTTCGCTGAAAGGTGTAAACACAGTCATGCTTAATTTAGTTTGTTTAATTAGTCAGGCATAGCAACAGTGGATCAGCCTAAATTTGAGATGGGGCTACCTGTTTGTTTGACCAATTAGCAGATGGACAGAGCAATTCTGTTTTTGTTAGTGGTTTAGAATTTGGCAGGAAATAAACTTAACTAGGTCTAACTGATGTGAATTATTACAATTGTTCTATGATAGTCTAAGGCTTATTTTTCTGGCCTCCGCTGTACTAAAAGTACACTATTTAGCAAGGATGCAGTAAATTTACATCAAAGGCAGTTATAATGTTACAACAGATTTCAGTTAAATGCTATCCTTTTGAACTTTCTAATGTCAAAGAATCCTGTAAAAATTATCTTTGTTTCTACAAAAATTTTTAGCAGCACAACTGTTTTCAACATAAAAAATAAGAAATGTTTAGTATACAACAAATCAACCTATTAGAAAGATCACATGTCAATGAAGAGTGATGTAATAATATTGAAAATATTAATAAAGTATATTTTAAGAAAAATTAAACTAGAATACATCTATTTTAAATTGTAATAATCTTTAAGGGGTTTTAATATATATTTTTAATGGGGAAAAAAGCCTTGGTGAGCAAGAGGGCCCTTCTTTTAAAACAACCTTATGAACAACACCTTTTGTACAGTAATGCTCATATTTATGATTATTACTTATTCAGACATCTCATTTGATGCACTTTTTTTTTTGCATACTATACAATATAGTATGGAAGTACGCATATTCAGAGGCCGTGAGAGCAGGGCTTGGAAAGTGCCACAGTGATGCAACTTTTTAATATAGTATATTAAACAAGGTAGAAAAGAATTTTAAAATGCTTCATTAAATACTGCAAAAACGTAGGTATTGTATTTTGACATCCAATGTCTTTGGACACTGGTAGAGATCAACTTGAACTGGTTGTTCTTTGTTTTGTTAAAGCAGACTAGCAGACAGTTTATATTTCAGTCTTCCCAAATGCAGGCTTTGACGTTATTTATTTTGCCGTCTGACTGTCTGAGGATCAGACGTAATGAGGTGAAAGCAGGTTATGGTATCCATGGCATCCGCTTGGCTGCAGGCCTGTTTTCGGATCGGGATAAGCCATTGTGATTGGCTCTCGGCTCGCTCTGCATTCAGACCTGCTCTCAAAGCAGCCGTAAAACCTCGTACGATTCATGGCAAATCATGTAATGGACAAAACATTTGGGGCGGAGCTTTAACCGATGACACATTACAGATAATTACTGTCAGCTATGCGTTTGATTTATGCCTTCTGCTCTTTAAACTGTCAGCAGAGACACCCTGTATCTCCATGAAATGGGATGGCCCGCGTTAAAGCTTTGTAAAAATGTTGACCTGCAGCCGGAGACCCTCGTGTGATTTAGTGTAGTGTTTTTTTTCTTTGTTCTCACTATCGATCAGCAGATCTGCAGACCGAACAGAAGAAAGGGTTTGAAGGAGTCGGTCAGGGTTACGTTCATGTTTCAGTACTCTGTGTTCTTAGCAGACATCTATCTATCTATCTATCTATCTGTCTATCTGTCTGTCTGTCTGTCTGTCTGTCTGTCTGTCTGTCTGTCTGTCTGTCTGTGTCTGTGTCTGTCTGTCTGTCTGTCTGTCTGTCTGTCTGTCTGTCTGTCTGTCTGTTTGTCTGTGTCTGTGTCTGTCTGTCTGTCTAATGCTTTTAATGGAAAAAGTGAAACACTATTGTGTTATGGAATATTTACATAGTAACTTGTAAAAATTGAGAAACATTGAAACTTTTAAAATTATATATATATATATATATATGTATATAAAACACATTAATATTCATAATTGTTTGAAATTTCAATATTTTTTGACTAATAATAGTGAATAGTGTAGTCAATACAGCGCATGCAAATTAACAGAATTAATTCATTTTGACTCCCCCATTTTCCGTGTCATGCCAAGGGGAACCAATCAGATCTCGTCTTCAGTTTTGGCAGTGCTGTCTGGTTCGAAACCTTCATGGAGACAATTATCGATACTTATTTTATGATTGCACGCCGTGTCACTCTCTTCGGTCTGTGTCTCTCTCTGTTCTCCTGTCCCCTTCGCTCGTAGTAAAAACAGCATCAATAATTAATGATCCAATTAATAGTTTACACTGGGTTTTTATTGAGTTGTCAGAGTGATGGAGAGCCTTTACGCTAGCGGCCTGGGAGCTGTGCTCAGGCCTGAATCAGCACTTCCGCCTTCTGCCGAGAACGTGAGAGCAAGAGAGAAATAGATCCTTACATGTAGACGCAAAGAGCGCTGCGCTTACGCTTTACACTGCCACCTCTAGAGAGAGAGAGAAAACAGCAGTGCTCCAGGAGAGTTGCATGGTGATAGTGGACATTTGGGACACAGATAAGTGCACTGGAATAATTGTAGCTACTGTTATTGTTCGGTCACAGGTTAATTGGGCCACTTTTGTCATTGAGATAAATTAAAAAACATGGCCTAATTCACTTGGATTTATAAAATAGCTATATCTGATATACAGTTATTTCAAAATAACATAAAATCATGCAATAGACTATTTCAGACTCTTCCGAGTTATTTTTCCCAGTATATTTTTTTAGGCACTATTTACTATACTGTATGGTTTTCTGAAAGACCAGAGTGTTCCCAAACTTCCACTGTATTTATTTATTTATTTTACGCTTTAGCTCTCATAAGTCTGCTTTTCCCTGTCATTACCCCCGGCAATGGTGTTTTGAGGTTTAATGTAATGAGTCCCATATGTAGATCAGTGTCTGTTCAAGCTGCTGCATGATTAGTTGATCTGTTCCTCTGATGTTTGATGCTTGAAACTGAGCACTAGCATAGACTAGAGCAGAATACACACACACACACACACACGCACACACACATATATATATATATAAGATCGAGTATTCAATTATAAATAAAAATTATAGGCATAATGGTATCTAAACTACAAAAATAGCACTGTTAATGAAATATTTGTTAGATTTATGCTGCATCTAATCAAGCCATAATGTATTGTATTTGATGTTGTATTTGGGCAATATCTGTATTGATCGAAATAAAGCTTAAGCAGTATCTTATATTCATTGGTTTTATATCTGATACTGATGTCAGATTTAATGATGTCAATGACTCCATTTAAGTTTATACTAGATGATGATAAATCTCTCTAAACACAGGACCGTAGTTCAGAGTTAGCACCGGCTGCATTTTAAACTGAAGCCAAGTCAGGCTGCTCGGACATTGTGTGTGTGTGTCTGTGTTTTCCTTCAAATTAAGCGTATTACAGCTCAGTCCCAAGATCTTTTCAGATCTTATTAGTCAGACGTAGAAGATAGCGGCTTCAGCCAAGTTTCTTTGAGCAGTGCAAACGTTTGACCTCTTCTGTAGATGTGTTGCAGTTAGCCGGTGCAAGTCCTTGGTTTTCTTGTTTGTTTGTTTTGGCCTGAACTGTCATAGTTAAGTTGCATAAATACGGTTATGAGCGTAAAGATCAATGTACACTAAGTGTAATTGTATGTCTGCATGCTACTGATGTGTTTAACAGTATGACTGAGTGAGATTAGTTTCTCTTTTCCCCACATGTCTATGTTTCCTTTGTCCTCACAAACTACTTCTGCTGTCTGCTGTATGTGTGTGTGCTGCGATTGTGTGTGTGTGTGTGTGTGTGTGTTTGTGGCACTCGCAGGAGATTTGGATGGCCACTGGTGGGATCATACAACGTGGCATAGCAGCGATGCTTCCTCCATGTCTTTGGTGAGACATGCGGAGCCTAATGTCCCACCTCTTTCGCTCTCTTTCTGTCTCTCTCTCTCTCCCTCTCTCTCTCTCTCTCTCTCTCTCTCTCTGTTCCTCTTTGTCATTTCATGGTTCTTTTGATTTATTTTCACTTCTGCATGTTTTTTTTTCTTTCTGTTTTTATCCCATGTCTGTAGGGGACAGTCAAAGGGGAAAAAGACAAACTTTTGAGCAGTCACACATCTTATCTGAGGGCCAAAAGAAAATGGTGCGCTTTGGGGGCCACTCTTTGGAAGAAGATGCTGAGTGGTGTGAACCCCAGGTTAAAGACTCGGGGGTTGATACATGCAGTAGCACTACCCTAAACGAGGAGCATAGCCATAGTGAGAAGGTACTGGGACCTCTCTAGCCTGCATTGGTTTGATTTCACTTGATCTTGTTTTGTTTCGAACTTTTCATTTACTTCATTTTGTTCCATTTTCACATGGTCTTTGTTTTGATGTCGCTAATATTAGGTCAGATCTTCTTTTTGAATATTACTGGGATAGTTCACCCCAAAAAAAATTTAAATTCTGCGTAGTTTCAAACCTGTTTGACTTTCTTTTTTCGTCCGTGGAGTGCAGAAAGTGATATTTTGAACAAGCTGCTGTTTTCTATAAAATAAAAGCAGACAGTGATCAAGAGCTGTCAAGCTCTGAAAAAAGAAAATGTATATTTCAGATCTTCTGAAACTGCCCTACCATTCAGAAGTTTGGGGTCACTGAAATATTACTTTTTAAAATTAATAATTTTATTCAACGAGAATTCATTTAATTGACTTTTAGAAAGATTTTAAAATGCCTTTTGAACTTTTTGAACTTTAGAACATTAGGAAAATAAAATAATATTTAATAAATTAAATATTAATGAAAATTCAGCTTTTCATCACAAGAAAAAATACATTTTAAAATATATTAAAAATGCGTAATAATTATTTTAAATTGAAATAATATTTCATAATATGACTTATTTCACTCAGTTTTTTAGACTAAACGACAAGCTTCAGAAAAATGTAAAGACCAAACTTTTGAACCGTAGTGTTGATTTCTGTGAGAAATTTAAGTTGCATTCTCCTTTGCCTTTCTTTGAATCTCTTACTTTTAAGTTTTAGTTACTTACACATCGTGCACATCACGTTCAGTCATGTGACTTACAGGAACTAATATTGTTAAGTGTCCAAAATATGCTTTTAACACAAAGAAAAGAGCTGCACGAACAAGAGAAAGAAAGTCATACTGGTTCTGAACATCATGAACAATTTGGATTGAACTATCCTTTTTATTAACAAGTTTTAAAAAAAAGTTTAAAATTTCTGTTCTTCTGTGGCAGTAGCTGGGGAGCCTCTTGCTTGCTCTGTTATCGTTTGCTTCTTAGCCGCAGCTGCCTTAGTCGACATAGCAGCCAATCACTCCACCATGTGACTGTGTGTTTTGTCATGGCACTTAGAGAATGTGGGTTCCCCCGTCAGCTGCATGCCCTCTCAGCCTCGTGTTAGTGGCCCCGTCAGCCGCGGTAAGGCCCCGGGCCCCAGACCCCCTCACTGGTTGAAATCCTCACTCCTTTCCCCTTCTCCCACACGCTCACGCTCCAGGAGACTCGCTCCGAAACACTCGCTCGCTCGCTCAGAGACGGCCAGCCAGGATTTGTTTTGCCACAAAGTTTGTTTTTCTTTTTTCCCTTTCCACTGTCATATTCCTTTGCTCTCCATGTTATGGATAACTGTTTTCCACTGTTTGTGTTCGTGAGCCTTTCCATGCTGTTCTCCTCGCTTTCAGTTTGAACATTGTCTGTTTCTTCTTCCATTATTGGGCCTTGTGTTTGCTGGATGTGGTGCCGGGGTTCGGCTGTGGTGATGGAAGCGGGATCTGTCCGCCATGGGGGGCTTTTCTCTGCATGTGATGGGTGCATGGCACTCCCTCAAGATCACACAAACTCTACACCACCTCGAGCCTCTTTAGCCAAGAAATTCTCATACTCATGAAAAATTTGTGAATGCTCTGGATTCAGTACATGCTAAGCTCTCCTATCCGAATTTTGGTTGTTTTGTAAAAATGCACTATTATGTTTTAATAAAAACAAATTAACACTCTTATTCACCAAGGATGCATTAAATTGATCAAACGTGACAGTTGAGACATTTATAATGTGTATAATCTGTTTCAAACAAACACTGTTCTTTTGAACTTTTCAGAAAACTCCTGAAAAATCCTGGTTTCTGTTAAAATTGAAATATTATACAATCGTTCTCAACATTGATATTCATTGATATTGATATTATTGGAAAAAAAACTAAATCAAAACGGCATATTAGAATGATTTCTGAAGGAACATGTTACACTGTAGAAGACTGGATTAATGATGCTGGAAAAAATACATTTTTTATATGTATTAACAAATTTCAAATTTGCTAATAAGACTAAAGTACAGTTCACAAGACCACTTTTTAGTCCTTTTACTTAATTTTCAACATTTAATTCAATGTGTTAACCAATTACTGTATTTTGTGATCAAATGAATGCAGCCTTGGTGAGCATTAGAAACAAAAACATGAAATAAACGCTACAATAATGCCTTCCACATGAAATTTTATAGGGCAAGGTATACCTGTATACCACTTTAAACATTATATAGCTGATTGCTTGCTTAGTTAATTTATTGCATTATAATATATAACCTTTTTAGCAGTATTTGTTCAATGATTAAGGAATTTATGTGATTTTTACATGAAGCAAACTGTGTCCACAAGGACTGCTGGAAGTAATTAGAATGTCATCTCAACAATAAAAGGACAATTTAGACAACTTTATACTTTAGAAAATAGTCAATTTGTATGAAATAAGTAATAAATCTGCAATGCCTTGCCCCATAAACCGCCATTCTATTGTTCTGCTGTAAGCATTTTTGGTATGTTTTTACCAACTGAGGGATGTTTCAGGAGGATTTTCTGTGGTAAGTGACAGCATGTAGTGGATGCTGTCTGTATAGCTTAACTTGTATTGAACCCAGATCACTCATAAATCGATTTCCTATTTCATGTTTGAAATTAATTATTGTATTAATAGAGAAATTCAATGAATTTAAACATTTAAAAATGTATTTTTGACATTTTTTTAAGACAGGATTTTACAGCTAAATCGTAAGATACATAGTTTATCCAAAAAGAAAATTCTGCCATCATTTACTCACCCTCAAGATTTGAGAGCTTGAGAATGAACTTTTCGTTTCTTCTTCATGCTAAGCTATGCCATCACTCCAGAAAACTTAAAATAGAACACATAGTCACTCAGATATGGATATTTTGACCTTTTGACATCAGAAAAACTACTCCTATTTTGATGTACTTTTTTGTATCTCCTTACGTGATTCACAAAAATCAGAAAATCATACAGGTTTGAGATGACATGAGTAAATGATGACAGAATTTTCACTTTGCGGTGAGCTAATCCTTTAAACCTTTAGGAAACATTTTTTGATTTGTCCCAATAAAACACCTGCAAGCACAACAGAAGTTTGTGCGATAAATCAGATGAAATTCACCCCAGCCTTCCCCGCACCAGCACTGGCAGCTTTCTGTGCGTTCTGGAATGATGTTTGCTGTGGTTTTGGCCTGACAGCACCCGGTCACATGGCAGCCCTCTAAAGATGGAGATCGACTCATCGGCAGGATCCTGCTCAACAAGCGCATGAAGGACGGCAGCGTTCCCCGTGACTCTGGAGCTCTTCTGGGACTGAAAGTGAGTCGCTCTGCCTTCCTGCAGGGAATTAATCGTGGTTGGGTAAAGTAATGGCAGTAATTCATTCCAGCTTTAAGTGTAGTTCACCCAAAAAGATGTTTCTTCAGTGGAACAGGTTTAGAGAAATGTATCATCACTTAATCACCAATGGATCCTCTGCAGTGAATGGGTGCCGTCCCTCAATTACCATCTTGTGTGATTGTAAAAAAAAAAATTTTTAAGTCTTCTATCTACAATATTGCTTTCTCCAGTGAAAAATAGAAATATGCACAAATCAAGCACCATTTACTTGTAAAAACCGCCCCAAGCAGGCTATAGGCAAATATTAGGATATTTTCCAAATTTGTTCCAGTGAAGAAAAACTACATCTACATCTTGGATGCCCTGAGGGTAGGTACAATTTATTTATTTTTTCCATTAACTATTCCTTTTAATACAACCTCTGGCGAGAACATTTATGTTGATTACATTTTTTAAAAGCAGAAATAACCATTGTGGGTCTTCTAGAGAAATTAAACTACTAATTTAAATTTAATTATGAACACACATTTTATTACTTATAATAAAATAACGAGCACTGATAAATATGGTTAAAAAAATATTAATAATAATAATTATTGTTTAAAATTAATGTTATTTTTTTTGGTTCTCCACAGAATGTCAACAGTTCTATTTTTTTCTTAGTATGAAGAATCTAAAGAATATTTTTTCACAAAGAACCTTTCAAGAATCAAGGTTGCTTGATGTTAAACTCACAATAAAGGACTTTTATTTTTAAGAGTGAACACATAATACTTTTAACACATGTGCTTCCAGAAAGTCTAAAGTTTAATAGTAAATGACTGTCGACATTAAAACAAAGCTTGGTTACAGTACAGCCTTTACAGTGGAAGTAAACAGAGCTGTACTCTTCCAGGGTCTAAAAGCAGAAATGCAAAGCTTGTATTTGTTGTTAAAGCACTTACATAGATTGTTCAGCGGAGTGGAGAGAAACAGAGAATCGTTACTGATAACAAACTTTCTGAATGGCTGACTGTGTGTCAGCTCAGTGCTACCATGTGCATTATATCCCTTACCAGCAGCAGTTTGTCAAAGACACACACACATACACACACACACACACACACTCTCACAATCGCCCTCAGCTCCATTCCACTCATTATGTAAAGCCATCTTTATCCAGGAGGCAGCTCGTAATCTTCTTTGTATGTTTGCATTGGGCTGCCATTAGTGGGGATTTGATTTGTATGATGCTCACAGAGCGATTGGTCACGTGGTTTATGGAACAGACCTCCAGGCCTTTTCCAACAGTCGGTTCTTTCAAAAGCATGGACAGAAATAACATACACACCCTTCAAACTCTCACTTCAGTTTAACTTGTGCGGTTTATTCATGCGACAACAGAATCTGACATGAATAAAAAAAAGCCCAAAACTATTAAATATGTTTACTATATTGTAGCTTGTTTAAACATTAGCAACGTGAAGCCTTCACTTCTGTAGGTTCAGCATGACTAGTTCATTATCTGAAGATTTTATTTCGTCTTTTACAGGTGGTTGGAGGAAAGATGACAGAGTCCGGGCGGCTTTGTGCGTTCATCACCAAAGTAAGGAAAGGGAGTTTAGCGGATACAGTTGGGCATCTCCGACCAGGTACATGCTATGTTTCAGTATTTCATATACTACTATTCACCAGTTTGGGGGTGGTTCATTATTTTCAAAGGCTTTTCAAAGAATTATCTAATGCTGCTTATAATTTGCTGCATAAGAAACTTTTCCTTTACTTCTTTTTATTATTATCATTATCGATATTGAAAACAGTTGTGCTGCTATAACAAACCATAATAAACCTTGATGCATTTTAAAAGATTTTTTGATAGAGTTTAAAAGAACTTTATTTATTAATTTATTGTAATGCTGTACATTGTAAAAAATGACTGTGATTTTAACAGTAAAAAAAACTGATAATGCTACCATTAAAAACCAGTTAATGGTTAACAGTAGGTTCCTCTAATATCTATATATTGAAGAACTGCAATAGACATTTCAGATAATTTTACAGTAAAAGTAATAAAGGATGCAAAATTTTCAAGGAAGAATATAAATTGATGTTCCAGAATTCCCTGCTTATGGTTATCAGTGAAAGGCAAAAAAGATTTCGATTGGTTGGTATATTAACATGACATCAGTTTTAATTGTAAATTTAAGTTAAATAAATGCTAAAACATTGCCATCTTATTTTTTATGGTAAAATTCTGGCAACCATAGCTGCCGTATTTTTACTGTAATTTGTATGTTGTAAAGTGTACACGTTATTGTCACTTTTGAATAGTTAAAAATATTAATTTAAAAGAGAACAGAAGTACCCCAAATTTTACAGTTTGTTGTGATTTTCTTGTTTCATAGGTGACCAGGTCCTAGAGTGGAACGGCCGACAATTGCAAGGAGCCACATTTAAAGAAGTTTACAATATCATTTTAGAATCAAAGCCAGAGCCTCAGGTGGAACTAGTGGTCTCACGACCCATTGGGTACGGCGCCCTCTACAATGTTCTGAAATGACCAGAAATAAATTACTGCAGCAGAGGCCTCTAATATAGAATATTATGCTGACACTGTTAAAGAAGAGATTAAAAATAAAATTTTCATCACACAAGAAATATCTACACAAATAGACAACATATTTTTCTTAGCATTTTTCTTGGTTGCTGCACACAGAAACAAACACGCAGTGCTGATGTGTAGAAAATGTAATGAATTGATTAAAAATACTCACAAGTTAGTTAAAAAGTCCTTAAAGTATTAAAAGAATTGTCAGTGAAATTAATTATGTCTAATTTAAACCAGCATCATACAATGTTCTATTGTTGTTAGTTCATTCTGTGTAAGCCTCAACATTTTATGCTTAATATTGGTTATAACACTTAACATTCTTATGAGCCTTGTGACCCTTCTGCCTTAAATTGTGCATTATAATTAGTGCTTTAAAATTAATTACATCCAAAATAAATGATATATAAAAAATTATAATATGTTATATATTAAAAAAAATGTGTTACTCTGAAATATATTTATTTATATATAATACAATTTACATGAATATAATAGTTGTTTCAACTAGAAATATCTTGTAACCCCGCTGCCTAAATTTTAAAATATTTTAGTTGTCTCTTAAATTAACAGTAAGCAACTAAACATCTTTAGTTGACTAAACAAAAAATATTTAGGCAGTGGGCTAACAAGATATTTCTAGATAAAAAATAAATATATATATAAATATATATAAAGACACACACACATATGGTATATATATTTTAAATATTTATATTCATATAATTTGTATAAAATACATTTGTATAAATACATTCCATATCTAAACATAACATATTTCTTTAAATATACATATGTATGTTTATTTATATTTACATAATAAATATACACATTATATACGCATATATTCTGTAAACAAACTTTTATTTTGGATGTGAGTAATCGCTTTGACAGCGCTAATTATAATGGTCTTTATTTGCAATATGCTAGATGTATAATTACGTAGTATTGAAGGTATACCATGTCATGAACATTTTAATTGTCCTTTATATTTTCAAACAAACTCAAAACTTCCTTTCTAATTAAAAATAAAATATTAAAATAGAATTTGCAAAAATGACTCTTTGCAAACTTGTCATCTGATGAATAACAATAAAGTCATGCAAAATGTTGTTTTGGTTCATAACATTAATAGTTGACATCGGAGAAAAAAAAAATTCTGGTTTAACCCTTTAGAGTACCTGCTGGTCAGATGAACAAACAAAACCGCTGCCCTCGGTTTAGCCTCCTAATCGTCCTAGTTGTAATTGTAAAGTGTCTGACCAAGTGAACTCTCTTTAGATTGTGAATTTGAGCTGCTGCCACAAACTTCACATCAAGACTAATGTGGTGCTCAGGGTCATAAAAGCACATGTCATTGATTTCTCTGTGCCACTGTCATTGCAGCGATATCCCCAGGATACCAGAAAGCACACACGCACAACTGGAGTCCAGTGAGTACATTTTCTCAGTCTAGCGTGCATAAACAATGAGATCCTGTGAGACATTAATGAGACTATTCAGGAGTTCTTTGACAGAATCCCTTATTAATTTTGAGTTTTTCTACTTTACGCTAAATCTCTAAGGTTCGAGTTCATTTGAATCTCAGAAGATGGAGCGCCCCTCCATATCCGTCACGTCTCCCATGAGCCCCGGAGTGCTGCGGGATGCCCCTCAGTACTTATCGGGACAGCTTACAGTAAGTAAACACGTCCTGTGCAGGGGACAGGAAGCGTTTGGAATTAAAACAAGTTGGATTGCAGCAGTGAAATGGAGGTCGGTGTGTATTTGGATGGAGAGTAGCAATAAAAGTTGCAGAAAAATAGAGGTTGTCAGGATTTTGGAACCAAACCATGTTTACATCGTTCACAAAATACATAAAGCATTGCTTAGGTTAAAGATTAAAAATATATGAAATCCCCTATTTTCCATTTAATTTCACTTAAACGGCCTTTAAATAGAGATGAAGCGTTGGATCAGTAATCAGCAGAAGCTGCTGTCGTCGTCTCAATCCTGATCAGGTTACAGTGCAGCCCATTGTGTGTGTGTAAAAATACCCAGGATGCTTGTAGAACATGACAAACTCTGGTGTAAAGTGCACAAGCTGCTTGATTTAAGCAAAACAAATGAAGTGTGGGTTATTCCCTAGGTAGTACTGTTGGGATGAAAAAAAAATCAATGAATTCCACGAATGGTTGACTAAAATGGGATTTTTCCAGTGGCTGATACCGATATCTAGAAAGCAGGGTGGCTAATGATAGATGGATAGAGGATAGATAGATGAGTAGTTTTGTTAGACAGACAAATGAATGGACAGTTTAATGCATGGATGAATGGGAAGATGGGTTGTTTCAGATCAATGCCGCTTATCTGGTGTATGGTGTAAATTTCACAAAAAGATGTTTTCCCATGTATACTTGTTCTGTATCTCACTCGTTTCTAACACTGTATGGTGTGTATATGTTTGTGTGTTAAATAACAATCTGGTTACTTTGTATTTCGCTGAGCAGGAGATTCAATGTAAGCAGCCATGTTTCCCATGAAGAGATGGCCATTTAGCCTTTTTAGGAGAGAAGCCAAGATTTGTCCGTCTTTTAAAACAATGCTACTTTTGCATCATTTTCTCAATGGTAACTCAAGAACCAATTTACACTTTGGGGAAACGCTGAATTATAAAAATTATAAAAGTATATCAGAGTCTTTGGGAATTTCCCAATATCTTGCAGTTATTGTAATCATTGTCTTTAGATTGAATCTCCTTTCTTAGTGTTGCATTAACAACTTGTCATTTCAGGTTTTAGTTTGATTGCATTTCTCTTCATTGTTGTTTTTCATTCACTTTACTTACCCAGAGCCAAAGCCTTAGTAGAAGAATTGAGCCTTTTAACCCTAGAGTTCAGGTAATGGTTGCTGTCTGCTAAATACACTTCTCTCTATTGCTTTAATTCATTAGACAATGCACAGTCGAAAAAATGACTTCATTTCCAGCTGTTTATTATCTAAGTTTGAGCATCCGAAGACCTATTCGTTGCTGTTTTAAGCATCACTTACCTAATTGTAAGGCATGCATGCAATGAATTAGCACAAAAATATTTTAAGAGACACCCGAGTGTCGGCAGACGTTGAGTAACGATGTAACACCTCTGTGAGACGTTTGCCTGGGAAGAGGAGTACTGTGTCTCTTTAAATGTTTTAGTGATGCATAGTTTGTCGGGACATACAATTTGATTCTTTTTCCATGTAACATGAAACTGCATTGAATCCTGATACTCACCCATACCGTTTAGAAAGAACTGATTCAGAGTGCTTAATTGTTTTGGAGATTCATTCATCATTTGCTGACTGAGACGTTTATACCAATCGTGCTAAAAACATTCACTGCTGGTAGTTTCATGTTGCAGTTAAAAGGAAATGTTAAAGGTACTGTAAGTTATCATCAAATATAACTCAAATAGGTGTCCTAAGAAAGCATATATGTCTGTGTGACATCAAAAAAAACATTTTAGCCAGTCAGAAATCTAGCCAATCGGAAAGCCTCTCTGCCTGTCAATCCTTTTGACATCACGCTGGCTGACATGTTTTTGGAGAATAAAGAATGGAGGGCTATTTTGGTTGCAAAATGTCTTCTATAATTTCACAGCACCTTTAACAGTCCCCGTTTTATTTGTTTTACTAAGTACAGAGATGTGTGAAATAAGCAAATTGTACCCACTTGTACCTGAGGAAACATGATGTGAAGGATTTTAAGGTTATTTGTATCAAAATCAAATCCATTGTTGATTATGCTCTTCACATTTCCAATGCTTTTCAATAGTTTTCCCTCAGCAATATTGCAGATTTTCTATTTTGGGCAACATTATTGTCCTTAATGCACAGCAACCTCGGGTTCTGTTGGGGATTTTGTAATGGTACAATTTGTTTGACCTAGCTCTCCTTGTTTTCTTTTTTTTCCGCATAAAGTATGGAACGTCCTTCACTGCATGTGTTACTCTGTGGCCTGAGACATTTGCAGGCTTTTACTTTATAGAAAGAGTTATTATCAAGCAAGTATGGGCTCTGGCTTAGAAGATCTAGCATTTTATTTCTTATCTTTGTGTTTTTTCTGTGTGTGTTTGACTTCTAAGTATTTTTCTGTCGTGTCCATACTTGTCTGAGAACCAAGCTTGGCCTGTCACGCGTCTTCGCATGTGCAGTACTATGATATCAAACTCTCTTTTTTTAATGTGAGCTGATGAAGTGAAGCCTGAGAACACATCTCAAGCAGGCTCTGATGTTTGTTCCCCTGCAGGTCAAGCTTTGGTATGACAAAGTCGGCCATCAGCTAATCGTCACCATACTGGGTGCAAAGGACCTGCTTTCAAGGGAAGACGGCCGACCACGCAATCCTTACGTGAAGATCTACTTCCTCCCTGACAGAAGGTGAGATTAGGGCAGTTGTGCCAATAAGACAAAACAAGAAAAGCACGGTCTTTCCATCAAACAGGTCCATATTAGCCTGGGCCCGCCCATACTTCCTGTGACGCTACATTCAGTTCGCAAGTTAGTCTGGCCAAGCTGCCCTTTTAGAGCATTTCTTGTTTCCAAAAAGTGGGAACCAATGAGAAACGAGCTCCGGCACGACTCAGGCGGGTGTAAGGCGATGACGCAACAGTTCTGTGACCATACCGGCTTTCAAACATGGCGTGTATCGAGCAGCAACAATCGTTCGACTCTGCTGTTGCAGCTGTTTTGAGAAATTTTCATGACAGGTTTTCTTTGAAAATGAACCAGAAGTAATTAAAGTAAGTAAAGACATTTTCCTACTGCTTTAATGAAGCTAGCTACAATAGGTTACGGTGTCTTCAGGTTCGGCATAAGTGTCTGATTGGTTGTAGATTCGTCCAGTAGTATACAGAGGCATCTGATGGACGCAGGTTAAGCCCGCCTCCCAGA
>JAUCMT010000032.1:15086775-15106488 GCA_032357475.1 Enteromius thamalakanensis
AGAGGCATCTGATGGACGCAGGTTAAGCCCGCCTCCCAGAAGGCGGGTAGTAAGGTAGCTTGGCCAGACTAAGCTCGAATGAGCTTTATAGTCACGGAAGCCAGACTAAGTCCATATGGCTCAATCACAATATTATGCACATGTTTCTATATGTATGATTTTGTTTTGGCAAAAATGGCCGTTATAGAAAATATATTGAAATATTATAGTCATTGTAGTATTATTTACTGTTACTCTTGATATTAATCATTTTAAGATTGTATTTTTAGTTTTCATTTTAATTAGTTTATTTCTTTATTTTTTCATTTTTATTAGTTCTAGATTGTAAATAATTACTTTTTAGGTTTATTTACTTTCGTTTTAGTTAATATTTATTTACATTAGCTCCAATTTAAATTTTTAGTTATTTGCCAAGAAAAAAAATATTTTTTTTTCCAATAATTAACAATAATTTTCCTGTAGTGATGCCATGTCTTACAAAATTTTAAACCTTTTTTTTTCTTCTTCTTTTTACTGCCCGTATGATTCGATTGCAAAGATAAACTTTTTAGTACAACATCAGAGCAGTGTGCAGTAAGGACTTATGCTAGTATTCCTTTCTGAAAACAGCCTATGAGTAGATCAAGTCACCTTTATTTATATAGTGCTTTTAACAAAACAGAATATGTCAAAGCACTTAACCACATCAAATAGGAGAATAGAGTGTCAGTAATGTATAATGGTAAGATTAAACACTCAGTCTTGCTCAACATTCCCATATTCCCAAGGTGTTCTTCAGCTCGTCGTTGAGTTCAGTGTTTGTTCCAGGGGTCTTTTACCATGATGGTAAATAAAAACAGTTTGAATCATTGTTTTTCCAGTGACAAAAGCAAAAGAAGAACAAAAACGGTAAAGAAATCACTAGAGCCCAAATGGAACCAGACCTTTATGTATTCCCCCGTTCACCGGCGGGAGTTCAGGGAACGCATGCTAGAGATCACGCTGTGGGACCAGGCCCGGGTGCGAGAGGAGGAGAGTGAGTTCCTGGGAGAGGTGAGGATAATCTTGCTAAAAAATAGATTGTTAGTTTAGTAGTTTAGATCACAAAATTGTCATTTTTATCAAAATTATTAGAAATATTTAGATTGACTATGTGTTATTGTTGTAGTTACCTGTTAAAATTAAAATTTAGAGTTGCAGTGACATGCGCTTCCAGGATAAAGCAGAAATGTTATCATGCATCTGAATGTGAAAGGGATGTTTGTGTGTAGATCCTCATAGAGCTGGAAACGGCGCTGCTGGACGATGAGCCGCACTGGTATAAGCTACAAACACATGATGTCTCATCGGTACCCCTGCCCAAGAGCTCCCCCTGCCTTCAGAGACGAGCGCTGCATGGAGACAGTCCCACACGCAGACTGCAGAGTATGTCTCTCTCTATCTCTGTCTCTCTCACTTAGATCTTTCATGCACACAAAGCAGAAACATATGACAGAAAATCTCAGGTAAATGCACTGCTCATATATATCTATTTAGCGTTTATAGTAATTACTGCTTGTACTGCAGAATGTGAATTTCCCTGTCACAAAACGGTTTCTAAGCATCTTTTCTAAAGTTACTCCATTAATCTGCTCTACAACTGTATGCAAGCGCAAACGCTTGATAAGATTTCCTTCAAATGTGTTTTATATGCTTTTTTGGGCAAAATCCTGAATATTCATTCCTGCTTTTTTAAATAGTGATTTACTAACTATAAAAAAGTGATTTACTTAAATTGACTCATCTTCAGGCCATTCAATATGTTCATTTGTTCATCAGAACAGATTTGGGGAAATTTAGCATTACAGTGGATCCTCTGCAGTGAATAGATGCGTCCCAACAGCTGATAAAACACAAACAAAAACAAAAAAATAATCTTAATCAGCACAATGTCTTGTGAAGTGAAAACTACAGGCACATGCTTATAATAAACTAATTTATCATAAACTACTAGTGCTATCAAATGATTAAAAGTCCAAAATAAAAGTTTTTCTTTACATTATATTCAGTGGGTACGGAAAGTATTCAGACCCCCTAATAAATCTGCAAAAATGTCAACAATTCTGTGTTTTTCTGTCAATAAGGGATACTGTGTGTACATTGAGGGGAAAAAAATGAAAATGATTTTAGCAAATGGCTGCAATATAAGAAAGAATGAAAAATTTAAGGTGGTCTGAATACTTCTGTACCCACTGTATAAGTGTGTACTGTGTATATTTATTATTTAAATACAAACACATGCATGCATATATTTAGGAAAAATATTTGGTGTTTATATAGTAAATACATTTATGTTTAATGATTTAAATACATAAATGTATATACATGTAAATATTTTATAATATATAATAAATGAGTGTGTATTTATATATATATAAACAAAAACAGTATGCATACATATATCATGTAAACAAAACCTTTTATTCTGGATGCGATGAATCACTGGAGTGGATTACTTTTGGAGTATTGTGATATTTTTAACAGCTGGGTGACGGCACCCATTCACTGGTTAGCAAGTACTGTAATGTTGCATTTTTCCATATCTGAATAAAAAATCTGGTATTGGGGGGAAAAAAGAAAAAAAAATTGGGTGAACTATTCTCTATTTCTCTATTTTTCTTAAATTCCATGTTATTATTTTTTTCGATTCTTCCTTGTCAAAACTTTTACTTTCAACATTTAGGCAAAAATATTGACAAAGTATCTATGATTTGAACTTCAGTAGCCAAAACAGTGGAACATTTCAGAATGAATAAACACATGAAAACAGCTTGTGTTTCATGCTTTGATTGAGTACTATATGTTTCGCACGCGTTCATAAGCGATCAGTCATCTAAGCTGAAATCTGAAACACTACAGCTGTTGGTTGGTGTCCTGCATTCATTGTTTTCTATCTTGACCTGGTTATTTCTGCAGCCAAAGGCCCGTTTGTGTACAGCTCAGGTAATGACCGCTGCATGCTCAGGCTGATCCTCTGGGTTTCACCGTGTGTTTTTATACTGGATCCACCCTGCTGTCCCTCTCACTCCCGACAAAAACGAAACAAACACTGACCGAAGTGGACCATGTCCTCACACTGATACTTTTTCCCACAGTGCCCTCTGAATCTCCCCAGTGCTGCTGTTTTTCCCTCTTTGTTGCAGATCAGTCTGATCTCTTCATATACACCTGAACACAAGCTTCTGTCTGTTAATACTACTTGTAAAAGGGCTGGATGGTATGAGGAAGATTTTTATTCAGTTCGTATCAACATTATTCATTTTACACGATGGTAACGGTCACAATATAATTATCTTTAATAGAAATTAAACTAAAATGTTTATAAACTAGTTTTTTTGTTTCTTTTTTGGAAAGAAGTCACTTATGCTCACCAAGGCTGCATTTGTTTAATCATAATACAGTAATATTATAAAACATTCATGCATATTAAAATAACATATTTATTATAATTTAAAATGTAATTTATTCCTGTGATGCAAAGATGAATTTTCAGCTCCATTACCTTTCTTTATAAATAATTCTGCAAGAAATTTCTTATATGCACAATATTCTTATGAAAGCACTTTTGCTTCTTAATATTTTTATGGAAACCATGATACTTTTTTCAGGAACCTCTAATAAATATAAAAAGAAAATGTTTTTTATGCCTCTTTTGGTCTTGACTTTAATTTATCCCTCTCTGGCCTCAGACCTTTGAACCAAAGAGTTAATTCATTCCCCTTTTTTTATCAGTTAGATGTTAATGCACACAAGCCCAATTTGTTAAAAAATGAGTTCCTATTTTCTTATTCCTCTTTAACAGCAAATATATATTCATACATCAGAAATACAAAATGTCTCAGAATGTAACTGTTTCCATTTTTTAAACATTATCTCACAAATACATAAATCCCCCGGGACATCACACTGTAAAATTTCTTTCATCACTCCTTTTTTTTAACGTTTTCTTAATCCAAGTGTATATTATGGTAAAGAGTAAACACTACACTTTTCTATCATTCTGCGATAAATGCCATCATACAACCCAGTCCTAATTGGTCGTAATTTTTTCCCCTCCCTTTGTAGTTACTAATACTGCATAGCTGTGATAAATAACATAATATCTCTAAAACACAGTTTCCATTTGTGTATAACCCGCCTTTGTGTGCAATGCCTTTGAATTAGTTTAGTTTCTTCTCTTTTAAGAGTGAGTTTTCTTGGTTTTGGTTGCTGTGTGGTTTTGTACTTGCAGCACCTGTTTTTAATCGTTCAAAGAGACAGAAGCAAAAAAAGATCCTCACAAATCATGTTCACTCCAGCAATTTTCTCTTCACCGACAGCAGTTAGCTAATCGTTTAGAAAAGTGTCACTAAAGAGTCATCTTTTTTCATATGTTCCGACATAATTAGGATATTATAAAGACATCCCTTACAAAGATCTAGGTTAAACTTGATTAAAAATGCTAATTTAGCACTTACTTTAAGCTTCTGACGCATTGCACTGCATAAGAAAAGTCTTATATATGTGACCCTAACAAATCAACAAGAAAACATGTGATCCTTTATAAGTTTGGGAGTCTCTTTTGACACTTGGTTGTACGAGAGTTTGATTTAGTTATTTAAAGAGACTGATTTATAGACCGGAGAGCTGACGGAGAAAATAGGACAGGCTTATGAAAGAGAGAGCAGGTTTATTGCTGGCTTGTCACCGCCATTAAAGCGCAAGGGGTCTGTTCGCTGGGCGAGCGCAGACTGGGTGTCCGGACGCGGTTCGGCAGATTAGCTTTCATTCTTGATCTGAACTGAGTGATGGAGCGGCCGCTTCAGAGTGTCAAACTCGGCAAACGTCAGCACCGTGGGCTGAGAGACATCGTTCGGCTCGGTTTGTTCCTTGTGACTGAAACGAAGGGAGAAGAAGATCTATTTTCTCATGTAATGCAAAGCTCAGTCTGCCTCGTTCTTGTTTTGTGGATTTGGAATAGATAGAGATGTCTGACTGACATGTTGGGTTATCTGTGAGTAGTCTGAAATAGACGGGGATTTCGAGCGCAGATAGCTTCTTTACCACTTTTTATGAGCATCACAGTGGAAGATGAAGGAACAGCAGTGTTTGTCAGTTGTGGTTAAGCAGATTTAGGGCGTCAGGAATAGTATACCAGTGAAAAAAATAAAACTATTAAATCAAATTTGAACTGATGTGAAATAAAAATAAATATTAGTTACAAACATGAAATGAAAAAGAATGAAAATTAGGAATGTTTCTGGGCAAATAGTTGAAATAATTTTAAGTTTAAGTAAAAATCAAATTAAATAAAATGTTAAATGAAAACAGAAAATAAAAAAATATATATAAAATTTATCGATTTATTGACAATTATAATGACAATTATTGTCAATTACAAATATTCACTTTGGTTTTTTGATTCATTATAGTTCATTCATTTCCTGAAAGAAGCTGATTCAAATAGTTCTGTTTATTTAAATGATATTTTAATTAAAAGTTTAAATGGATATAACCAATACATTTTAACAGCTCATGAGATTTTGGAACGGAGTTATTATATCAATTTGTTTATAGTGCAGAAATCATAGAAAGGCCACATCACATGATCCCGTCTCTCTACAGAGAGCTCTAACACTCGTCTCTGTGTTTCTGCTGTAGGGTCTCAGAGGATCAGTGACAGTGAGTTCTCAGACTATGACTGTGAGGATGGTGTTGGCGTTGTATCAGGTAAGATGTTAGCAGGAACCGAGGTGATGAAGATGTTACAGTGACTGCTAAATGTGTTTGAACACAAACATCTAAGAACCATGTTTATTTCTAAAATATGATGCATGCAATTTCATGGGATATATATATATACATATATATATATACACACTATAATATCTGTAAAAATAGGGCATAAGGTGCTGTGCACTTTAAGAAATAAAGGAACAAAAGCTGTCACTGGGGCAGTACCTTTTCAAATTATACACTTTTGTACCTTTTAGTTACTAATATTAAGTTACTAATGTGGACTCTTTTAGTACGTTTAGTGCCACCCCAGTGACAGCTTTTGTACCTTTACTTCTGAGTGTAATAAAAAGAAATCTTCTGTATTTATTTATTTTTTAGCTGTGCTGGCTAATGTTAATGTATTTTTCTTTTTCTTTCTTTTGCTTTTTTGTGTTGTATTATGCATTAGTGTAATAGCATAGTATAAACTGTATGCCGCATATATGCTACTGTATATGTAGCATGCGTTTGAAATGATTTGCAATGCATAATGCATACAGTATTGTTATAATTAACCTAAAGTTTAGGTGAAATGAAAAACTTTATATTAGAAACAAAAACGTGTTTGCATGGCGGCTTACTAAAATAAAATGAGATTAAAAATGATTAAAACTAAAACTTAAACTAAACTTAAAACTAAAACTAAAAAATATTAATCTAAATAATAATAATAATAATAAAAATAATAATAATGACAAAGCACGTAAAATTAATACAAATGAAAATGTATTTTTAGTTAGTGAAAATAAAACACTTTAAAAATGTTTCTATTGCATTCTACATTATATATTATACTAAAATATTAATAAGCAATATATAACCACAAAAAAATGTAGTCACATTGCATCCAACCATCATGCCTTTATGGCATTTTTGCATAATTTTAAATGTCTTAACTTTTTGCCGTTAAGTTGGTTAAATCAAAATATGGGACATGCATTCAATGATGTCCTGCTGTGCACAGTTTATGAAGTCTGGTGGTATGTTATAGATGTCTTCACCACTCATAAGCCTAATACTGGTGCTATAAAGTTCATCTGTACAGGCATCTCAGACAGGAAGGGAAAGCCTCAACACACACACACACACATCCATACATGCTTTTTAATATTCCAGTCGTGCTCTTTGTGATAGAGGGAAACCCTCGCTCAGTCTCTCTCTCTCTCATTGATTTTGGCTTGTCTCTGAGCGGGTTGTAAAGTGCTGATGCAGTGCTTTCCACCGGGAGGAGATGATTAACATTCAGAGGAATTATAGATCGCTGCTTTCCCTTCATGCGCTCTGTGCTGCTGTAGTTGTTTTCTTGCCTGTGTCTCTAGCAGCCGTTCATTTATCGCAGCGTGATGCAGTCTCTGCGCTGGAGCACGCCAAGGTCACATTCAGACACTACAGTATGTGTGTGACAGACCAAACCAATGTTACTTGTGCTGCAGTATATTCATCCCCTGCACTTTTTCCGGTTAAGTGTGTCTTGCTCAGAAAGTCCAAAATGGCTTCATTGAAGTAACTTGCTACCTTTCAAGATATAGTGTCATTTTTTTTATCCTTTTAATAATAATTTTATATTATTATGATCATTTGTACCAAAATGTCCATTATGCTGTACATTAAGACAAAAATATTATACAACTTATATCATTTAATGTTGAGAAAATAGTTTGAGTTTATAGTTCATAAAAAAAGTTAATAATAAGCCATCATAAAGGCAGAAAATCTCTCCTTGAACTTCTCTTTGATTCAGTGTTCTGCCTTTGTTCGGCCTGTTTTAATGTGCAGTGCAGTCAGTTAAACATCAATCTTTTGTAATCATGCAAGGCACTGACCTTAGCATGGGCGCACTGAATGCTGGGTAATGAAATGCCATCAGGCTGAGTGGGTTGACGGCTCTTGCATGAGGAAAAAGTCATTATTCTAGTTTTGGTGGTGAAAGCTGTTTTCTGATTTAATGGGAGTTAAGTTCGTTCATGACTGGAAAATATTGGCTTTAAAAAGCAACTTTTACAGCAATTTAAGAAGCGGTTATTGCGAGGACATAATGTTAAATATATAATCTATGATTAAACATTTTTGCTGGCAGGGCTTTATTAAAGCATGCTTAAATTGCTGTCAGTAAAGGGTGTAACAGTTTTGCACTAGTCGCTCAGAATGAAGTACACATGTAGAACTAATTAGCGCACAGTTCTGATTCTTTCCCTGCACTTCGTTACAGACTTTAGAAACGGCAGGGACCTTCAGAGCTCCACCCTTTCTGTGCCCGAGCAGGTCTTATCGTCCAATCACTGCTCTCGGTCAGCTGACGTCAACCGAGCACGCTCACGGTCTCCCAGCATGCCCCCTTCTCAGAGGTAAGACAGATCTCTCCTCTTTTGTTTGAAACGTATCTGTTTGTAAATATACCTATAGTCACAGTTTAAGAGTTTTGGTTTATTATTAACATTTAATTCAAGAACCTAACAATACACAAGATCTAATGTTACAACAGTGTGTGTGTATCCCTGAATCATCAACAGTGATCATGTACCGAGCCACATAACCGTATCTATATTCTGTATATTTATGTTTATTAAAGGGTTGTTTTGTTTTGGTTTGTTTGTTTTTATAGTATGCAAGCAAGAATTGCCATTATTATTATAATTATTATTTTATGTTGTTTGTTTTTTACTTTGAAGTCTTATAATGTTAGGCAAGTTTTTTTTATTTTTATAATATATATTTAATTATGTTTATTTATTTTTTGTGAAGAGTTGTTTAGGGCTTATTAGGGCTTATATATTTATTTTAATATATATATATATACTTTTCTTTTTATAAATAATAATTAATAATTTAATAATTGACTTTTTTTATTTATTGTTATTAATAGTATCTATATAATTATTTATCTATTTAGAGTGTCTGATTGATTGATTGCACAGCTTAGTTTGAATGAAGTGCAAAGAAATCCCGTTTTCTAGGGACTTTTAATTGGCATTATAATAATGGTTGTTTAAAATGATCTTTGTTCTTGATATGGTTAGATGTGTGAGTGTTGATGTCATTGAACAGTAATCACATTTCTACCATGTGAAAAGTTTGGGTTCATCCCATCATCATCATCATCATCATCATCATCATCATCATCATCATCATTATCAGTTTCAATGAAAACGTGATCCTCTCTCTTTACTCCAATCTCTTCATGTCTCATCTGAAAATCCACGTCTATTCTCTCCATCTGCCTGCAGTCATTTTCTCACCTTACCTCGAACCCGACACAGTCAGCCTCATGACAATCAGCTGGAGGAACTCAGGTAGAACCATTGCTGCCAACGTCTGTCCATTAACCTCGCTGCTAAGAGCCTCCACTAACACATCAGCGTTTCTCAAACCCTGACTTCCTCTCAACTTTTACAAATCCAGGTTTTCAGAGCAATACGTTTATAATCATAACATAAGATGCAACTGCTTTCTTAAAAACCTGCGTTCATGAGGGTCTCTGGCATTGAGAAACCTGAATCTGCACAACCTCATGTTGACTTTGACAATTTTGGTATAAATGCACTTCTTAAAGTTTCACTACATTTAAAACATATACAGCATACAGTATGTATATGTAGTTTGATATTTGACAGACGTATTGTGGATGCAGCATCATGCAAAATCAAATATTTTTGGGTTTGCCAATGCCACTGCAAAATTCAGATATTTATTTTTTCCACGTATGTTTATTAATTTATTCCACAACTTAATTTTTTCACATGGTATGCATCATAAAAATAGCATATATAAATATACATTTATCTAATATTAATTATTTCATTGTAATCACTAATTTTCATTATAATAATTTTTAATATTTTAATTGCATATACATACAGTATATAACTATTTTCTCCTTTTAATGTGTGAAAAAATTGCTTTGTGCATATCAAATCAACAGGTCACTCATTAATGTCACAAGGTTGACTGACTTTAATTGCTGTAAAGATAAATGAAGAAAAAACATGCTGAAATAAGAGCACCCCTCTGTCCTAATGTACACAGTCCCTGCACATGTATATATTTTCCAAAAAGACTTGGAAAACATATTCACCATTAAACCTAACAAGCTTCTGTCTCTGTAAGAATGGTGAGATACTGTATGCCTTTGACTCATTCCTAAAGCCTCATTGTCATTCTCTCATAAGGTCATCATTAAGAAACAGAGCACTTATTTTTACAACTAGCTCATGCTTGATTTTAACAAGCTGAGAAATTATGCCATTTATAGATACAGTACTTCACTACCCTGAGCTTATCAATGAGATTGTACAGTAGTTTCGCTTTGTGTGTGTGGTCTCTAACTTAGTGTGAAAAGTTGTTCAGCATGCGTTATTCACTTGTAGTGATCTGGATTTTTATTTATTTACTTTTCCATAAAACATTTTAGGAAAAGATATGTTGTGTGATCAAAGACTAGTTCTCCCAAAAAATTAAGATTTGCTCAAATCTTATGATATAGAAGAGTTTGTTTCTTTAGCAGAACAGATTTGGAGAAATGTAGCATTGCATCACTTGCTCACCAATGGATCATTTGCAGTGAATGGGTGCCGTCAGAATAAAAGCCCAAACAGCTGATTAAAAACATCCTAATAATTCACAAGTAATCTACACCACTCCAGTCCATCAGTTAACAGCTTGTGAAGTGAAAAGCTGCATGTTTTGTACGATATAAATCCATCAATAAAATGTTTTTAGCTTCAAACAGTTGCTTTTCTCTAAAATATGAGTCCTCTATTAGTAATATTGAGAGGAAAAGAGAAGATGGACTTTTTTTTACTGGAGGAAGCATTATTATGGAGTATGCATATTTAGTTGCAATGGATTTGTTACTTAAAAACATAAGTTTTTTACGTAAAAATATGCAGCTTTTCACTTCACATGATGGAGTTGTGGTTTTAGCAGCTGTTCAGACTCTTATTTTGATGGCACCCATTCACAGCAAAGGGATCCGTTGGTGAGCAGGTGATACAATGTTAAATCTGTTCTCTACAAACACTTCTACATCTTGTTTGCCCTGTAAATGAATTAAAACTTTTGTGTGAATTATTCCTTTAAACCCTGATGAAGCTGAGGGTGTGTGTACATGGTTGATGGTTTATATTAGTCATTTCCAAATATCTGCATCTTTCTGGCAGTCGTGGCAGTAGTGTGTGTTCCGTCAGTCAGCGGGTGATGGTCAGGTTACCCTGTCCTGCTAGGATGGCCCATTATGGAGGCGTACAGTGACATGGAGGGGTACCGGTGCTGCAGTCTATTTGGGTCAGCCATTTATGGCCTGTCTAAAACGTCGACAGCCTTTTTGTTTCAGGATGAAGACATTATATGGGATGATATCCAACACCGAGAGCATCCCTGCTGCCCTGTCGTGAGCTGGGCCAATTTAACTTCCAAAAAAGAAAACCACACATATTTAGCACAGTCCTTATCTCGGCTCCTGTTTTTTCTTACCTTTAGAGAATACATTTTAAATTAAGTTTATTTTTCCTTTCCTGTTTGTAAATACAGTAGTCAACATTTGAAGTGGATCAAAAAAGTTCATCAAAGTCTTCCTAACATAAGAATGGGGATTGTTTTGGCTTTAGGACTTTAAAGAAAGGTTTTAATCCACTTCAAATGTTGACTATTGCTGTCTGTCTGTGTTTAAATCATAAGTTTGCCTAAACCAAGAACTCAAGATTTCCTTAAATAAGAGTAGCTACATTTTGTGCCTGGAGCATAATTGTTTTTGGGTTTTTTTCCTTATTGTAATTAAGGCTGTCAGCTGATTTTGGTTGTTATTGCTTGACCTTTCCAAAAAATACAATACAATTTTATAGGCTTACAATCCTGTAATGCTAAAAATGTTTTTGTTTGCGTATTGCAAAATCAAAGAGAGAGCTTGTGCAACTTTGAATGTCCTTAGTTTAGGGATAAGTAAAAAATCTGTTAAAAAGTAAAAGCAAAAAAAACCTACAAGCTGTCTATTATTTAAATATAAATACTAATTTACAGATATTAATTACTATATATATTTTTCCTTTTTAAGGTATTTTTTTATTCATTTTTCACATAAATGTACAGTATCTCAGTGTATTATTAATACATCAGTGTTTTAATGCTGGACAACTTTTCATACACTACGTATCTTTTTGTGTTGTCTTGTGTATTAGTGTGTTATACTGTGCCAAATGTTTTAAGCAGTGTTGGTTCCTATTCATTTTCTCCATAGGGATTAAAACACTTCAATAATTGATAAGAAAGACTGTTCATAAAGCAATGTTTCTGCAGGTCTTTAAGCTTCCTAAAACAAATGTTTTCCTTCCACGAATTAAGACAGACTTGACATTTTATTTAATTCTTTAAAGGTTTGCACTGGAAAACAAGACAAAAATACTGACTAAGAGCATATTTGTGCTTTGCATTTCGTCATTGACATTTTCATTCAATTTCGTCTTTACATGGCCTTTAAAAGTCTTACATTTACTATGATAAAACCTGCAGAAATCTCTCTGAATAAAACGAATAGGATTTTTTCTTCTGCATAAATGTGGGAATAACCTGAGAGTAATCTTTCCTTCCACAGTTTTCAATAGTATTAACTCGTTTGTTTAATCTATTTCTTTATTTGTATGCCTCTGTGATCTAAGTGCTATAACATTTGTTATAATGGATTTCATTGTCCTAATTTGAACTTAATTATTCTTTTATAATGTATCTTTCAGTCGTATTAAATCAAATAGCATATCCGTGCCATCGGGTTAGACTCATATTGGTTGCTTCCAAGTGCCAAAGACGACACAACTTTACCATGACGAGTCTAGAGTCAGTGCTTTCCCAGAATGCCGTGCAGCGTTCTGAGACTCCATCAGTGTGACCCAACTGACCTCACCCACATTAAACATGGCCCTGTTTCCCCCAATCACATTTCTCCAGGAATTACGGAGCGCCAGACAGGCATGAGTATCACCACAGGTCCCGTTCTGCAGACCAGCGAGCCACTCTGGAGCGACCCATGTACAGTCGTTCTCGCTCCACGGAGCAGCCCCCTGATGGCCCCCACATGAGATCATCGATGCCCTCCCTGCCATCAGGACACTCCGCTCCACCCTCCCCTGCCTTATCGAGGTGACCCAGACCAAAGCAGCCGCTCACCCTGCAAAACAGCCCTGACTAATCAAACAAAGCATCCTTCATGTGCTAACTAAGACTCCCTGCATCCAACCAACCGACCCTTTGATTTGATGTGTTTGTTGTCCTCTCTGCAGCAGTGCTGTTGTATCTGCTCCATCTCATCTCTGTAGATGCACCAGATACCGTTCATTTCTTTTTAATGATTTATTTTAAAGCAAAACACACCACACCAGTTATACCTTCAGTGAGTGCTGTGGAATCTCCATTGTTTTTTATCCCTATATTGTGATGTTTTTCTCCCATTGGATTTTTTTTTGTCCCAAATCCTTTTTAATTTTGTATTTTTTGGTGATGGCGGAGAACAATGCATACTTCTCTTGCAGCATCACTGTGGAAGAATCACCTTCATGTGCCAAAACATCAAGCATTTCGTCAAAATGTAGTACATGTGCAAACTACAGCATTGTTGTAATGTTGTAAATATTTTTTTTTGTTTTCATTTAAAAGTTTTAATATTTAGTTTATTAAAAATGCAATAATAATATTAATAGCTATTAAAAATGAAAAATATATGGTTAAAAATAGTTTTTTGTGTTGTTTTGTTTATTTTTGTGAATAAATGAATACTCAGCTAGGACAAAAAAAGTGACAGTAAATGTATTTATAGTGTTACTAAAGATTAAATTATTTTTTATGTATTTTGTGCTTTTTATTTAACAACATATCATAAAAAACAACACATTAGAATGATTTCTCAAGTATAATGTGATGCTGAAATAATAATGCCAAAAATGCAGCTTTGCATCACAGGAATAAAGTACATTTTAAAATTTATTCAAATGAAAATGGTATCAAAAATTGTAATAATATTTCAGGTTTTTAACTGTATTTCTGAATTTATTTCAAATAAAAAAAACTTATTTTCCTTAATATTTTGAATAGGGTTGATATTGTTATTAATAGTTTATTATATGGCATATCTTGTATTTTAGGTCTTGTATTTATATCTTGTAATTTTACTATTAAAATAGCTATAGTTATATTGTTTGCATGATGTTTAAGACAGACAAAAATAATTAAAAACAAATAAAAAATAAATTTTTAATTCACTTACTGTGTGTATACATTATATATTCTATATACTTTGTATATATATATATATATATATATATATACAACTTTGTGATTATGCAAATAAATAGCTTTAGTTTAAGTAAAATGCTGATGGTAAACCATGATGTTTGTTTACTGTTATTTCAATCCTCAGCATCATTTAAATGGATGTGCATGATATTACAGCACATGTATATGTGAAATATCATATATATGACTGACTAAACCACTCCTTTTCAGCACATGCTTTTTAACCCTATTTATTTGTAATGTATTGTTACTTGAGTTATATTTTCATTTGCTGATTCTTCATAGACCAACGCTGAAATCTCTTTATTTCTCTTTGTTTATTGTTGTATTATGCTACTTTGTGTTGATCAGCAGTTTCTTGCTATGAATGTCAGTGTTCAGGATGGCGTTAATGTACATGCACAGAACAGCCATAATAATGGTGATTATTTTTTATCTACTAGGGCTCATCCTCGTGGAGGATCGGTTCAGACCAGCCCCACCGGGACCCCCGTGAACAGCAGGAGAGGACGACAGCTCCCACAACTGCCTCCAAAAGGGACGCTGGAAAGAAGTAAGTCTGTTTTTTTCTCTGCATCTTCTTTTTTTGTGTGTCCATGTTGGCTCTTGCTCATGCTGAGATGTTTATTTGAGAGGTGGGACTGCAGAATGACTGACTCTGCAGAAGTTGTGCTTTGCTATGGTTCTAGCCAGCAATGCATCATATCCCAGTTACAGTACATTCCAGCTGGGGATGTGAAGAATTTGACTGTTTTTAATAAGAAAAAACTTCTAAAAAGCATTATTTGGGAAGAAAAATATACTTTTATAATTCTGAAATGCAGTTGTTAACAGTGGGTAACTGCTTTAGTTTAGATAAAACTCAGTGAAAGTTCAATCAAATCAAAAGGTTCTCTTAATCTCTTATTATTCGATGGATCTGAGGTACAGTACTTGAACAGCAGTTCAAATGAGCGTAAGAAATATTTTAACAAATGTATTGCCTAAAAAATTAACTAGCAGTACCTGCTGGGACTTTATTATAAAGTGTTGCTTGTACAGTAAAATATTCTTTTGTTAACAGTTTTATAAATGGTTTTAAAAAACAGCAGACATTTACTTAAAGCCAAAATCAGTAAAATAAACTAATTTTGATTTAATTTCTGCATGGAAATTACAGTTTTACAAATTTCTTTCTAAAATAGCCTAATTACTTAGAATTAGTGTTGTCTACATTAAAATTAATGGGTAAATATGGTAAATATTTTGTTTCCCCTCGCGGGTGGGCGGAGCCTCCTTGATGATTGACAGTTGAACTTGATGTGTCAAGTACGAGACAACAAAGCTTGTCAGTACACTTTTCTGAATTGTTTCTCATGGGAATAATTGACGTTTATACATTATCACAACATTGCTCCGTTCCATTACCCCATTGGCTGAATATGACACAGTTTGTACTGCTGTTATATTTGTGCGGGCGACACACATGGTCATGTAAATGACATGCGTGGCTGAGTTGCATGCGCTCTGATGTTTCCCTCTCTCATTTCTCTCTCAGAAGATGGAGATGAAGAACTTGAGCCTTGTTCAGGTGTGTAACACGTCTGTGAAGGTTTAATATGTCAGAAGGCGCTTCTGATTGAATTAAACAACTGCAATGATCTTGAGCTGCCATTTCCTCTATAGACGGGTCTAAAATCAACATTGGACCCATTTTTTAAGAAGTCAGTTTCACTGAACTGACTCTCTATTTCAGACACATCAAAAGCTCAGTCAGAGCTTTCTGTGAGAGGTCATGAAGCCAGGTCCATTGCAAACTCTTGCTGTTTAAATGTGAATGTAGAGGCAGTTTTTCCTTTGTCTTCCTGTTGAAGTCATTGTGTAATGTTGTGATAAATGTGTGTTTCCCAGTGACCTTAATGTTGTTTTAGAAGCAGTCACAGTATTTGTCTTGTCCAATCATTGGTTGATTTTCCAGATGTGCTGTTCTGTTTTGCTAATATCATTTTAAATAATTGCTCAAATTGGGCTTTTGCTGAATATTATTGATACGGAGTGCTCATTTTAGTATTAGTTTTCTCTTTAATTCTTTTGGGCAAAGTTGTGTCAGATATTATTTCAATTTAAAATGTTTCTATCTGGATCTGTGTTTTTATTTTAATATATTTTAAAATGAAATGTATTCCTCTAAATGCAAAACAAAGATTTCAGGAAACATTTCTTATCATCAGTGTTGAAAACAGTGCAGTTTATTATTTTTGTGACGACTGTAATACATAGATACAAGTTCATAGATAGAGGGGATTAGAAATAGAAATCTTTTTTTAGCATTATAAAAGTTTTTAGTGTAACTTTTTATTAATTTAATGCATCCTTCATGAATACCAGAAGTATGAATCTATCAAGTAGGGCTGGGCGATATATATCGTACGATATATTTTAGTGCTAAATCTCTGTCAGCTGTTTTAGCCTATACTCAGAGCCGTAGATCACAGAGAAGCTGCGCGTTGAGTTTCGCGGGTGATTGCGCAGCTTCTCGGCGCTCTACGGCTCTGTGTATTAGCTGGCGCTCTTTTAAAAAACAGCTAACGGAGAATTAGCGATAATTAAAGAACCGTCTTTACTGACGAGATGCGCATAATATATCGTACGATATATATCGCCCAGCCCTACTATCAAGTATACTATACATTTCTTTATAAAAAACATTATATTAACTGATTATATATTAATGTACTATAATGCACTGATTTTGCATCATAGAGATCTGGTGCTGGCCCATGAGACTTGAGTTCTGTTTTGTAGTCAGTTTATAACTGCTTTAGGTTTGTAAATGGAAAAATGAGTTGTAGACACAAATGCAAACAGACATGTTTGCGACCGATCACACTTCCTCCACTCCCATCTGCCACATCCGTCGTATTTGTCACAAGATCTGGTCTGTTGAGAGTGTGTGTGTGTGTGTGAGTCTAGCACTTTCTCAGCATCTATCTATGCTTTCTGTCCAACTGATATTTACACTACATCAGCTGTTTGAAGTACTCTCATCCTTTTTTTTGCCATACGACACTCGAAATGCGTGTCAAGGAAGATGTATTCGATTTGTGGGAATTCTTGCAGTGTTTTGACTCCGTTGCTCTTTTGTTGTGTTAAAGCTTATGAAATGAGGCCAAACTGCCCAGCGGTCAACGGCAGGAAAGGCAAGTCTCTCCAGGCGTGTGTTTGCGGTGTAGCTTTGCAGTGTTTTCCTCTCCATCTTTTTTTCCTAAAGGATGTTTCCTAACATTTAGGGCTGGGTAATATATTAAATATGTGTTTACATTTTAAAGACTGAATGTGAAATCAGACTTGACCATATTTCCTTTCCGAATTTACAATTCTAGGGCATACCAAAAACATAAAAAAGCAAGAGTAGATAAATAAATAAAGGTACAAAAGCTGTCACTGGGGCGCTACCTTTTCAAAAGGGACACTTCTACACCTATTAGGTACAAATATGTTCACTTTAAGTACTAATATGTACCTTTCAGGTACCAAAAAGGACTTTTTAGGTACAAACATGTACATTTTAAAAAGGTACCACCCCAGTGACAGCTTTTGTATCTTTATTTCTAAAAGTACAGTAGGCCTATGTGCTGTTATAGTGGTACATATAAATTACAAATGTTTAATAATTGCTCTTTGTGTTAATTTAGAGAGTTTTTACTAATGGCCCAGTCCTTAAAATGTCTTATCTTTAATCAGAAACTGAAGGATTGATGTGTCACAGATCTTGCATGAGTTCTGCATTGATGAGTCGGTTCCTAGGTTTTTCTCTGTCTGTTTCTAGGTCAGTCAATCTCTCTTCTCAGCTCTCATATATTTCTCTCTTGTGTGGGTTGTCTTTGTTTTAATGTGTTTTGCTGTGAATAATGAGGGACATTTAGAGAGATTGGGTTGAATTAAATTGATCTGGCTTGTTTCTGGATAAATGTTGTGCGCTATAGCTAGTGACTTCTACTCTAAATACAGACAGATATTATTTAAAAGGCAGTTCTGTTTAAAGTCAAAGCTTTATTCATGCTACAGAGTGAAATTTAGATGTTACAGACTTTCATATTTTGATAAATGTATTTTGAATATAAATCAGTGGATCTTCTGAGCGAGTTGATAAGTAGGATGCAGTTACACAGTTTAACCAGCAGATGACGTACAATCATGTATAGAAAGGAGCTGTTCACTGCATTAGTGCTGAAAAAGCACCAGAATTATTCTGTTTATCTCTTCAACCTTTTGATTTATTTTACAAAGCCAAGATAATACACTGTTTTTGCAAAAGCTGATCACAGAAAAATTACATTTGCAGGCTGTACAAACATTGATTAATGAAAAAGTATTTAAATATCTAATTAGTCTTAATGTGTTGCATTACACAAAATATCAAACCAAATGGCAGAAGAACACTTCTTAATGAAACTAAAGGAATACAAAATGTTCTTGGATACTTAAGCCTTAATATTGTTAAAATGTCACATTTTGACTTTTAAGCCTGACTTAAGTGTTCAAATATATTTGTACCTGCACAAAAAAAGAGGGAATTGAAATTAGTCGTCAAGCCGTATGTTAACGCTGCCTGTGTCTCTGTGTCATTGGCCTGCCTGATAAGAGGTAACATGGGAGGACCAGCAGAGCACAGTGGTCAGTGCTGGTCACTCAACTAACGGCCATCAGGAGGAGATGCACATCACTGCTCAGACAGGTTTGACCTCTGACCTCTCTGATCTTGACCCTGTCTGCTCTTTCCACTCTTCCTCTGAATGATTCTGAGCTCTGGCTTTAAGCTCTAAATCTCTGGGTGAATAAGTACAGCGCATACAGTCAATGAGGAAGGTGAAAGTCAATCGCAGGTCAATGGACCATTTAATGCTGATTGCACACGAAGCTGACTGAAAGCTGCAGCTTCAGTCTGATATACTTTATAATCCACACGCAAATTTTAACACTAATGGACTGACACTGCTGTTGATTATTAGACGTTTTCGCACCCATGTGCTGTTGTAGTATCGAGTTTTTTTGATAAACTGATTGGAAATGGTACTGATCATTTCTAAAACCAAAATTGTTATAAAATACAGTCTATAGCTCCAAATGAATGAATCACAACAGAAACAAGTTGTTTATATTTAATTTTTAAAAAATATATAACTATTTATATTGAAAATTTTTAGTTCATGCAATTAAGCATGCAATTTAGCTCTATTATGTTTGGATTTGCTCACCAGATCTGTATTTATTTGTTCAAAAATACAGTAAAAACAGTAATACTGGGAAATACTGTTTTAATGCATTTTAATATTTGAAAATATAAAGTCCTATTTTATTAAATTATATTTGAAACATTTTACTGTCCTTTTTGACTTAATGAATGCTTGCTGAATATAAGTATCTGAAATGGTAAAGTTTCTAAAAATATTAGATTAGTATATACAGTATATACCCTCAGATTTTTCACTCTTTGCTATATTGCAGCCATTTGTTTAAATAATTTAAGTACATTTTTTCTTCATTAATGTGCACACAGCACTCTATATTGACAGAAAAACACAGAATTGTTGACATTTTTGCAGATTTGGTCATAAGTATTCAGACCCTTTGCTCAGTATTTAGTAGAAGCACCCTTTTGATCGAATACAGCCATGAGTCTTT
>JAUCMT010000032.1:15111739-15132254 GCA_032357475.1 Enteromius thamalakanensis
AGAATAGGGGTCCAAAATAATGCATTAGTTAAGCATTAATTAATGGTTAATTTGTTCACAATTAAGCGTTAGTTGAGCAAAAACACACTACCAATTAATGATTAACCTAACATTTTAATTATTAATTACTAGTGTGTTTTGCTCAACTAATGCTTGAGCAAGAAATTAAGCATTAGTTAATGCTTAACTAATGCATTATTTTGGACCCCTATTCTAAAGTGTAACCAATTAAACTTTACACATTCACTTAATTTATTGCTCTGATTTGCTAATAGTAATGATTTTTTACTATTCAGATTGAGGTAAAGCGTGTGTGTTGGGTAAAACATTACGATCCCTTCTGTAACTTGTTGCAGTTATTTTATTTATAGATGATAATGCATGATTTAAACACTTGACACTGTGTATATTTAGACAGCTTGTTTAATATTGGTGGCAGGCATTTTGATTTCATGGACAGTTTGGTATTAGACAGATGTCTCATATGCTCACATTTCAGAAACATTTGCTGTGATCATGCTGCATTGTATGAAGATCCTCATGAGAAATGTGATGTACAGTGTTGCAAAAAAGTATTTAGTCAGCCACCAATTGTGCAAGTTTCTTCCACTTAAAAAGATGAGAGAGGCCTGTAATTTTCATCATAGGTACAGTATACCTCAACTATGAGAGACAAAAGGGTGGAAAAAATCACATTGTAGGATTTTTAAAGAAGTTATTTGCAAAATATGGTGGAAAATAAGTAGTTGGTCGATAATAAAATTTCATGTCAATACTGTGTTATACACCCTTTGTTGGCAATAACGGAAGTCAAAGGTTTTCTGTAAGTCTTCACACACTGTTGCTGGTATTTTGGCCCATTCCTTCATTCAGATCTCCTCTAGAGCAGTAATGTTTTGGGGCTCTTGCTGGATAACACAGACTTTCAACTCCCTTCAGAGATTTTCTATGGGGTTGAGATCTGGAGACTAGCTAGGCCACTCCAGGACCTTGAAATGCTTTTTACGAAGCCACTCCTTCGTAGCCTGGATGGTGTGTTTGGGATCATTGTCATGCTGAAAGACCCAGCCACATTTCATCTTCAATGCCCTTTGCTGATGGAAGGAGGTTTTCACTCAAACATCTCACGAAACATGGCCCCATTCATTCTTTTGTTTACACGGATCAGTCTTCCTGGTCCCTTTGCAGAAAAACAGACCAACATGATTCTGGGATTTTTGCTCACAGTTCTTGTCAGTCACAGTTTTGACCCCACGGGGTGAGATCTTGCGTGGAGCCCCAGATCGAGGGAGATCATCAGCGGTCATGTATATCCTAGTTTCTAATAATTGCTCCAAGAGTTGATTTCTTCACAGCGAGCTGCTTAACTACTGCAGATTCAATCCTCCCAGCCTGGTGTAGGTCTATGATTTTGTTTCTGGTGTCCTTTGGCAGCTCTTAGGTCTTTGCCATAGTAGTGTTTGGAGTGTGATTGTATGAGGTTGTGGACAGGTGTCTTTTATACTGATAACGAGTTCAAACAGATGGCATTAATACAGATAACGAGTGGAGGACAGAGGAGCCTCTTAAATAAGTTACAGGTCTGTGAGAGCCAGAAATCTTGCTTGTTTGTAGGTGAACAAATACTTCTTTTACAGAGGAATTTACCACTTAATTCTTTAAAAATCCGACTTTGTGTTTTTCTGGACTTTGTCTCTCATAGTTAAGGTATACCTATGATGAAAATCATATTTCTCATCTTTTTAAGTGGGAGAACTTGCACATTGGTGGCTGACTGAATATGTTTTTGCCCCACTGTATTTATGGGAAATATTTTTGTATTAAAATATTCTACATTATTCAAACGCTTCATTGCTGAACATGTTAACAGATCAGATCCCATATACTTTTTCTATGAACTTCAAAACACTCAGACTCATTGACCTCTGCTTTGCTTCATTCTGTAGGTGCTATGGACGTGGAGGAACGAACGCGGCAGATGAAGCTGAAAATGAACAAGTATAAACAGGGAACCGGCTCAGATTCAAGGCTGGAACAGGACTATCACAAGGCAAGTAAATGTGCTCTACCGCTCCAATACTTAACATAAAGAACAATTCAAAAAGATTGAATTATTAAATATAGTTTATAGTTAGTACAGGAATATGCTTCTGCTCAACACTTATTACACAAATGTATTCCAAAAAAAATAATAATATCTGCATAAATGTATCAGCTGAGATCATCACAGTTAAATACTGTAGTACTCCTGGTTATGTAAATAATTTAATTTTTAATAATAATAATAATGTTACTATAGTTAATTATTTAAATACTTTTTTTAATGCATCTTAATAAGGATGGGGTTATTTTGTTGTCATTTATTGGTTGTAAAATGTATATATTTATGATTTTTTAATTATTATTTTTAAACCTTTAAACCTTTTTATTTCATATTAATGAGCATTTTTCTTTCACCCCCTAAGTTTAGTTTAGCTATAGTTTAGTTAGATATTTTTGTTTGTAACTTTTAGTTTAGCTAACTAATTTGCAGTAAAACTAGGTCCAGGCAATTAGAAAAGCGGGGCAGATTTCAGCCATTCACATTGCCCATTTAAACTTAAGTGATCATGTTTGTCTGGCAACCCACTTCCAGCTGTTTTGAAATTTTTATAGATGTATATAGTGTTTCAGGTTTGTGGTCTTCTCATTATATACGTTAGTATTTGTGTACACTAGACATTGTGCTGAGATTCAGCTCCATATATGGCTACTGTACATTGCCTTCCTCTTGTATCCTTTTAAGCGTGCACTAGGAAAAGCATTGTACAGCATTGTACATGAGTTCTGCAGAATACTATTAAAAGCAGATAAAGCCTTGGTTTGTTTGCTTTGTCTGATAGAGGCGCCATTTAGGACATAATGTTTATAGTCATCATAGCGAGCTATGAGCACCTTAAAAATAAATGTTTTACATAATATGCTACAATACCTCTCCATGTCTGTTCAAGACAGAATTACCAGGAAAGCCTTAGTATAAAGTAGTAGTCAATGCTTTTCCAATGCAACTTCATTTGCCTTAAAAGTAAACATTTGATCAGTTCATCAAAACTACTCTGTATTGTTTGAGCCTAAGGAATGCTCATGAATGTATTTTTTTTATTATTACTTATCAATAATAATACTTCAAAACTAAATTAATAAAACAACGTACATTATTATGAATATTATTATTCATGTATTATTTTATGTATTAATTTATATCAGTGAGTTTTTATTTTGAATGTTTTATTATCATTCATTTCTACATTTTTTAAATAATTATTGTTTGTATTTATTTTTATTATTATTATAATTTTAATTCATTGTATATACTTTAATTTGAGTTATTTCTTTGTGTGACATTTTAGTGCCACTTGCATGGAAGTAATGCATAGAAAATAATGATAACTTCAATATGCCCCAAAAATTCCTACCATCATTCTTGCCCTTCTCCCCATTTGTCTTAAGCCTGACTATTGAAAATGAAAGTACCACTAGGCATCTAACACCTTTTTATTTTCTGTTTGTCGTCTGTCAGCATCTGACGGCATGTGTTGTGTTTGTTCTGCAGCGTTCAGGCAGGGATCCTCAGCGGGGCGAAAACCTCTCGGCCAAGTCTTCGGACAGTGATGTGAGCGACGTGTCCGCTGTGTCGAGAACCAGCAGTGCGTCTCGATTCAGCAGCATGAGCTACATCTCTGTCCAGTCAGAACGGCCGCGGGGCAGCCGCAAGATCAGGTGAGACCACCTCTTCTCAGTCAAACCTGTGTGTCACAGTTCAGTCCGGGAACGGTCCACAGCCAGGGCTTTAAAACGCTGTTCTTTGAGGCCACGTACATACTGACCACCGCAGTTCTTTACAGGAGTGAATTCCTCATGTTTTGGCGTCTACCGACTGGAAACAAGAACCATGAATGTTAATAGTTTAGCTGTTTGGTGTTCTGGACCAAACTAATATCTGGAGTCTGGAAATCAGTATTATTCTGGTTCTCTTTATTACCTGTTATACTATTTCATAATATTTAAAATTAGCATATATATTTTAATATTTTTAAATATTTTTATTTTCGTTTTTTGTGATTTTATCCTTTTTTTTATTATATTTTATATTATATGTATTTCTCTTTAGCTGTAATTAATTATTTTTAAGTTTAAGTTTATTATTTAAGTTCTAGTTTTAGTAATTTTAGCCTCTACTAAGTAACATTTCTATTGATTTAGGGTTAAAAAAAAAGTAGGTTTCCACTGAGGATTATTATTTAAAATCATATTTTATTAGTTTTAAATGTAGTTTTCGTTATATAATAACAACAGGACTGGAAACATCATTACCATTGGGCAGCTGGAGGTAAACCCAGGCAACAGGTTTATGTATGTTTAGTCTCAGGCGGTATATGCCCTCGTACACATAACAAGCAAACCAACAAAAACTCTGCAGTTCTAATCTGATTGACTTTCTTCCAGGACATTTCTTACCAGTCCAGCTGGAAACAGTCATATTTGTCTTGAATAGATGATTATGCACTATTTAAATTTGGAAATGCCTTATCCCAATTAAAAGATTGTTCACCCACAAAATTAAAATTCTGTCATTACTCACCCTTATGTCAGTCTGTAAAACCTTTGTTTTACACAAATTAAGATATTTTCTATGAAATCCAAGAGCTTTCTTACACTGGATAAACAGCAATGCAACTGCCACATTCAAGGCCCAGAAAGGTAGCAAGGACATTGTTAAAGCAGCTCATGTTACATCAGTGGTTACCCGTAATTTTATGAAGCTGTGAGAATACATTTTGCGTATAAAGAAAAGTTCAGTGATTTATTATTTTTTCTTCCAATTTCACAATATTTACTATGTCCTTGCTGCCTTTACTGGGCCTTGAACGTATCAGTTTCAGTGCTCTCTATAGAGGCTCAGAAAGCTCTTGGATTTTAACAAAAATATCTTAATATGTGTCCAGAAGATGAGCGAGGGTCTTAAAGGTTTGGAACGACATGAGGGTGAGTAATTAATGGCAGAATTTTTGGTTGAACTAACTCTTAATGAACTCTGAATTTGAACTGAGAATGCAAACAGGATGCAAAGAAGTTAAATTAATCCACGTTGTATATAATTTCAGCTAAAAGAGCCAAGTTTGTCGTCAAGTTTAAAGGTGCACAAAATCATGTTTGCGAAATAATCAGAACTTATTACTATAAATTATAACACAACACAGACAATGGCTGGACAGAGTATCAATCAAACAGCCTCTTTCAGTTTAAGTAGGCACTTTTTGTCCAGTATAATTTTCAGGCTACACAAATATTGAATACTGTGTGCAAATGTAGTAGTCTCTGCAATGAATTGCTCTTTATTTTCCTCATTTGTAAGTAACTTTGGATACAAGCATCTGCTAAACTGTTATCCAAAACTGCACATGGGTCATATTAAGCAGCAGTGTGTACATGGCCTGAGAGACACAGCAGCTCTGTAGGCTTCATCAATATTTGGGTCTGAGGGCGTTCCAGATTGGGTTCGGTTTAGGTGAGTTTGGCACCAACTCAGTGTAGACTGTCTGAAATGTTTTAAATGCAATATATACTTCCTTTCAAATGTTTGGGGTCAGTGCTTTCTTTTAAATAAATAAATACTTTTTTTAAGCAAGCATGCATTTATACAGTGTTAAAGAAGATTTTTTAAAGACATTTAAAAATGTATCACTCTTCCCATAATAAAAAACAAACATTGTGTTTAAAGCAAATCAGCTTATTATAATGATCTCTGAAGGATCATGTGACACTCAAGACTGGAGTAATGATGCTGAAAATTCAGCTTTCGCATCACAGGAATAATTTACATGTTAATATATTTAAATAGAAAACTGTAATTTTAAATAATAAAATATTTCACAGTATTACTGTTTTTACGATGAAGAAATTGAAGCCGTGGTAAGCTTAACAGACTTAAAAAAAATGTACTGACTTTGAACGTTTGAACGGTAGTGTACTTTCATAGCATTTGTCTGTCGTCTAACATTTTCATAATTCACACCGTGCCAGCGAAAACAAATAGTTACATTTAATGAGATACTAGCAAATTATCACCAGCAGACAAAGCTTTCAAACACATTTTTGTTCTGTCGTATGTGCATACTGTCCGGCTTCTGTTGTTTTTACTGTTTGCATTGTGTTTTTTTGTTTGCATTGTCATTCATTCATTCTTTCTTTACGGTTTACATTCAGGTAGTGTTGACACCTGTTTTCACTGTGCTTCATTTTTGTTCTGCATGCTGCTTGCACCTCTGCTTCTGCTTCTGCCGGCCACGCCCACAGCAATGCAGTGCAGGGGCGGAGCCTCTCCAGGGAGGGGGAGGAGTCAGTTGGGGAGGCGGAACAAGAGGAAAGAGTACTAGAGGAGGACAGAGGGAGGACAAGAGGAGGGGGAAGGGCGGGAAAACTGAGGAGACAGAAAGATAGTGTAGACAGAGAGGAGGCAGGGCTGGAGGAGGAGTCTGAAGAGGGCGTGGCCCAGAGGACGGTCTCAGAGACGGACCTCAGGTAAACTATAGCCATGGCTACCAGCTGTATCTCATACCATAACTACAAGACATTCCATTAGATACAAAAATACTACTTGTATTGTCTGAACACGTTTTACTCTTAAAGTGATAACAATTTTGGAATAATATATATATATATATATATATGTGTGTGTGTATATACTGGATATATAGCATATATGTCAAAATACTATTATTTTTAGTATTTATTTCAGGAGTAATGCTAAATACTGGTAAATAAAACCAAATATTTACAAACATTACACCCAACATTTTAGTGTCGTTGTAGTACTATATTAAATATCACTAATATTTTAGTTAGTTTGAGTAAATTAAATTTTAGTTTTTGTCTTTATTCTTCTTTATTGTAAGATGACCTAAATGATAATATATTCTAGCTATAACCTGAACTAAAGCTGCCAACTCCAGTCCAGTGAAATGAGTGTATAGATACAGTAGATGGCAAGCCATGGTGATGAGCTCATGATGAATGAATCAGTCCTGTTCTAGTGCTGCTTATTTTATAAAGTTATTTTACAGTCCTGTTCTAGTGCTGCTTATGTGTGTTTAATATCTGTGTGGCATTTTAATGTGCTGTGTCTGCGACTAAAATTCAAGACCTGCGGTGGCATTATTAAGAACATGTCATGAAATGTTTTATTTCAATGTCTCCAGACCTTCTAATACCCCTTTACCCCTATAAAGGCCTCCATTCAGATACAGCTTCACACTCAGTTAACATTATTATGCATTTTACCCTATTTTCATGACAATGTAGTTCTTGATTCATTATACAGCTACATTTTGTATTTGATGTGATTTTATTTATTTTATAGCATTCTCAGTAAAATGAAAAAACAGTATTTGACCAGCAGTAAATGCTGTAATATTGAATGTGCTGTAAAAAAAATGGCTTTTAAGTTAATTGCAGTGCTATTTTAGTATTATTGAGAAATTATTTTTATTTTTATTTATAATTTTTATTTTATAAAGTTATTTTACAGTTTAGTAGTATTGTATTAAGAAGTTATATAGTAGATTGATATATATTATAATCTAAGTCAAAGTTATAGTAATTGTGCTGTGTTTTTGTAATGCTTAGTAGTTTTTTTGTTATATATACAGTTGTGTATATATAAACAATTATATATACAATAAATATTTCAGATTTAGTAGTTTAAGTACATCAAGGTTAACTAAATTAAAAAGTACAGAAAATTAAAATGATTGAAATAAAATAAAATATATATATATATATGTACCAGGGCAACTCTTTGTGTATGCTCTCTCAGGCTGTATTTGTGGTATTTCAGTGCTCATGTTCATCATGAGTGTTGACACTGCACTTGTCATCTGGGCCCCTGAGCGATGCATTAGTCTCTGATCGGGTTTGTAATGAGGGAGATAGAAACACGATTTTCTTTGTTAATAAGTGACTGGAAGCGTACACAGACCTTTGAAGCGCATATGGTAGATCATATTGCATTAAATGAACACAGACTAGATGCAGATTGTGTATGAGCAGCGGTGATTTAGCTGAAGAGGCAAAAAGTGTTTGCCTTGAATGTAACGTGTTCTTCAGGTGATCTTTCTGTCCATCTGTTTTTACTAAGGCGTGATGGATAAGTCAATACCTGCTTTGAGAAAACAGGAAGTGATGTCAGCCGCGATTGCTAGTTATGATTGTTAGTTATGCAATCTCATGACTAATATATAGAAGGTGGAAAGCCATAAAGAGGTTACTTACTGTAGCATTGCCTTACAAGGCTCAACGAGTCTGAGGTTTCAGAGCGGTCGCTGAAGCATGACGGTCATGAGATGTTTCAACTCTTATTCCTTTCCGTTGGTTTTTGTGGTATTATTAGCCTTTAGTCAGACAATTTCAAATCAGAGATTTTGCAGAAGTGCTTTGCAAAAATTATTTTCTAAATCAGTAACTTAGTCTCGTTTTTTAGATAAATGCACTTGATAAGCAAAATTGTCTGACTGAAGTTGTTTTCAGAGAATATATGAAGAGTTCATCAACAAAAACAAATTAACCAGTTTTTAATCATTTCAAAAATTAAGTTTGTGCATTTCAACCAATCTTAATCAACCTGCAGTTAGGTAAAAAATATTAGCTTACTTACACAATAAAACAATTTTAAAAAAAAAGGTTTTTTGAAAACCTAAAAAACCTGGGTTTTGGAAATAAATTCTTTATATGTTAATTAAATTTTTATGTTTTAAGAATGTTGTAAAATTAAATTCTAAAATTAAAATCTTACAATATTCTTAAAATTTCTTAAGTGTAATCCTATTTAAAAACAAAATAAATGAACAATTCATTTGTGAATTAATTTATATTAAAAGACAAATACCACATTTTATAAAGAGAAAAATATGGAGATACGTTAAGACATTGGTAACACTTTACAATAAAGCCTAATAATTAAATTCAGGTAGTGTGCATTCAGTTATTTATTCATATTAGTTAATAGTTAGTTAATTTCAATCATGTTAAAATGCAACTTTTAAATGCAAATCTTAGTTCTTGTTAGCTAATATAGTTCAATACTGTCATTGTGGCAGAATTGAGTAAAGACATTGGTTTATTCAATTTTACCAATTTTTGTTTCCTTTTCTTATATTATAACATAAGCCTACAATTTGCAGTAATTAGATATTTAACAAGCCAGTTGTTCAGTTTCTTAATTTTGAGTTGATGAGGTGAGTTGGCTGTGTAGTTGGTTTGATGGCAGAACAATTATAGGATTTATGCCTGGTCAGAAGGCATAATTATATGTGTTGTTTTGAGTTTTTCATACACTTAATTGCTGCAGTAAACTCACGATTTTTTACATTCAGCAGCGGCATTAATGTGAAACTGAAGCTGTGATGATCATGTGATGCTGACTTTCTGCTCTGTATAAAATCATTAGCATCTCATTTTCGGAAATGTCATGTAGAAAGCTTTGAAAGCTAGTTCTTCATTTGCAGGATGCACTTTCCGTCTAAGAAAGCCGAGCATGAGAGAAGATAAATGCTGTAGTCTCTACCACACTTTCAGAATTTGCCATTTTTGATCGGGACTGGAAGTTGATGATGGGACTAAATTTCATTAGCATCGCCTACAGCGGTTTAGCGCTGCGTCACATTTCATTTAAAGGTCAGTTCTCTGTGGAGTAGAGCGGAGAACATTATAGCGCTTTTCTAAAAAACCTAGTGAGCTTCTAAGGCAGCATCTAAACTGGTATATTATGTAGATATTTTACAGCTGTGGTCAAAAGTGTACGTACATTGTGGAAAAAGTTAATTATTTCACCAAAATAAGATGGATCATACTAAGTTTCTAAATATCGTATTTTACTTAAAAGATGTTTTCCTGAACAAAGGAAACATGATGCATTAAGAATATTATCAAGGTTAGATACATTTTCTTTGTCTTATGAGAAACATCTAAGTATCTTCTGTGGCATCTAAAGTGTTTCTAAATGAAAAAATATATATCTAAAATAAGAAATGGACACATGGTCATCTTGTTCAAAAGTTTTCACCCCCCCAAAAGTTTTTGCTATTACATTAATAGCATTAGATTAAAAATGATTGAAATTACTTTCATTAGGCTTTTTCCCCCCTTGTAATAAGCTTGCAATGGCATTGTTTTTTTTTATCTTAGTAATCTTGACCCAAATCTTGACATTCTCTATGTAGGAGATATGTGATAGTTAACAATTTTTACTTTCGCGAAACCAATGTTTTTTCCTTCTGTTTGTAAGACAAAGATGAACCTGTCAACATCTTCCATCCATCACGTTTCCACCACATCAGTTTCCAAAAATAACTATATTGTGTTGATAAATTACTGTATAAGTCCACAGCTCAAGGGCGGATATTATGTTATTAAGGCCATCTGAGCTCTTGAGTATTCATTTTGAAAAGAGTATATTAATAGTTGCGATGGTTGAATCTCATGTCATAATTGCATTTGCAGTTCTTAATAGGCCACGTTCATTTAGACACAATTAACTGAAGCGACTAGGACCCAGGACTTTGTTTCCATGGAAACGTTTCTTCTATTCTTTGTTTTCTGCATCACCTCGATATGAATTCAAGGACAGTGATGGTGACCGCATTCTTTTGTTACGTTATTATGTGTTCACACAGGTCACACGCTTCCGACATTGTGCGAGTAACATCTCAATTTAAAATATGATCTGAAGCATGTTGCGAATTTGAAGGCATGGTTGGATTTTATTTAAGTGACGCAGTGCATAGCTATCATAGGAAGGGGATGAACCTGAAATAAATCCTAACAGTAGGCGTATTCCTTCAAAGAGAGAGGATGTTTTAAGCTTGCTCTGGTTTTAGCACTTCAGAGGTCCAAATCTGAAGCATAGAATGGCTCTAAATCAAGAAAATGGACCCGAGCCACTGCGTGCACACGGAAAAATAGCGCACAGGTTTTGTTGGGTGTAAAGGAACATCGTGCCCTAGATGAAAATGCACTTAGCAAAATCTGCATGAAAAAGAACAGTCTGTTCAGCTGTGGATGAGCAAAAACATCCCCGGAGAGACTCTGCAACGCTCCAAGTACATTTGCCTGAGGGATGGTCTTATCCGCCAAGACCTCCTGATAGACCATCAGGAGAAGGTTTGGATGGAGATATTGGCCTTTGGTAGGGAGATGTCCAGTTTGGCTGAAGCTGTGATGTCATTTTGTGACCATCATATGATAGTGGTGTAATTCAGTGGCACATGGTCATGCTGACAGTGATGCTCAGGTGACCTTCTGAGTAAAATGAGATTAGCTGATATTGTCATCAGGCTGTAGATGGAAAACTATGGCTCTGTTCCAAAACCTAGTGAGCTGCCTAGTAGCTATACTGTATACACAGGCGTTTTTGAGATTTGAACTTAATTTTATTTGTCATTCTGTCTTTTTTCTTATTTAGCTATTTATTTATTTAGTTTAGTTTATTATATATTTTTTTTCCATCATTTCAAGGTAGTTCTTCTCAAGATTTAGTCCAAAGACTTCAGATCAAAGCTCACAAGTCTATTTAATTTCAGTTTATTCCATTTCATTTTCTTGGTTTAATTGTATTTTTTTGCCAGGCAGGAAAGGCTAACATTTCAAGATAGTTACGCTCAAGAATTTAGAGATTCATATCAAAGCACACAAATCTTGTTTGTTTGTGTATTTATTAATTTATGTTTTTGGAGAGCAGGTAAGGACAACATTTCAAGGTAGTTAAGGTGGAAATTTAATTCAGTGATTAAAATCAAAGCACTATATACTATATGTTTTTACTTATTATTTATTCATGTTTTTGCAGAGCGGGTAAGGCCAACATTTCAATATAATTACGGTAAAGATTCCTTTGACCTTTGACCTTCGCGAGCAAAGTTAGTCTGGCAAAGCTGCCGTTTTAGAGCGTTTCAGTTCCCAAAAAAATGGTAACCAATGAGAAATGAGCTTTCAGAAAGCGGGTAGTAAGGTAGCTTGGCCAGACTAAGCTCCTATATGAGCTTAATAGTCGTGGAAGCCAGGCTAGTAAAGATTAACATCTTTAATAAACCAATTTTTAAGTCAATTAATGAATAATATTATTTTAAAAGAACATTAAAATAATTTTATGAGTCATCCAGTGTTAACTCAATGGTGCACATCCATTCACATACAGAGTACAGTGCTGCCTCTGGATGTATGAATGATCACCCCAGTTACTTCTCTGGACTGAGAAGCCCTCCTTTAGTAATGGCAAACAGAGTTTTCTAGAGCAGACCAGATTCAAACACACCAAAGTGCCTGAAGCCATCAAGGCATTAGCGATCCTCCAGTAAACAACCTGTGCAGTTTGTCAGAATGCTCAATGATTCGTAACAGATAGTGTGTGACTTCTCTGTACACTGCCACGGAGACATGTGACCTGTTTGTTCCTCTGGTCACTGTGGTTCTGTGTTCAGACGTGTTTACAAAAATATGAAATTCCAGTTAAATCTATGATATATATTGTGATATATTGCAATTGTGATGAAATGGAGAAATGCCTTATTTTTATTTTTCAGTGTTTGTAGTGAACTGTGTACTATTTACACTGTCTGTTTCTCTCTCTCACACACACACACACACACACCCAGAGATCTGTGCAGCATGACTCTCACTCGCAGTGGCAGCACTACTGCATGCTCTTTACACACCTCAAGAAAGTTATTCGTCTCAAAAATTAAAGTCTTCAAAACAAGTCATGCCAATTTTGTGTGCAGTATTGTCATCTGCAGTCCTTACTTTGTGTCTTTGGTCGTTGTCATTCTTTTTAAAATATAAAACAATTAAATCTATCAGTAATATTATAAGTTAATATTTGAATATATTTTGAGTTGTTCAAGACCACGGTAATTATTAACCTTATTAACGTTTTCAACATTAACTAAAGCTAAAACTATATATAAATAAATATAATATATATACTGTATGTATATATATATAAGTTAATTATTGAAACAAAATAAACTTTAACTGAAATAATAATAATATATTATATATATATATATATATATTACAGTGGCTGCATTCCTTATCGTTTAGTTTAATTTGAAGTACTAAAATATTTTAAAACAACCAAAAAACAAAAACTGAATCTGAAACTTAATAAAAACTGTATGGACATATTAAAAAATTAAAAAAATAAATGGCAAAAAAAGACATGAGGGAAATAAACATGTACATAAATGAAATAAAATAATATTACCTGAAACTATATTCTAGAAAAAACTAAATAATTAAATAACATAAAACAAAATGACAATTAATAAAATCTAAAATCTAATTTATAAATATCAAAATAGTGTTGAATAACACTTTTTGATATTTTTTTATTGCATGTTCTGCTTTATATGTTTTATTTATTAGATATTATATATTTGTCCAAAAAAAAATGCAACCTCTAAGCAGGAGTGGAGCAATGTCTAGGCAATTATTATAAAGTATAGTCACTTGACTGGATGGATGTGCACCTTTAAGAAGCTGCTGTTAGGAGAAACATTCTCTGACTTTGCTGCTGTTTTTGACCTTTCACATGACAGATTAGACCTTGTCTAGCCTTATAAACCATAATGTTCTTAAAGTCTGAGAATTTGTTTGCAAACTTTTGCACATATAATTCCCTGGCAATCTGTCAATCATATGGTGAGACATAATCCAGAGAGACAGATGTGTCTTGTCATCACAGCAGCATGAAGCATTTTGTAAATTGGTGTCCAGCGTTAATCTCCACCTGGGTTTTGTGTCGGTCACAGCTCTTTGTGAGCCCTTCTCATTACAGTGATGAGAGGAAGGTAATGACCATCTGAAGCCCTGCAGCGGTGCGACACTTCTCTCCGTGAGAATGTGAGAGTCTGCCAAGCTCTCACGTGCGGCGCTGCTGGAGGACGCTGTCTGCATGATAAATATAGTGTCTGGCAGCATCCCGTCCAATCAATCAGTCAATGCAACAGTATCTGTTTAGAGCTGTGATTAACTCTCAGACTGTTGTGAGATTCGTATCAGCCAGAAACATACACCTTTGATTCCACTTGATTCTTATTGTTCCACAATGACGGCTGACCTCAAAGCAAATGCTATTTTTGGTCTATAGTTTGTTATTGCACCCCTAGCAGCTTAGAAGTCCTACAACCTTTGAATGATATCATAATTTTAGAGTATTTTTGTGAGCTGTTCTGTGTGTTGTTACCTAAATGTTTTTGTTTAATTGAAAGGAAGTTTAAAATATATATATATGATGAGGAACTCGAAAATTAGAAATGTTGCCTTGGCAATTAATTAAAATAAAATTCATTTAAGAAATAAAGAGAAAGTAAACTGAAGTATAAATTAAAGTTATATTAAAATGTAAATATATATATATATATATATATATATATATACACACATTTTTTTTCTTTTTTTTTAACAAATGTACATAAAATACAAAAACTGAAAATATAAAACTAAAAGCTAATTAGAAATGGTAATAAATTATAGAATAGTATGTATCTATTACTAAAATAATGTGACCACGATACAAATCTTTTTTTTTTTTCATTAACTTAAAAATTAATTGTAAAAATTAATGTAAACATAAAAAAGAAATGTTAAAAGTGTTAAAATTAAAACCAATGTAAATAAAAAATTAAGTTAAATAGAAATATTTAATAGAAAATCATACAAATATATGATGAGGAACTTGAAAATAAGAAATGTTGCCTTGACTACTATTTAAAATAAAATGCAAAAAAGAAAAAAGGAAGTTAAAGTAAAATGTAAATAGATATATTTTCCACAAATGTACATAAAAATAAAAACTGAAAATGTAAAACTAAAAGCTAATTAAAAATAATAATTATTTATTTAATAGTATGTTACTAAAATAATGTTACCATAAACCAAATCTCTTTTTTTCATTTACTGAAAAAAATATTTTACAAAAATGTCAACAAAAGAAAGGAATGTTAAAATGTAAAACTCACAGAAAGTAATGCAAAATAACATAGTCCATTACTTTCCATAAAAAGTAAGCAGGACAATTAGTTTTGTTTTTTTTTAATTAACTTGCTAGGCACTAATTATTGCAATACATATCATAATGTAAGCATCATATGTTATGTTATATCAGATGCAGAAGTTTCCATCTCATTGCTTTCTTCAAGAAAAATTGAAATATGAAATAGATTTTATTTGGTGGGAGTTCTCAATGCATTGACTGGAGTTAAATGGGAGCTGCTGTAGAGAGTGTAGAGATGAATACTGCTGCTGCTCTTTCTCGTGAAATATATCAGTCCCAAATATTTCAGGATCCAAGGTTAGCAGATTACAGACAGCTTGATGTGTCTTGGCTGTATCTGAGCAGAATGGGCTGTGTTTGAAAAGGCTAATTGTAGTAATTGAAGAAGATGTTGTCAGAGCTCATTGATTTGTGGCATGTTTCAGTGGCTGTAATTGCATTGATGATGAAGAAGAGCAGACCTACGGCTGCACGTGTATCACTTAAACACATTTATAATCATTAAGATTTCATTAGGACCTTTGTCCAGGAAGTCATTTGTCTTTTCACCTCACGGCTCGCTCACAGCATCACGAGATGCTAATTTAATCTTTTTACACGTGTCCTCTTCTTTTTTTTTTTTTCTTTCTTTTGTCCTGCTGAAAAATAAAATAGACCACCCTGTGTGAAATATAGAGCAGCGTGCATTTCAGTGCTCAAAGAGTAAAGTTAACAAATAAGTGTCATGCAGGAGATGCTCCTAAAAGTTAGGATGAAATAGGTGAACAGTTTGTAGAAAGTGTGTCTCCTTAATGAGTCACAGCTAGATAGCTCAGGTTCATTTACAACCATAAGGAAAGCAATATGCTAACATCAGACTCTTATGCAGCAAGATTGCTTCCTATGAACCACTCCATTTTCTTGTTTATTATTTTTCATATATTCATATATTGTGGTAGTTTTGATGTGATTGTCAAAGTAGATTACTACTACATGCTATACATGAAGTAACAGAACAAACTGAGACAGACTCAATCCAGAAGAACTGTGGCAATGTCTCCAAGATGAAGTAAATAATGTTATTTCCAACTGACACGCTACAGAAATAACCAACTTAAACAATTATTTGTTGGTGAAAATATTAGTGGCCTAAGACTTCTCACAGTACTGAATGTGTGTGTACTGTGTATGTTTCTATCTATATATAAACACATACATGTAAATATTTAAGAAAAATGTTTTTATATGAAATATATTTTTCTGTAATTTATGTAGTATTAATATAAATATATACATATAAATATATACTGTATGTGTTTGCATTTGTATAATAAATATACACAATACACATACATATAGTATATTATGTAAACAAAAATTTTGGGTGCAATAAATCATTTGACAGCACTATTATTTCAATTTGTTCAAGGATTATATATATATATATATTAGTGCTGTCAAATGATTAATTGCGATTAATCGCATCCAAAATAAACGTTTTTCTTTACATAATATATGTGTTTATGCTTAGTTTATTTATTATGTTTATATTAAAACACACACAAACAGCATATATTTTGATATTATTACATATAAATGCATTTATACATTTCTTATATTTGATATTATATCTAAATATATGTAATATATAAACATAACATGTTTGCATTAAATATATACATGCATGTGTTTGTATTTATATATACTTAATAAATATGCACTGTACATACAAATATATTATGTAAAGAAAAACTTTTATTTTGGATGCAATTAATCGCGATTAATCATTTGACAGCACTAATATATATATAATATATATACGCACACACATACATAACACTGCAAAAATTGGTTAAGCTTTCCATCTTGTGGTCATGAACTAGAATTGCATGCAGCCCCTCCTTAAATATGAAGCTAATTAACTCCAGCAGAAAATTATATATCAGGATATGTGACAACCTGATAAATTAGTATTTAACCAAAGGAATATTTAGGGTTTTTTCAGTTACAGTGCTGATTGAGAGCATTCTCAAAGGACGAACTATATTCATTTTTCAGTGTGGGTGTCACATTAAAATGCTAGTCAAAAACTTTTTTTATCCAAATCAGGTTTTTATTAGATTAATCGTGTCATCAAAATCAACATATGTCACGGTAGAATCATATAGTGGAACATAATCATTGCTTTAAGCATTTAAAATTTACAGGCATGGTATTGCGAAAAAAAAGTAGGCCTATAATAGTACATTGGCAAAAATACTAAATAAGTACTAAAAAGTACTAGCAGCTCATTACCAGGATTTTACCCATTCATTTTGCATTTTCCTTAATGCAATGGAATGGAAAAATCTTTTTTTGAGTGTAGATAAAACAACCCAGAATAGATGTTTAGGATCTATTCTAACACATGATTGTCTTTGTTAAAGGAATAGAAATTTAAGCAAACTGCTAATTCTATTGAATTACATTAATGCGTATAACTGATAAACTCTTTTAAGTTAATTTTGTAGAAACAATAGTTGCCACAACACCCACAGTGTAATTTTTTCATGATGTGAAAACCTTCCGCTGAAAAAATTTCATCCCTTTGACCCTGATTTCCTTAGTTCTCAATCCATATACAATAGGATTCACTGTCGGTGGCAATATCATAGCACCAACTGCAATGAATTTTCTTAAGTGAGGAGAAATATCTTTTATCCTGTATGAAATAATGGTGAAAAGACCCAAACACTCAAACAAAACAAAGACAACTAGATGCGTGCCACACGTCTGCAGAGCTTTACTCCTTGTATCAGATCTTTTATTACGAAAACAGGCTATGAGGATCCGTAGGTAAGTGTAGAAAATCAGCCCCACTGTTAACACCTGACAGAGAGCGGTTATCAGAAGTCCGTAAAGGTTATTAATAGTCGTGTCTGCACAGACCAATTGAAGGAGGGAAGGGTTGTCACAATATGGATGGCTAAGGTAAGACCTACAGCGAGGCAAACGCAGGAGAAGAATGAAAAGGATGGCCATAAGTATCAAATTAGAAAGCCAAACCAATGAAATTATCTTTGTGAGGTGAGGTTTGCTCATAATGGTAGTGTATCTCAAAGGCTGGCAGATGGCCACATATCTGTCATATGCCATGGCGGTCAAGATGAAGACTGCTGATAGGGCATATACATGTATGAAGAACGCTTGAGTAATACAGATGGAGAAAGGCATGGTCCTGGTGTCAAACAGGAGCTCCCTCATGACGTGAGGGAACAGGCAAGTAGAACCTATTAGGTCATTAATGGGCAAATTTAACAGAAGAATATGCATTGGTTCATGAAGACCCTTATTGGTTATGACAGTGAACAGGAGGAAACAGTTGCAGAACACTATTATTATATAATTCAGAACAGCAAAGACAAATGCAATAATGGCCTTCTCAGGGGACAGATCAAAGCCCTGAAGAGACAGATCAGATGACATATTGTAGATATTGCCAGCTGAAGACATTATATTTTCCTAAACAAAGTAAAAAGACCAAATGCATATTAACTCATTTAAGTATGTTGTGGATAAATCTAAAACGTTTAAAATACTTACAATAATCCTTTTCTCCTCTACGTAAGGTACAGTGACAGATATTTGCTTTTGATAGCATGACGCTTATCTGATGCAGCAACTTGATCAGTTCTAACAAGTGTGTATGCTTACGTCTTGGGTCTTTTATACTATATTTGAGTTATTAGTCTGTGTGGATTATAAATCTCATGAGGGGAAATCCCCACTATGATTATCTCACTGTCAAGGTCAACAATTCATTTTTGTCATTTGCTCAATCAATGGAAGAGCAACTGTAGGATAAGGCTTCAGTTCTACCAGGTAGCAAGATCTTTGACTTTGCTTGTAAAGGTTTGTGTAGTTTAAATTAATTAAGGAATCAAATCTAATTTAAATAAATAGCCTGCACAATATGTGAATGAATGGCTTAGGGTGATTCCAGGGGCCTGACGCAGTAGGGGACAGAAAGCGGAACGAGATTTCAACTGAGGGGGGAGCAAGTCGACATGCTGTTCAGAGGGTGGCTGGAGTGTCAGAGGATAAACTCACACTGAATCAGTATCTGCATACCTCACTTCCACCCTAATTACCTGTAATGGCCGCAATTCACACTATGGCCAGCCTGTTCTTATTGGCATGTCAGAAAACTGCCCAAATGTTTACACAAAGAAAGAAGGTGGAACTATTATTCTCTGTGTAGTCTGGCTGTCAGTGCCATGTTCTGGAGATACTTTGTTTCATTGTGAAAGTGAAACTACTTTGTAAGTGCTTCCAAAAGAGAACACAGCTAGAAATCAGTCCTTTAGTAGTATTTACAACACTGTTCCCGTTACGTATTCTGTGTGTTCTGTTTTGGTTTTGCCCCTCGTGTCCGCCTTTGCCCTTATTTGGTAGCTCCTGTCCTTGATGTGATTATCAGTTAATTAGTCCCCCATTATGTCTTGGTGTATATTTACCCTGCTTGTGTCAGTCTCCCTTGTTTGTCCTTAATGTTATTTTGTATGTGTTAGTGCCAGTGTTCTATCCTGTATTCCTGAGTTTAATAATTAAAAGACTATCATGTCTATGCTCCGCAATTCCAGCGTTCTCATTGCCAGCACATACAAAACAGAAGAACCAACTTAATACAGAAGTTGGATCCCACAATCAGCCAAAGTCTAAATAGCAACATGGGCAAAACCAAAGAGCTGTCAAAAGACACAAGAGACAAAATTGTAGACATTCACAAAGCTGGGAAGTGATACAGGGCAATTGCCAAGCAGCTTGGTGAAAAAATAACAACTGTTGGAGCAATTGTCAGAAAATGGAAGAGGTTAATCCCACCCGTCAGTGAGACAGACAGACAGACGAGAGCTCCCTTAAGTTAAATTTTTATTGTCTATTTTCAATCACAAAAATTATATTCACGTGTGAATATACCACTTATTGTATTTTACAACTAAAACAACCGGATTGCTTTGTTATAACTATCTTAGGTTTGATTTCCTGACTCCGCTAGCTTTAGCTAAACTGCTCTTAAGCTCTAGCTTTAGCTAAACAGAAACTGCTCTTTGTTAATAATTGGATTCTTTTCTGGGAGCGTCCTAGGCTTTTCCGTGCTGACGGCCTGCACCCGAGCAGAGTCGGAGCAGAACTACTGTCAGACAACATCTCCCAGACGCTACGCTCCATCTGACTAGTACATTCTCTAATGATTGCTATGATGCTTTTTGTTCTGAACGCTTAGACGATAGTACTTGCACTGTCCAGTGTATAAAGACTGTGTCTGTTCCCCGAATAGTGAGGTCAAAACATAAACTTAATGCAGGATCGAGAAAAAATCTGATCGAAGTTAAACCAGAAAAAAACAAAATAGATGAACAGAAACCATTTTTAAAGCTTGGGCTCCTAAACATTAGATCACTTGCA